>CM042177.1:13198734-13261234 GCA_023376005.1 Doryteuthis pealeii
AGAGAGAAAAAGCAAAAAAGGGATGCAGTGATAAGACACAAAAAATTGAAAAAAAAGAAGGGGGAGGAATAAATTCAATATGTATCGGTCATCATTCAAATATTGTTGATTAAACATCATCCCCTCTAAAGGAGTCTAAGGAAGTGTTTAATGGTAAATTATTCTAATTTTGGAAAAATCAAGGAAATTAAAAAAAACATTTAATCTATTCTATTGAGAAAATTTAAGATTGATTGATTGATTGATTGATTTCATAGCTTATTTGGTTATTTAATACCAAAGTCACTTTTTTCAAGCAATTATATGATTTCAACTAAGCAATGAAACAATTAAACTAAACAATTATAGCTTCAAGTAACTATACTTAATACTATTAATTTATACACAATTACATGGTTTCAACTTAGTATTTCTATGTAATAATAATAACTTATTTGCACAAAGTTATATGGTTCCAGATATTCCAGTTCAGTGTTATACCCAGGAGACACCCCATTATTTAGTGGGGTGGCTTACTTCTCTGCAGGGAATGCAGTCAGCATGTTCTAGGACCTACTGACAGAGCTGTCCATTTTGGTGGGGGAAACTTTAATATGTAATCTCAACTACAAATATTGTCAATTGAATTTATTTCCTTGTAAAACAGTTTAAGGGGTTGTTTAAAACCATTATGATTTAGAAAATTTAGAAAGACATTTAATTTATTTTATCATGAAAATTATGTAAAATATTGTTTGTTCATATAAATGCCTTATTGCAAAAAAATTCTAAAAAAGGTCTGTATTGTGATTCTCTCCTATAGAATTTATTTAAATATACATTTCTGACTCAAATTTTGTTTGTTATACATAAATAATACCTAATAATATCCATTCTGTTTGTATTTCATTTGAGAAAATTTTTGTTACAAAAACTTTTTGTTTTGCTAATAATATCCATTTTTTTTATAATGGTCCACAAGAAACAATAAAATCCCATTATCTTTGGTTTAGAAACAAATTAATTGAATATATATATATATATATATATATATATATATATATATATATACTGTACCCCGCACACTGGTTGGGATCAACCAGTACGCGCGCGCAACAAGCAATAATAAAATTAAAAAAATGTGCGAGATAGGTCCCAGTTATAAAACAAACAGTATCGTATAAAAGGGAGATGGATTTCAAACACCTCTCTCTCTGCTCCCGTGAAAGGAGGGAGTGGGAACCAAATGAAACTGAGTTACGACAAACAACCGAAAATTTGAATAAACATGTAAAGGTTTATTTACACTAAATTACACAAGAGGGGGGGGGTAAAGTACAATATTCAAGCTTGTGTATTGACGGGGTGAGTGAAACCACTAGATAATTTTTATACCAAAATACGTGAGCGATCAATCAAGCAAATACAAATACTGGCATATAAACAATAATCACACAATCAATAAGAGTTTACAGAATACAACATAATAGAATGCATTTTGCTTTCAACTCATGATTAACCGCATGGTCTGTCAAAAAAATGTTCTTTTTCCACAAAAGATTAGAGTCTGTTAAAATCCTTTTCCACTGAATTTCAGAGTCAATCAAAAGTTCCCGTCAAAACAACAATAATTCGATATCTTTTCTTTCCTTTTTTATTCACTCTTTTGTCATCCATATTTTCGTCTTTCTCTCTGTGACAGACTGGATTCTGGTTCGTCAGTAATCTTCTAATCATCCATCCTTATAATCAAATAAGTAGTTTTCTCTCGGAGCGAAGAATTACATGTCGTATCGCTGGTCTGGTTCGCTGAATTGTGTCTTTTTCTTTGGAATTCTTGGCGCGAAACAAAACAAATAGGCGCCGGGGGGGTGGAGGTGTACCCCGGTCATTGCCATGGTGATGGGCTCGGTGTCGCCTGCACTCTTGTGGTCGCGAAGCCACCTCAAAGAAAGGGGGGGTGGCAATAAACTTGTCTTCAGTTCATACAGGTAGTATTAGGAATGTCAACATTCCTTTGCACAGAAGGGAATTATAAGAGAGAACCGGACAGACTCTTAACTTTCTCGTTTGCTCACCCACGCACTTCAAAGTCTATTCTACAAACCGAATTGACCTATGATTTTACATATGTATACTAGTTGATGTACTAATAGGGTGTCACATCTCCCTACCAAAAAAAAATGAAAAAGGGTCGCTTAGATTCTTTTTCATTAGAATAGGGGGTGGGGTCTGAGCTTCCCCATTTTTCCTTTTAAGTCTCCTAAATGAAAGGGATATCGGCACATAGATATTTTAAATGGGATTATGGTCTCTGGTGCTCGTTATCTTCCTTCCCTCATACAGATGCAACTCGACATTGTGCCATTACACGTGAGACAACGCATCAGCACAGACATTGTCCACGCCTCGAATATGTTGTATGTTCAAGTCATATTCTTGTAAAATCAGACTCCAATTAAGCGGTCGTCTATTCTTATCCTTCATCCGGTGTAAGAATGTGAGGGGATTATGATCGGTGTATACCAAAGTAGGTTGATGCGAAGATGATACATATACGGCGAACTGCTGTAAACTCAAAACTAAGGCTAGCGTTTCCTTTTCTACAATTGAATGATTCTTCTGGTGAGTGTTGAATCTTCGCAAGAAATAACGCACGGGGTGCTCGATGCCATCATCACTTGTCTGGAGTAACACCACACCGATTCCGTGATCGCTGGCATCAACAGCTAAACGGAAGGGTTGGGTGAACACAGGTGCTTTTAGGACAGGGTTACTACACAGCAGGAGGGGTCCATACAAAACTGGATTTCTTGGCCAACAATTGAGTGAGTGGGCCAGCTATGTCCGAAAAATTTGTGGCAAAACTTTCTGTAATACCGGCCATACCTAGAAATTCATCGCAAACCTTTAGCGTTAGTTGGGACAGGAACGTGTAGGATTCCCTGGATCTTGGCCTCGTCAGGAGATATACTTCCACATCCTGTGTCCCAAGTATTTAATCTCTGCCTTCCTAAATTCACTCTTATCCATGTGGATGGTGAGGTTTGCCTGTCGAGTCTATTAAATGTATCTCTTAGCAATTTCATGTGTTCCGTCTAATTGTCATTGTAGATAACTATGTCATCTACATAAGCGGTGACGTGGGGCAGTCTGTTCAAGCAATAGTTCATTATTCGTTGAAAGGTCGCTTGGGGATTTTTCATACCAAAGGGCATGACACGGTATTGATACAGGCCGTGTGGGGTAAGGCCGATATTTCCTTTGCTCTTTCCGTCAGGATACACACCAGTATCCTTTCAAAAGGTCCAACTTAGTGATATATTTAGCCTTCCCGATACTATCGATACAATCATCCACTCTGGGGATAGGTTTTCGTGACTGCATTAACCTTACGGTAATCCATACAGAATCGGTACATTCCGTCAGCTCTGCACACTAGCACACACAGCGACAACCAACTGCCCTGGCATTATTTCGGTCTTGTGGGGGTTGACGCGATATGGGTGTTGTTTTACTGGAGTGACGTTCTCAACTTCCACATCGTGATGGATGATGTTCGTTTGCCTGGGAACATCTGGGAATAAGCTGCGAAAATTATTTATGAGATAGGTTATATCATCCTTTTCCTTGGGGTCCAAATGTTCAATCTTGGGTGTGAGATTGGCTAAGATTTCCGAATTCTGCAATTTCTGGGGGTGGTCGCTCTTGTCTTCCACAACTTCACCGTAACATTCCCCATGGGTACTCAAAGATATGGGCCCAGTGGTGATCAAGACGAGATTCTCTTTCCCTCTCTCGTGATAGGGTTTGATCATGTTGACATGACACATTTGGGTCGCTTTTCTACGGTCAGGGGTGTTAATTATGTAGTTGAGGTCTCCGACTTTTCGGAGAATTTTATATGGACCGTGAAATCGGGCCTTAAGGGGGTGACTGGATAAGGGTAATAATACTAGCACTTGATCTATTTCGAAGCTTCTATGGACCGCATTTCGATCATAGCGTTGTTTCATCCGGCTCTGGCTTACCCGGAGATTTTCTCTCGCCACTTTACTGGTTTCATATAAACGTGTTCTAAATTGAGTCATGTACTCGGATAGGGACTCCTTCGTTGGACTGTCCTGCATCCATTTCTCTTGCAACATAGACAAAGGTCCTCTTACAGAATGTCCGAAGATCATCTCGAAAGGGCTGAATCCTAAAGATTCTTGCGGGGCATCTCGAGCTGCAAATATCAGGAAAGGGATGCCTTCATCCCAGTCTTTTTGGTGGTCAAGGCAAAAGGTTCTGATCATGGTTTTGAGGGTTGAATGAAATCGTTCCAAGGCTCCCTGGGATTGGGGGTGGTATGCGCTCAACTTCACCGTTTCGATGCCCAGAGATTTCAAGGACTGCTGGAACATTCGGGACATAAAATTAGATCCTTGATCAGTTTGCATGTTCTCGGCAACCCAACCATGGAAAAGAAATTAAGTAGGGCCGTTGTAATCTTCCCGGATGATATCTACCTGAGGGGGATCACTTCAGGAAATCGCGTCAAGGCGCACATTATAGTCAGTATATACTGGTTCCCGCGCTTTGTTCTGGTGAGCGGTCCAACGCAATCTACAAGAACGCAACAGAAGGGTTCCTCGAAGGCAGGGATTGGGTGCAAAAGGGCGATGGGGATGCTCTGGTTCGGTTTTCCAATCATCTGGCATGCGTGGCAGGTCCAGCAATACTCAGCCACATCCCTACGGATCCCTGGCCAATAAAACTGTATTGTTATACGCTCAAAGGTTTTGCGTACGCCTAAGTGTCCTCCCATGGGTATCTTGTGTGCTGTCTTCAACACTTCGTTTCTACATTCCCTCAGTAACACTAGTTGGTGTGCCACCGACCAATCCTTGGAGGCGGGTGTGTGTATAGGTTGCCACTTTCTCATCAAGATCCCATTCTTGATAAAGTATCCGGACAGTATCTTGGCTAGCTCCTCTTCAGGTAATGCGTCCCTAAAAAGAGGCGCGATCTCATCATCCTCCTTCTGTTCATTCTCAATCGGTTTTCCCACGTCAGGGTTATCCTCTACAGCTTCTTCGACATTCCACCAACTCGGCAATAACGGTTCAGGGGATATTAAGTCCAGCTCCTCCTCGTGGTTTAAACATGAGTGGGTGGTTTCAGGCACTCTTTTATCCCCGGTCCTCATACGGGTCTCTGATCTAGTTACTGCACACGACGGGAACATTCCAGGATGTTCCTTTTCTAATGCCTCAGTTCGTTCTGAGAAACTTGGTTTCACTGTCATTCTCAGGGCGGGTATGACTATCTCCAGCCAAGTCATTCCCTAACAACATGGATATGCCTTCCATGGGCAGTCTGCTGACCACTCCAACTTCTATGGGCCCTCTTATCATGCGGGATTCAAGGAAGATCCTGTGAAGTGGGATGCTAAGAAAACTATTTCCGACTCCTTGAATTATTACAAGTTTGCCTGTGGCTGTGTCCAATTTAGACGGTAAACAACTCCCTAAACAGCTTTCTGGTGGCCATATCAGGTTGGAAGCGATTTTCTCAAAGTGATTTTCTCGTCTTTCTTCTTTCAAGGTCCTTCTAATTTCACTTTCCTTTGACCGTCACTCCTTGGATAGTCTAATCTTTTCTAATTTTATTTCTTTTTCAGCCTCAATCCTGGCTTTTTCCAACTCAATCTGCGCGTGAGATAATCTCGGTGAATCCGTCCCCAAGTTGTCTAATATACATTCTTCAAAATCATCATTGTCCACCATGTGTTCCGATATTATCCTGACTAACTGAGTTTTCCTCATCGCTCTCTTGACTTCTAATTCCAACTTCAAGCCAATCTCTAAAATACTATCCTTCCTCAGTCTGACAAGCCCTTCATACGTGGGAGATTCTAAAAATGTGTCCGTCACCGACATTCTAATCATGTTTGTGTTTTCGGTCCTTCTATGGAGCGTTATAGAGAGTATAAAATGAATGAAAATATCCCGGACGAACCCCCAATTCTTGTTACGCCCACACACTCATTGGGATCGACCAGTGCGTGCGCGCAAACAAGCAATAATAAAAATAAAAAAATGTGCGAGATATTCTTCAAACTGAATCGACCTACAATTTTACGTATGTATACTAGTTGATGTACTAATAGGGTATCACAATATATATATATACTTTAATGGGTATGAGTGTACCTATTTGTGGGTGATATTGTGTTGTACTGCTAATATGTATTACTACTAAAAGTATTCCTTTCAAAAGACGGTTATATCTTAAATGAGGAAAAGGATCACTCTTAGTCAATTGAACATCTTTCTCCCCTAAAGCATTCTAAGTGTGTGGGGGGTGGGGTAATTAGATGTCATATTAATTTAGAGAAAGTTAAAGAAATTAGGAGATATGTAGGAACTAATTTATGAATCTAAATTTCTGAGATGAGGAATTACATATTTCTGACTATTGTCTTTGGCTGCTATATTTACAACATTTCATTTGAACTTTCTTCAGATATCTTTTGTTATAGTCAGTGAATCTTAACCGAAACTCTTTATTCAATCCATGGAAGTAAATGGTTTTAACTATGTGGATTATTACCAAATCTGTCATGTAACATAAGATCTTGTAGCTATTTCTTTAAAAAGAGGCTATTTTGTTGCAACCATAACTGGTAAAGTAGACGAAGAATCACAGGTTGGAACACATTGTCTGTTAAGGATTCTAATGTATGTATTTACCCAACCCATCTGCCACAGGTAGGATGTGACACAAGGTCAACTGGTTTTCCTTCTCCCAGACTGATTGGCATACCAAGGCTAAAGAGCCCATTCTGCCTTAAGTATTTACCAATTGTTGGGGAGAAGAGGATATGGATTCATACCTTTCCCAAGTGCATTAGCATGAAATGAAATGTAAACAGTCTCATCCAGGAATTGAATCAGGTCACTGTGTTCATTTCCTAAGACAACAACTCTTACACCATGTGTCTCCACAAGGATTCAAACGTATACTGATTTTAAACAGCCTCTTATCTATCACTGTAGCACAATACCATGAAGCTAGGAGGTCCAGAAGAAATCATCAGCAACAAAGCGCCGGCATATCAACATCTTCAGGGACAGCCTTCACAAGCGACATCTGTGGTCGAGAATGTTTTTCTAACATTGGGCTTTACAGTCACAGGAGGTGCCATAACTTCAGGGGCACAAAAACTATATTATAGTCTTCCGAGATTGAAATGCCAATAGTAATAATAATAATAATAATAATTTAATATTGGATATGACACTAAACTGCATCCTGTAGTAAAACTCCTATTCTGGAACTCTGAAGAGTGTAGAGTCATCCCTTCATTGCCAATATCCACATTACTCATTGTCTTAAGTGACCTGGAGTGGTAGTATCTGTCTAAATGATTTTGAACAACATTAATACATTGGCTCTTAAAATATTTCACCCTTAGAATACACTAACTGTTAAAATCAATCAATAAACTTTAAAATATTGATATTGCAAATAACTATGATGTTGTATTATTTTTATTATTCGGACTATTGTCCTCATCTTCATTGTTATTTGAACAATGTTTGGGTTGATATGCCCTCCGGCCTTCTTCAAGTATTTCTTCTCGAACTCGGGAACCTTCTTGCCGTAATCAGGGGCCATCACGGAACTTTGAACCTAACCCTTTATTCAGTCCACGGGGGTATCCAGTTCTCATTCCACTAACCATAGCTGGGGTACAGATGTTAAGCTGTGTTAATTATTATTCTATGTTACTGCTGCCCCTGACCAGGATTGAACCTGCAGTCTAGAGATAACTGTCACTTAGAACTGTCTTAACCTAACTCCTTTATCCACTAGGGTATGTGGTCAAAACCGTTGTACAAATAACAATAAAGATGAGAACAATTGTCCGAATAATACAAATAATACTAATTATCAAGCTTCATCTCAAAAATTCAGAGGAAAACTATGAAATGTCTACCCATTTGAAATGATTGTGAAAATTCCTTTTTGTGTCATATTTGTTAAAGTAATTTCAACATAAAATAACCCAAGAAGGATTGACATGACCAACCAACCTATTACAAATTATTAGATAGGAATACTAGAAAACTGTACAAATTATTTGATTGATTGAATGATTATAATGGCATGTCAACTTGTCTAGAGTTATTTTATGCCTAGAGTTTAGGGAATTGTACAAATAATTTTCAAACAGATTTATTTTACCCATAAATGGGACCCTAACAGATACTACCACTCCGGGTCAGAGTGGACCTGGGAGTAGTGTCAATGAATGGTTAATCCCCACTCCTCAGAGTTCCAGAACTGAAGCCTCACCATCAGATGTACAAATTATTTGTATCAAGAATAGTTATTTGAAGCTACAATTGTATGCAAATGATTATTATTACAATTATTTTACTCCTTGCAAGCAAGTTTTTTCACACCAGCTCTAACTGGTGGTTTTTCACTGAAGTTTGACAGACAACAATTCTTTGGTGACCATTCCAAGAACACCAACTATAATTGTTATCACCATAATGTTCCACAGCTTTTTCAGCTCTCTAGCAAGGTCCAATCATTTGTCTATCTTTTCATTTTCTTTTATTTTCACTCTATGATCCACTGGATGATAAGTTCTTTTCTACTTGTTAATTAATACTTGGTCCGGTCTTCTAGCTGGGATTGGGTAATTTGTTTGTATCTCAAAGTTCCAGAGAATTTTATGCATCTCCTTTTCTAAGAGAGATTCTGGTTTGGGCATATACCATTTATCAGTATAGTCCACTTTTAATCTCTTGCACTATTCCTAGTAGATTACTTTTTCTATTTAGTTGTTCCTAGTTTTGTAGTCTTTTTGGTGATACTTTGCTGTATTCTCTTATATGATTAACCATTTCATCTCTATTACCACATAATCTAAACTTCTGCATATAAGCAATTTTTACTTTGACATAATTGGTTCTTATGGCGTTATTTTGTGCTTCTATTAAAAAAGATTCAGTTCTCTCTTCAGGTTTCCTCTTCTAAGCCATATCCATTTTGTGTGCTATTTCCTTAGTTTGTTGCCTGAAGGATCCATACAGTTGTTTTTCTTCCCGTTGTTAGTTTTCAGCACCCCATTATAAATATTTATTATGTAACAGAATTAGTTGTATTGAATAGCAATATTGCTCAGGATATGAATTCTAGTCAGCTTAACAAAGATTCCCTGGTTAAATCCTATTAAACAAACAAAAATTCCAGCAATGAAATTGTACTTGCACATTATTTGAAATGAAGTTAGCTGTTACTAAAAACAGTTTTTATGGTATTTTTGAGTTAAAACATGCAGTTGCATTGAAAATACCAATCTTGGCAATTTTGATTTTTACTACAGTAGAGAAAATGGTGGCTTCCGGCATCTTTCTATGAAATAAGCAAGGGAAACCACTCTCATTGCCTAATGTTTATCTATTTTATTTATTTATTTATTTTTCAATTCATATTGTGACTATAGTTCTGTTACAGACGGACAAACACACATTCTCCATTATAATAAAGATATATATATATTTATTATTTCATTTTCACAACAGGTATGTCAGTGCTCTTCCAATATGTGATCTACTGAAGGTTTGTGATCTACTATTGATCTACTATTTATGGCATGTGATCTACTAGGAAAAAAAGAAGTTAGAATTAGGGTTAGTTTAATAGGAAAATAAATGGCAGTTAATGGGTAGATTAATTAAAAGATAAAATTCATTGATAATAAAAATGAATTAATAAATAAATAAATAAAATAAAATAAATAAAAATTAGGCAATGAAAATACTATAAAAATTGTTTTTAGTAACAGCTAACTTCATTTCAAATAATGCGCAAGTAAAATTTCATCACTGGAATTTTTGTTCATTTAATAAGATTTTACCAATTCCCTCTTCCAGACAACTGGTTTGTAAACCTGCAATCTGTTTCCAAAATAGGCATCTGAAAGTAAGAAGAATTTTCGGACCATATTACCTTTTTGATCTCAATTAAGAAAGGACATGTTTTTCATTTAAACTGACAATATCCGGTTGTTTTAACAGACGATTTTTAGATTTTTTTTAAAATTATAAAACTAACCCCTAACCCTAACAAACAACCAGATATTGACGGTATAAATGAAAAACATGTCCTTTCTTAATCGATATGAAAAAGAGGTGCCTAAAAGTAATATGGTCTGAATTTTCTTTTCTTTTACTTTCAACAAGTTGGAAAACTTTTTGCTCATTTTGTTTTTGAATTGGAGCCAAGAACACCACCATTATCCACCAATAAATCAACAAGGTGGTATCACCATTTAAACCATGATGGCAAGTGGTATGATCAAAATGATAAGAAGAGAACAAAGGACTAAAATTCCTCCTTTTGTAAGCAGTTAAAAACTGCAGTTGAAGCAGAGAGACCCCAGAAAAAGCCAAATAACCCAGCCAAGAGATTTTGGAAAACCTTAAAACACTTACAAGAGGCCTACGATCCTGGAACATTGAAAAGCTATTTAAAAGTGCCATCCATTTCCAAAGAATTTTGTATCCATACAGGGATAAGACAGAATACAAACACGAATAATGGTTAGTGAGAAACCTTGTATATTGGAAAATAAATCACATCATAATATTAATATTTGATTAATAATTCAAACAAATAAATATGGGGAAGTGGTTTACAATTAGTATTCAATAGTTATCTTAAGTAATTATAATGATCAGGGTGAGTACAAACAAAGACACAAAGCTATTGTTTATTAAGTTGCAAATTGGATTGAAAATTGCTTTATTCTTTAAGAGCATTTTAATGCTTTTAATAAAAGTATTGCTAAAATATGCTTTTTTTACTTAGTGTTAAGGTGACATACATGCAAAAATCAAATCAATATAGATTATGTTAAAAAATATAGAGACAGAAGTTATATTTTTTCTGTGTTATGACAACACAGATTATTGTCCATAAATAAGTACACACTTAACAATTTTTTTATAAAAAGTTATTATCAAAAGGTTTTTGGTTTTTTTTCAAAACCAAAGATACTGGGATTTTATTATTTCTAGTAGAATATCATACAATCCAAACGGATATCATTATTATCAAACTTCATTGAATCCCTGTAAGTAAAAGCAAAATTGCTTATATATATATATAAGGGGTGTACTTATATTTGGACTTCTACAGATTCATATTTTTGGTTAGAGTTTTCAATGATGCAGTGTTTGGAAATAAATAATACCTAATAATATCCATTTTGATTGTATAATGTTTCACTAGAAATGATAAAATCTTGGTATCTGGTTTAGAAGAAAATTATTTTTTTTATTAAAAAACTGGTAAGGATGTAACTATAAGCAACTGTATAAAAATCATAATTCATAATACAGATTCCCAATGTAGATGAAAGATATAATAAAATTAATTAAACATATAATAATATAAATATTAAAACAGGTATCTATAAACTATACAATCAATGTTTTAATAGTATATCTATGGTTAAGGGTATTGAAATGTGAGAGAAAAACCAAGCAAAGGATTTCTTAAAAGCACAGTAAAGGAAAGAGAGGAATAAGAAAACTAAATAAATATGACAACAAAAAGAGATTTCCATTGAAATAATTAGGAAAGAAAGAAAAGAAACAGAATTTTTAGACATCATAGGAAATAAAGCTGTTATCACTAAGCTCAGCAGAATTGGGGACACTCAGTGAGAAGTGAACTTACTAAAAATGGACTGCTAACTTATCACTCTAACCATTTCACTAAGCAAGACATCCAATAGTTTTCCTTTCATAAGCTTTAGCTTAGAACAAGGCCAGAAATATGGGGCACCCACTGAGAATTGAACTCATTAATAATGTTTTATTAATCATTATGGCCTAAAAAAATTAAGTGTATCTTAAATTTAACACAAAGCTGCAAGTCTAGGACACCTAGTGAGGATCAAACTCATTACTTAGTGTAATTGGTTTTCAAGACTTAGCTTGTTATCCATAAGTGTTTTTTTCTTTTTAATCTAAACATAACTTAGATTTGGCACAAGGCCAGGAGTAGGGAGCACCTAATGAGGATGAAAGTCAATACTCAGTAGTAATTGATCTGCTTAAATAGATTAAATATTACACTATGACAAGGTGGCAGCCTTCTTTTACTACTAAGCTTATTCTATTATTTACTAAGCTTATTCTAGTTTAAAACAAGGCCAAAAGTATAGGGTACCCAGTAAGAACTGAACTCACTAACAATGGACTGCTAGCCTGGCTCTTTAACCATCATACCAAATAAGGCACTCATAGTTGTCATTTTAGTTTAGCATTAAGCCAGAAGAGTGGAGTACCCAGGGAGAATCAAATTCACTAACAGTCTGTTAACCGAGCTAGCAAACTATTACAACATGAGGAATGCCCAAAGCAAACAGAATTGTTGAAAGATAATAGACCAAGTACTCAGCCTTTTTCCAGGGTTCAGACAGAAATG
This sequence comes from Doryteuthis pealeii, assembly GCA_023376005.1. NCBI lineage: Eukaryota > Metazoa > Mollusca > Cephalopoda > Myopsida > Loliginidae > Doryteuthis > Doryteuthis pealeii. The sequence goes on from CM042177.1 coordinate 13,211,215, forward strand.
TAGTTAGGCTTAAAAAGGAATGTCTCTCATTTCTATAAGACAAGAATATTTTTTCATCCTTTGAAAAAAGTTTCTATCTCTCATACTTTGGAAACTACTCTAGCCATTAAAAAAATAAAATTACAAGAAAAATTTGGTTTGGTTTGGTTTATTTGTTTAATAGCATATCAATTCTTTATGGGCTATTTAATCCTGAAATTTGATTAATTTCTAAAGGCTTGATTACAATCATAACTATTTTTCCATCGCATTTTTTTTAAATGCAATTTTTGTATTTGTTTATAATCATTTTTATGTATACAGTTATATGGTTTCAAGCATTCATATCTAATACTAAAATTTTTCAAACGGATTTATTTCACCCATAGATGGAACCATAACAGGTACTACCACTGAGTCAAATTGAACCTGAGAATGATGTTAATGAAGGGGTACTCCACACTCCTTAATGTTCTAACTAGAATACTACTTTAGAAGAGGAAGGTCTTACTCCATCTGCTGAGAATGCAGTTAGCATATTTTAAGCCCCGTTGACAGAGTGGGAACTGTTTTGATTGGTCTTCTTTATTCAAATTAAATTTTAGGGGTGGGGGTGAGGATTGTGAGGAATTGACCACCCCATCACAGGGTTATAATGTTCATCTTTTGGTATTGAGGATGACCATTAAATTAAGTCAAGTAAATGAATTACACATGTAATTTCTTTATAATGATGAAGGCCAGTCACAATTTTTGGATGAGCTGATAACAGAAGAATTGTGTGCTAGGCATGTGCCACAATTTCTCTGAGTTTTTCCTTCTATAGTTGACCCAACTATTTTACAAAAGCAGGATGCAACACAAGGTCAATTTTTAAGTGGTTTGAATTCATGTTTTTCTTCTCTTGGACTGGTTGCTTTACCAAAGCTAGAGAACTGTCTGCCCTACTATTTACCCATAGTTAGAGAGAAAACCTTTCATGTCTTACCCAAGGGTATTAGCATGAAGTGAAACAAACATTTAATCATAGCAGGACAATGAAAAGAAGAGATGGATACATGACTTTCCCAAGGGTATTAGTGCAAAGTGAAATACAAACAGTCTCACCCTGAATTTGAACTTGGCTCTCTGAGTTTATTTTCTTTAACAATAACTATTACACTACCCGCACTTCTCCATTACAGTGCCATAAAAAAACTATATTTTGTTTCTTTCTTGTAGATTTTGTATAAAGTAAAATGTGATTCATTAAAGTTTTAGTAGCAAATCCCATTCAATAGTATTGCAAATTCTTGGTCCCTGGCGGTCAACCGACCACAGACAAGCAGCAGCAGAATGACGCGGCCTGCAATCAAGCAAATTCGGGTATCGTAACTTCAAAACAAAAATGTTGGTTCATAAAAGTTACACAGTAGTTTAACAAACTAGAAACTGCCTCATACAAAAGAGCCGAACAAGACACAAATTAAACTACACAGTAGTTTAACAAAATAGAAACTTCTAAAACACCTAGTCTGATGAGTTACAAACTCATTTAACCACCCATCCCAACAAAAAAAAAATCTCCCTTTCATGCCTACTGGACAGGATTGAGAGTAGGCTGGAAACAGGAAGAGCTAGTCCACTATTGGCACAGGGTAGCTATGCCACTATGCCACTAACTGCTCACCCCTGGTAATTTTAACAATAGTCTCTTTCAAAGTGAAACTTGTTGGATATGGGACATTTCTAAATCTTTTAACCTGAGTTCCTGTCATGTATGATCTCTACATTGGTAAACCAGTGCTACAGTGTAGGAGAAAATAAAAGTACCACTGATATACCATATATATAAAGGGCTCAGCTGACATGAACAAATATTTACTGCATCTGTATACACTGCACAGATGATTTTTAAATGCCTCTGTAGTAGTACTACGCTTTTGGATGTCATAGAGTGAGCAATAGCAAATATATTGCTTTTTAAACATTTTAAAGGTATCATCCTCCATGGGGTTATCACAGGTTGGAACACATTGTTAAAGATTCTAATGTATGTATTTACCCAACCCATCTGCCACAGGTAGGATGTGACACAAGGTCAACTGGTTTTCCTTCTCCCAGACTGATTGGCATACCAAGGCTAAAGAGCCCATTCTGCCTTAAGTATTTACCAATTGTTAGGGAGAAGAGGATATGGATTCCCAAGTGCATTAGCATGAAATGAAATGTAAACAGTCTCATCCAGGAATTGAACTCAGGTCACTGTGTCCATTTCCTAAGACAACAATTCTTACACTATGTGTCCCCACAAGGATTCAAATGTATACTGATTTTAAACAGCCTCTTATCTAAGCCATGTCTTTGGAACTCTGAACAGTGTAGAGTCATCCCTAATATCTCATATCTAGTGTATGTATGTAACTCAGAGATGCACCATAAACAATTTTCTGTTGGATAGAAGAGATATAAATTAGTGTAACCATAACATTTCAGCTTAAACATTTCTTAATACATATATGAACTAAAAAGGATTACTCACTTTCTTATTCCTGTAACTAAAATTTTCATGTACCTTTCCAGTCATGTGCTTCACCATGCTTCTTTAATTTACAAGCCTAGCACTGTAACTGCCACTAAACCAACCAGTTAATTATATCTTATAGTTTTCTTGGAAAGAGTTTATGTCACTGGTCGGGGGACAGGCGACACGGTAAGCACTCTCATATTCCTTTCAGGATTTTCTATTTCTTTGAAAAGTATTCGCTGTTATCCATTTATTAAATGTTATTTGTTTTTCCTTGTACAGTTTTACGGTGTTTATTAAATAAACTTAATGACATCAGTAAAGAAGCATCATACATCCCTTTCTTCAAAGACCAGTAGGCAGTAAACGTGAAACGTGTTGCCTATCCCCCGACCAATGACATAAACTCTAAAAGGGCTTGTAAGTGACTTCCCCTTTACCCTTTTCCAGTTAGGGATTCATAGACCACAGAAACTAATGGTCGGCACAAAATGGGATTAATAAAACCCATTAAACTACTCTAAATTGGATACTGTGGTTGTAGTTAATTTTATAAACAAAATATAACTATATAAAGATAAGATATAATTAACTGGTCAGTTTAGCAGCAGTTACAAGCACTTTGAAATTCCTTTTTAGACTTCCATCTCAGAGCATTGTCACTCTTATGTAAATTGTCAATTTTGTCATAGAATCCAGTCTTCTCCTGTTTGACAATTGTGCCATTCAGCACTAGAAACATTGGACCATATTACCTTTAGGCACCCCTTTTTGATCTCGATTAAGAAAGGACATGTTTTTCATTTACACCATCAATATCCAGTTGTTTGTTAGGGGTTAGGGTTAGAGGTTAGAGTTAGGGTTAGTTTTATAATTTTTTTTTTAAATCTAAAAATCATCTGTTAAAACAACCGGATATTGACAGTGTAAATGAAAAACGTCCTTTCTTAATCGAGATCAAAAAGGGGTGCCTAAAGGTCATATAGTCTGAAACATTTACTTACAGGAATAAGGAAGTGAGTAATCATTTTTTTTAGTTTTTATACTTCTCTGCTTGCAGGCATCTCAACACTTTAATTTTATTGCCAATGTTTGCTTTTTCTTATTGTTTATATATACTAGCAAATATATGCACCCTCCGGGTGCAAGTATTCAAGTTTTAATATAATAAAATATCATATTAAATTAGAAAGGCTAATGAAACTAAATAAGAATGCAGATAAAAACTTTGGAACAGAGGGGGTATGATTGAAAAATAGAACAACTTTGAAAGTAACTCTTCCATCATTTTGCATTACTCCCCTCTTTCATTGGTAAATTTTCCTAATTTAACTATTTAGTTAAAATAGGAAGTAAAGAATAAAATTACAGTTATTTTTTCTTGTTAATGGATTTATTTTAAAATTTATACCTGAGATTTTAGATAATATTCATTAAGATAAAACCAAACAATTAGAAATCAGTAATGATAAGCACATATTTATTAAAATCAGTTTTTTAATATCAATATGCAAATTAGCCTTCCCATTAACACTGTAAACTGCTATTTTGTTGTATATATAAATACAATTGCATGTTAGTTTGTAGATATGGTTAACAGTATTAATAATGTAAAACAATTTTATTAATAATTAAGGCTTAAATAAAAATAAAATCATTTAGAATGTGATATCAATAACTAAGGGAATTGTGACTTGAGTAGGAATATAGTTTCGGTTACAGACAGAAAAACACACAATCTCCATTATAATAAGATATATAATCTGACTAGTCAGATTCTTGTCCTGATAGCAAAACTATTAGTAGGTATATCTGATTTATTAGGTTTAACTTTATTATTTGCTCTACTTAGGTATTGAGTACTTTTTACATTTTAGCTTTAGATAATCCTAGCGGTTTATATAAAGAGATTTTTTTTTCTTTTGGCCATGTGTTATAGTGTTAATCGATTATTTTCAGTTGGTGCAACTCACTTGGTCTTTTCTTTTTTTCATTTTTTTCTCCAGGTGAAGTTTTACTAACAAACTATTTTCCGGGGATTTTTTCTTACTGCAAGGGTTTACTAATAATATATATATATAACAATAAGAAAAAGCAAACATTGGCAATAAAATATATATATATATATATATATATATACACACACACAATGAATAAAATGTTGGACAAAATGGGAAAAATATAAATTGAAAATGAAAAGTTTGGCGGAATATTTTTTCAAAATCATTATCTGATAAAACTCTCCTATGAAATATTACCAATCTCTATAATGTGCATAAATCACTATGAAATAAGCCTTAGGGTTGGATAATGTAACAAATTTATTACTAAACATAATTTGCCTGCACCAAGTGTTGGATTAAGGTATGGGCTTTAAGGGCTACAGGCTAGGTACCTCCATTGGCTAGGGGAATCTCCAGAGATTCACCTTTATAGTAAACAGTAGATTCTTCATTCTCTAATATTGAAATATCACTTTGGGTCTACTCATATTTAATAACAAGTAAATCAACTTGGAAAGAGGAGGTTTTCCTAGAAACATCTTAAAGAAAGACAGATCAATGATGGCACAAGAATGACTAAACAGACATGTTCTCATGGCAATTGAAAAGGATGTTCAAGAAATTACAATTTATGAATGTTTTGAAGAAATTTGATTGATTGATTGATTGATTTTAACAGCATTGTCAACCCATCTAGGGTTATTTAATGCCTAGAGATACTACCATTCTGGATCAGAATGGACCTGGGAGTAATGGCAATAAAAAGGATACACCACACTTCCCAGATCTCTAGAGCTGGATCTTCATTATCAGATACAGTTTAGTGTAATTCCCAGGACAACCCCATTTAGGGAGAGGGGATCGTATCCTTCTGCAGGATATATATATCCTGCAGTGTATTCTAAATTTATTTCCAAACCTTATTTTTTAGCCTTGTAAAAATAAATTTAATTTTTCTTTAATTGTTTTTTTCCTTTTGAAAATATTACAAGGACCTTCACAAGTACTTGTAGCCCAAGAATCTATACAATCTTAATCCAGAACTGCTTCACCTGCGAAAGGCAAAATAAATTTATATTGCCAAAGGATTGACAGAGATAATTTAAAACACAATAGAGAAAACCATTTATATAGAGAAAAAGTAATTAAGAAAAATAGAGAAAAGAAATAACTTACTCTGGTTTCATTTTTCTGAGCAGCATGGGGTACAATGACAGGAGCCTCCAGTTGTGAAGTGAGTACTTCCCCTCTATCACCAAGAGTGAAAACTGTAGATCTGTTCTTTAAAGATGGTTTTGTAGCAAAGAAACGTTTGGTAGTTAAGGAACAAAAAATATATACTTCTCAAATTATTAGTATTAGATAAAAATACTTGAAACAATATAACTGTGTGCATTATTATTAAATAAGATTAGTTACTTGAAATGATATCCTCATCGTGTCATACTGAGAGCATGGATACCCATGACTCTCTCTCACCAACTGTCCCAAACATTCCTGTTAGGTCTTCCACACAGCATCCAGAATCCACACAGAGCTGATTGATGCCTACACTAGTATGTCCACGTGTAGGTGTCTGCAGAAGAATGTGACTTATGAGTTTGCATGTGGAAGCGTATAACTGTAAATTATTTTTATTTAAGAATAGTTACTTGAAGTTATAATTGCGTATGAGTAGCACAGGGATCTATGCAGTATAGAAAGAAACTGACGGTAGGTGTGGCGCTCCACCTCAGATGCAAAAGCAATCTCCTTGGTCTAGTGCTAGTGAAAAGGGGATAGACTACCTCGTTGATTGGCTGATACCGATTTTAGGCCACCCCGACGACTACTTGTTTACAAATGTTTATTATTAGTTATTTAAACCCATATAAATGTTTGCCAAAAAAAAATACTTTGACATTAAATAACATAATGGTTGACATGCTGTAAAACCAACCAACCAACCAATCCACTCAGACATTAATAAAATAGTTAGGCAGACTTTGTGAGCAACAAGTCTAAGAGAAAAACAACTCCAACATCAAAACTAAGAGTTGAAGATACTATAGCAGTCTGATCTTGTCTTTAACCTCATTCTGGCATTCTGAGATGACACAGATGTCATTGAATTTTACCCTCTCCCTTGGACAACATCCAGTATTGTAAAGAGGGGAGACTTTCTGCATGGGTAACTATTAGTCAACCTTCCTCAATTCTGTGTTCACATTCAGATGTAGATATAAGACCAGCATTTTTGACAAAACCTTTTATTCATATAAATTCATAGCATCATTATTCAGTTATAGGATTTATAACTGAATAATGATGCTATGAATTTATATGAATAAAAGATTTTGTCAAAAAAATGCTGGTTTTATATCTACATCTGAATGTGAACACAGAATTGAGGAAGGTTGATTAATAGTTATTCATAGCATTCAAAAATAAATTGTTTTTTAGTGACAACCATTCAACAAGGCCAAAAAATCTAATTTCATGAAAACGTGGAGTAAGATTATAGAAAAAGCAAGGAAATGTTACTTTGCCTTATAACTGCATCTAGCAGACTCTTTAATTTTCATTGTGCTCATTAAAGTATACAGATACGGAATTAATTAGTTAAAATTGGCTGAAGCTGACATTCCAAAGTTATGTGAAGAAATAATAAATAAAACATGTTTTTTATGCAAATCCACTATTTATTGTATTCAGATATACCTTGGTTCACATCAAACATTTTCATGACATTTCACAAATAGTCACTAAACTCAACATTACAATGGAACAGTTTTCATTTCAAATTTGCCACCAGAACCAGAATTACTGAATAACAAATTGAGGAAATTACCTTCTATCAATTTGCTTTGTTGTTGAAATTGAAGTTTTACTTTTGTTCTAAATTTAGAAATATGCCTCATAAATCAGTTCTCAAAACATCTATTGACCCATAAAAATATAATGTGCATATAATGTCATATGAAATGTGGAGAATTCTAGAAAGTATCCAACTATTAAAAACAATTTAACTTTGTTCCCATGTCTCAAGTTCACAGGAACAGATCTAAGTATATTCTGTTCTTGTGCAGTAGTGTTGATGAGTATAGGGCTTCAACCATCACATCTGTGCTAGTGCTGTGGTTTCAGTAGGAAATAGATTTTTTCCTTTTCCTAGGTTAAAGAACCCAGTCAACTCTACCATTTACACAAGCTTAGGGGAAGAAGAGAAGCTTCCATGCCTTTCCGAAGGACATTAGCATGAAGTGAAATATGAACAACCTCATCCAGGAGGACCAAGTCTGTTTCCTACGATAACTATCAACGTCACATTCCAGGTGAGATGAATGGTTTATACAAAAAATAAAAAAGAGAGAGTGAGAGAGAAATTTAATGAATAATTAAGATTCTTCAAAATGAAGGATATCTTTTTTGGCCGTGTCTTCCACTCCCATCAAATCATCTTTGTCAGCAAGTTCTTCATACTAAAAAAGATAAATATATATAACAGAAAAGTGATTAGATTTCAATTGGGTTTTTTTTTTATAATAGCAATAAATATATCTTCTTTTGTTTTTTTACCATAGTCTACTGAACAGATGTTAGTGAAATATGAAATAACGTCCAATGAATATATTTTAAAATTCTGAACTGGGATTAAACTTTTTATAAAAATGAAACTCTAAGGAAAACAAAACTTAATACATTAATTCATTTATATAAGATCTGAATCATTACACAACAACTTTAAATCTATACAACATCAATTAATGCTGTCCTTTAATTTTCTTATTAATTAAATAAATGAATTAATGTATTAAGTAGACTATGGTAAAAAAAATTATGCCAAATGGATATTATTAGGTATATAAAATAAAATTGCAAAACCTCTTGCATCAATTAGGTGTGTACCTATTTATTGGAGTGCTATATTTTTTATATTTTTGATTACAGAGTTTTAATGCTTTAGAGTTTAGGAATAAATAATAGCTAATAATATATATTACAATTGTATAATGTTTCACTAGAAATAATAAATTCCTGATATCTTTGATTTAGAAGAAAATAAACTTTTTATTAAAAAAAATTGTTTATTATCTATAGGTGATACTGTAATACTTAATAATGTTTTGAGTGCTTGATATTCTACTGAAATAATAAAATCTTGATATCTTTGATTTAGAAGAAAATTAGTACAAATATTGGTTCTGTTTCTTTATATTTGATACAGTTCATGAAACAAACCAATCTACTTTTCAAATGAACAATTCAATTTCATTTTTTATTTTCTACTTTGAAAGGTACAATTTTTAGCAATCAAGTGGACCCTTTTCTTAGCCACATATACCAACATGAACTCATTCATCTGTTTTGTATTTTTATGCTACAAAACTTCAGCTGCCCTTGCAACAGCATGTGTATATAACATTATTAAAGGGTATACTTATTTTTGGACTGCTACATATATTTTTGGCTACAGATTTTCAATGTTGTAGAATTTGGTAATAAATAATACTTAACAATATCTACCTGAGCAGATTTTTTGAAAACTTCAAAAGGCTGAATTAGTGGTAGGTATATAATAAAGATTATTAGTACCCATTGACTCATTACTGTACTTACCTGTAATTTCATAAGTCTGCTTGTATAGCCTTTGAAGTATGAATAGTAAATCTTACTCATTGTGTCAACATACTCATCTCGGATTTCTTTTGCTACTTGCCGTTCATGGCTCATTAAAAACTCATTGAAAAACCTGGAAGAAAAAAGAAAAAAAATTATTAAATTTTCCACCTTTGAATACAGAAGAATTAAAGTAAAACATTTTAACTTGTAAATATTGTTTATTCTTATTTTCAGAAATTAGTTGGTAAATTCTACCTTTGATTTCTCCCTCTCTTCTACTAGAAAGGGGAGATAGTCAATTTTATAGACTTTTGCAAAAAAGCAAAAGAAAGAAAAGAAAAATGATAAGTAGAAAAAAGAAAAAAAAAAGAAAGAAAAATGAAATAGAAAAAAAGTAAAAAAAGTCACATACCTGAACTTTAGCATAGTATTCTGTGGTACTTGGTAATTGGTCATCGGTTTCCTGAAGGAATAAATTTTTTGCAAAAGGAATTCACGGATCTTGCTTAATGCCTGAAATACAAGAAATAACATGGCATCATTTACAGAATTCAAAATACAAATTTAATATGTTTTGATTATATAATGTTCTACAAGAAGTAATAAAATCCTAGTCTTCTTGATTTAGAAGAAAATTAACATTCTATGAAAAAAAAGGTTGGTATGTATGTACTCATTTATGGATAATACTATATAAGTTAGGATATCATAGACACAGTGTCAACTGCATTTGGCAACTGTCTGCTTTTTTGCTTATGTGATCATCAAACCAAATGTGTATAGATTATGAGTATTAAGAACAGTTACTTGAAGCTATATTTTTTTACAAAGGATTATTATCACTAGTTATTTGGCCTGATGGTGGCATAGGCAAGAAACTGACAATTACCAAGTACTGTTGATTCTGTGTCCATACTATCCTAACTTAGGCACATATGCTCTATCATCAATATTGAGCACTCTTTATTTATGAATATAGCAAACAACATTATATATTATATATATATATACATACACTGAAAAAACTTAATCACTTTTTTTTTTCCTAAATTTTATGTCTGGCTTGGACACACATAGGAAGATATTATTTTCCTTGATTAGTGTTTTCAATGTTCCCTTAGTTGTAGCAAAAAGTCATAATTTTCTAAAACGAAAAATCTCAGAAATACTAAAAAATAAAATATTTCTTAGAATTTTCTGTTTCCTTGATTTGATATCCTAATTTGTGATTAGTTTTTTGCTAATGGCAAAAGACAATTTATCTTGAAAAAGGTCAAATTGTAGTAATACAATATTGCAAAGAAATTATCTTGTCTTTGTCAATCAATTGTTGAAAGCATGACCAGACATTGTAAGGAAAAATAACTGATGCTAATGGATAGACCCTACTAAATATTGTCATAATTTGTCCCAACTCATTATAAACTTTATCAATTGTCTTAATAAAAAAAATAATCAGCTGTCTATATTTTTTATCCAAAACTGTATTAATTATTTAATGTATATATATATGTTTGGTTTGTTTTTTTACAGGATATCAACTTCAGTGGGTCATTTAATGCCAACATAATTTTGAAATAAAATTCATTTTTAATGGATACTCAATTTTTTTTTATAAACTCATGTTTTTTTATTTAACCCATACATGGGACCCTAACAAGTACTACCACTCCAGGTTAGAGTGGACCAGGGAGCAATTGTGATGAAGGGGTGCTCCACATTCCCAAGACCTCTAGAACTGCAACCTCACCATCAGATAGAGTTTAACGTCATACCCAGGACATGATGACCCTCAGCCACAACCTTCTAGCACCCACATGATAAAAAGGGCATTGGGTTGCCATAAGGGCAAAAGGGTTGAGGCAATCATATAAGTGCTAGGGCTTGACATGGCCAGCCAATTGATTGAAGGGGCCTCTCCGACCGCCCGTCTAGCCTAAGTAAAGGTCTAAGTGGAGTGTTGTATGTCACGGACTGCTCAGCCACCTGGGTTTCATCCTTAAGCATCACAAGTCGCAATCCACAGCCAACAAGCGGCCCCATTGGGGGAGTGTTACCCCTCTGCAGAGGTGCAGTCAACACCCCAGCCAACAGGGCGGTATATATATGTATATGTTAATTATTACATATATGTTAACATTGACAGAGGTCTTGTTAAGAAGAAATAATTAGCAAACAACTACTGCCAACCATTTGCAAATATAATGAGTCTACTTGTAACTGGATCCTCAATTATTGTGGCCCTGTGCCTGACTATGCATAAATTAGCAATTACCCTTTTCTCCCAAGTAATCCTCAGTTTTGTATTAAAAACTCACCTTGCTCTTTAGCTTTTCCAAGATATCACGTACATCCTGGCAAGAGCGTGCCTCCTTGAACGACTGCTCCTTTACAAAGTTGATCTTGTGATTCAGTTCATGCAGTTGTTCCATAAATTCACGCTCAGTTACCGGGCTGTCTACAATATGGCTACAAAGAGAGAGAGAGAGAGAGAGAAATTTAAAAAAGCAAGAAAATAACAGAGTCTTTAGAAATTACTTTGTAAACTGAATACCAAAAAAATTAGAGACAGCTACTAAAGAATATGTAGCTCCTTACTTGGTCTGAATAATGGAGGCTACATGATGTGACATGATTTTTACCAAGTGCTAGAGTCATTGCATAGGTTACCTATGCATAGATATACCTATTAGGTATATCTATGCAGGTACATTCGAAGGCTGTCCATAAAGGAGTTGTTTTTGTTAGGTGTTGTGGCACAATGTATTTGGATGCACATTGCATGTGTGTAAATGTGTGTGTGATTTTAAGAAATCCCAAAAACCCAGATGCGGACGTGTGTATATGTGTATGGGCAGACAAAAGACATTAGAGATAATGGATTATATGTGTGTACATGTGTATTTGTGTATATATATATATATATATATATATATATATATATACACACACATACACGTGTGTGTGTGTGTATGGTCTTGACGGGTCACAAGGGCTTGATGGGTGTGCTTGGCCAAGAGTGGTCGTGAGGCAATAAAATCTAGATAGGTGACAAAGAGTTTGAAAGGGAATTAGGTAGATAAGATCTACAGAGGGTCATTTTAAAAAATAGCATTGTGTGGCCTTATCCAAACAAAGAAAAAATTCAACTCTCTCAGCATGATAAGATCTTGGGAGTTGCGAGAATGTGACTTTGTATTTTGAGTAGTCGGACAGTTAGATCTTGAATTTAGTTGAGGACAGTTAACTTTTGGGACCAGTTGAAGTCAGAACCAGAGAGCAAGTCTTGATTTACCCAGAGTTGGAGGATACCACCCCCACCCCTCTGGCCCAGAAGAAGCCAGGGTAATTTATGAGGAAGACCGTCTCGGTCTCCTGCCTCAAAACTTGCTACCGTTGACTGCTGAAAAACTATCCCCAGCTATGATTGAAGTCCGTAGCCGAAGCAGTGTTGATAAAAACATTGTTTTATTTCATTTGATTATTTTAAGGCATATTGGAAAATAGTTTGTATCTTTTTCTGAAACACAGATAAATAGATAGGAACAGAGATAGATGGATAGATAGAAACAAAGTAACATAGATAAGAACAAATTGATATAAATAGATAGATAGATAGATAGATATATTGATAAATAGATATGAACATAGACTGATATATTGATAAATAGATATGAACATAGATAGTTTTTTTATTAAAATATATAAATACTCAGATTTTCTTTTATTCATGTTTGTTTAATGTCTTGTTTTTAGTTTAAATAAACAAGAATATCTAAATATTTTGATTTTTTTTATACTTGTAATTGATTGTTGGAAATAAATATATTAAAATAAAATGAAAATCCCGAAAAAAATAAACGTTTTGGATTTTTTATATGTAATTGAATGTCGAAAAAAAAAAAAAAAACACCCCAAGTTGGTTGTTTTCTTTCAAGTGACACTGCTTCAGCTACAGACTTCAATCGTAGCTGGGTTGGTTTTTCAGCAGTCACCGGTAGCAAGTTTTGAGGCAGGAGACTGGGACGGTCTTCCTCATAAATTACTGAAGCCAGGGGAACAACAATTTTATACAGAACCTGTTCAAGCTGGGCGAGAAGAATTTATCAGGGACAGAATCATTGCTGAGGTACTGGACAACACTCTCTCGAATGAGCTCCTAGCATAATCAGTCCTGACACTATTCCAAACAATACAGATAAGTAGACAAGCTGAAGAATGAAAAAATCAGTTTCTCATCAAAGGAGACCATGCAATTGACAATGAAACAAAACATAATTTCTCAACTCAATGGAGGCCACTAAGGAAATAGCCAAGTGCACGTGCCTGCGTAGTGAACCCATTCCACTGATACCTATGGTGATTGCCGCTTCTTGACAGAATAAGGCCATTTGTGAGCAGTTGTGAGAGCGCAGATGGCCCACGAGTCCAGTTTTTTTGGGGTTTTTTTTATGTACCCTGTCACACATGTGAGACCCTCGACATACAGGCCCTGCCACACAGGTCAGAGTTCAATATAGGAAGTGTTTCCATGGTGTCCGTCATGTGTTGCTTCAGAATGGAGGGTTCTAGTCAACTTACCTCATACTTCTTACAGCTATCATCAGTCTGTCTTTCCATGAGGATGTGTATCCAGCCCACCCCCTTCTGTCAATTGGTCCTTATAGCTGAAACTGACTTCCGCAAGGGCATCGATGTCGACTCCATATCGAAATGCTCCCCTGTCACGATACCAGTATGTAGTTTGTGGTTTCCCAATCTCTCAAGATCAGGAGGTGTCCATACATTCCAGGAGGCTATTGTTAGCCTTGTTTTATGTTGTAGTGTTTTCTTGTTTTCAGCCCAGCTAATGTGGACATCTGTTGAAGCGATGGTTTCTGTCCAGCTTGATAGCTGAACCGGCATTTGTTTAGGTCACTTTTTCTAGACACTCCTCAAATGGTTGGGTGAACAGTGTTAACTAAGGGGCTGTTATTCACCCACAACCTCGCCGAGACACGATGCTGTTTAATCAGCAAGGCAGTGATGTTAAGTGGGAAACGAATTGTGCCTTATGTAGTTTCACATCTGCGTGCTTCCAACCCGTCAGGCCTACACAACTCACCGTTCCTCCATCACAGAGACTTGTAGAAATATCTGCACATGTTTTGTTTTACATGATGTGCGCTTGTGCGACACGCACCGCATGCTCTCCTTCCCCAAAGTCAAGTATCAGCGACAAGCCGAGGCAAGATGACTGGGAGACTTTGGGGAACGCAGGTGGATGATCTGACGAGATCTACGGGTCCACCACACCGGGAAAAAAACAAAAAAAACAAACAAACTAAGTTTTAACTTAGTATAAGTCAACATGTACCATTTTCTATTAAATAGGTGATGATGACAGAAATGCATTGGCTTTAACTGCAGAAAGTTGGGATAAAAGGGGGGGGCAATGAGGAAGGGGGTTAGGTACAGGAGAGTCTAAGGCATTTAAAACAAATAAAAATATAGCTGTGAATAAATTGTTACAGTCAAGAAATAAAACGAAAAATGCTAAGCACAAAGTTCAAAAAATTAGACTTTCTATAAGAGATAATGTTAAATGGAAACTTATCTGACGAAGAATTATAGGTCATTCTCCACTTCATGACTTTCTGGCTGGACAAACCTTATTTATCTATTTTTTTTTCTTTGGCCGGGAGATTGACGATAAGGCTGGGGGAGGGGGGAGGTACGGGAGAGTCTAAGGCATTTAAAACAAATAAAAATGTATTCTTTTTTAAATAAAATAGTACCATTCTATTCTGTTCCTTCCTACAGAAACAATGGATACGCAATCATGCCGTACTGGGTATAATTGAACCAGTGCCAGTGGGCATTCCTGGTGTTCAAGGATGGTAGTTGCACCAAAAAAGACATCTCTCCAAGATGCACAGGGCACTTGCTACTATATAACTCCTTGGTCTTTCTGTCAGTCTTTGACTAAATCCTTAAATTCACATATATACATATATCATCCCTTTCTTTCATACCACCAGCCATGTATAGGCACAATGTGGTAACCACAATCACTACATTCTGATTTTGTGTTTTGAATACATATTTGTTTACATAGGTGACTTTAGTATACCTGTCATTACAATAATGTTTAAAATGGTGGACCAAGTCACTAATAGGCACCCTAGCCAAGATCAGTTTTGAAAGGAATTGAATTTTGCCTTTGTGACATCCTACTAGTATGTCCACTAGTATACATATCGCTGAGATCAACAGTTGACTCAGTCTGAAAGTAGATTCATGGGTGCGTGGGCAGCAGGCAAACCAGAAACTTAAAAGTTCATTTAACCCTTGCATTTTTTTGTCTTCGTGATGAGGACATTCTTAATACTATTGTGCATAAGACTAAGAGACGGGCGGGTTGCCGGACCCCGGGAGGGTTGCCGGACCCCGGGAGGGTTGCCGGACCCCACCCCTTCACTTCTTCTTGAGATGGCCTCACGAATAGTGCAGGCGACCCAGTGATCTCATCGTCATAGCAACTATGAAAAATCCGCACGAATTCACAATTTGCCGAGCTCAGCTTGTGACAAGAAGCACATTTTTTCTGCTCTGGGATCTGACTGATTATTTTGACAGGATCTTACTATGGAGAAGATTATTTGAAAAGAATTACCAATATTAAGAGGATAAAAAGAAAAGAAAAAAAAAGAAAAGAAAAGAAAAGAAAAGAAACTGAACTATGATTGTTCTGATCGGAAATTTTCCTTTTGGATTGATTTGATGACTTTATGATTTTGAGACATAGAACTTTAGCAGATTTTTCTTAATCATTTGTGAAAAGAGGAGAACATTCAATTTTGAAACCCAGTGCAACGAATCGTGAGTTAAAGAGATGTTGTTGTCATATTTCTGTATTTGCATGAACCTTTTTTCGATTGTACTTTCTGTTATGTAAACCCTATCGCGGTGTTATTATATATATTGCATGATATGTTTATTTTCTTTTGTTCCTTTTTCTGATGATTGTAATTATAAGTTCCTCTACCTGTTGTGGAAACCCTCGACTATATGTTTGCATGCATATTTGTCCGGCCTACCTCATATCTGTATCTACCCCCACCCCCTTTGGTTTTTCTAATGTAAATAAATTTTATATTGTTAATCAAGGCGTCCAGTGTTGTCATCAATTCAGTTGTTGTCGTTATTGTGCTGTTTCATTTATCCCATTCCCACTCACTTACTGCGAGCAGAGAGAGAGAGGGGAGTGTCTGAAATCCCATTTCCCTTTTATTTAATACCAACTATTTTATAACTGGGACCTATTTCGTATATTTTTACTTTTTTTTATTGTTGCTTGGTACGCGCGTGCTGGTCGATCCCAACAAGTGCGGGTGTAACACTTTTCACTGGTTGTTAGTAAACGAAATCCATGGCCGATAAAAACCAAAGACACGTTTTTATACTAAAATAGTTTTTGATGTTAATAAAAAAATCAGTTATTTCATGTTGTTGTTGTTAGCATATATGAAAAAATTAATTTTGCACTAAAGATAAACTAATATTGTTATTTTTTTTAAAATGAAACTTAAAACGAAAGACATGTTTATTTATTTTCCATGTGCCTCTACGGATAGTTAATAAAAAGATTTTGTTATCAAATTTTAATTCTAAAATATTCTAAAATTCTGAAATAGGGTTTGGGGTTAAGGTTAGGGTTAGCAGTTATTATTATAACCTTATAATATACTTTTTATGGTAGGCCACATACTATAAGAGAGATATGATTTCGTAAGCCACATTCAAAAGGTAGGCCACATACTATAATGGTACAAAAAAAAATGTATCTTTAATATAAAAACGTGTCTTTCATTTATAGTTTTATCATTTTTTTAAATCCTACTGAAGTAACAACAACAACATGAAATAACTAAAAAAAAAAAAGGGTCTAAAAATCGTCTGTTAACAAACAACTGGAAGTTGACAGTGAAAAGCAAAACCTGTCCTTTTGAATCTAGCAAACAGCCAGGGTGCTTATTGGTTACTTGGTCCAAAATGGTTTATAAAAATAGCAATATCAAAAGGACAGATTGCAAAAGTGAGGCTAAAATAAAAGGTATGAGAAAGTAAGTTACTCACGATATCATAGATTCTGGAATGACCATTTCGTCTACAAACTGGCTGAGCTCCCCTCGAACAGCCTGAGAAAAAAAAGAAGATGAATATAGATAGAAATAGATAAATTTTTTGCTAAACTAGATGAACACATAAAACACTTTTTTTAAAAACAATGTTTCATATCGTTATATATTGTAAGTCCAAATTAGAGAAAAAATATAAATTTTTTGACCTAAAAAATGTTTATATAGCCCTTGATATATTATCAAATGAATATGTCAAAACTTTCATTCACTCTAATAATTATTTGTAGTGATACAGCAAATAATACAGGTATATATAAAAATGCATTGTAAATTATTTTACTACAGAAATGCACTGTACATTCTTTTACTATTAGAATGCACTGGAAATGATTTTTATAATAAGAATACATTGGACATTATTTTAATATAAGAATGCATATGAAATTTCTGAAATGGGTGGCTTTATAGCCAAAAACAGTTCTAAGTGCTGCTCCCATAGTGTTAAAACCTACTAAGCCCTGATAATGAGAGGTCATAAAATCCCAAATTAGTACTTAGCATTGCAACTCATATCATGTTAAAATCTACAAACTCTTAACATGAGAGGCAAAAATGTTAAAATCTACAAAACATCCAAAACTGATTGTCCTAATCATTGTATCTTATATATCTGGTTTCTTATAATGCTATGGTGTTCTTATTGAGTAAATAAAAAAGTCAATCAATTAATAACAGTTAAAGGTGACTGGATAGAAGCTGAATAACATATTCACTAAAATATTCTGAATAAGTAAAACAAGAAAAGCGATTTGTATTATTTTGATTTTTCAGACTGTTGTCCTCAATTGTTATATACACAATATTTCATCTACAGTTGGGCAGTTTGGCAATTTTGATTTCGGTATTGATTTCATTTTTATTTTTCCTTAATACCGCATTTCCCAATTTGGTTTTAGTTTTTAATTTAGTATGTTTTCTATCAAAAGAAGCGATTCATTCTCTTGTGTACTGATAATGTACAGTAGTACCGAAGTAAGTATGTGCAATTTTACTCAAGAGAGGTAATAAATGTTTGGGTTTTTTTTGGGTTTTTTTTAAATTACCAAAAATCAGGTGTTTCTTGTCAAACTCCAGAACTTTCTTGTCAGAATCGGGAGCCTTCAGTTGGACATATGGCATAACGGATTAAGTTGAGTTAATACAGTTTTAAGTGATAATCATCTTGAGGTTGCAGGTTCAATCCCAACTACAGGCAAAAATAACAGAATACTTAATATAGCTTAACACTTGTAAGTAGTCATGTTAACAGAATGAGAACAATCTACCCGAATGGATTAAATAAAGGGTTCAGTTTGAAGTTCCGTCAAGACACAAGTTCAACAAGAAACACATAAAAAAGGCAAGAGGACACATCAGCCAAAACATTGTGTATATAACAATAAAGATGAGGACAACAATAAAAAAAAAAACATGTAAAATGTGGTTGTAAATCATGAAATGAAGGATTTTAACAGAAAATAATAAAAATTATCAAGTCTCATCTAAAAAATTCAGACAAATAAGAAAAGTATTTTGATATCAATTGATATAATGTGTGAAATGATGAAAATACTTTATCTCAAAAAAGGTTTAGAATAAATTTGTTAAAACCAATAGGCAATGATATTTGAAGAGAAACTTGTAAACTTTGACATACCTGTCTGTTTTTCAGCTTTATATTCATAGCAATTGATTCTTCTTGGAGTGTTTGAATCTCATTGCTGATGCTGCTCAGATCCGTTTGAAATCCATTCAACATTTGTTCCATTCTCTTCAGAAAAAAAAAAAAAAAAAAAAAAAAATTAGGGATACAAAAGTTTAGCTATTTACAATTAAAATTCAGAAAAGTTTCACAATAATTTTATAATTCTCTCTACAAAAGAAATCCAAGATAGCTATTAAGGAATTAACTAAGTCTATTTGATATTAAAAAATATTAGATTTTGACAAGAAAAGTAAAAGATTATGTTTTAAATAAAAAGGACAATTTTTTAATCAAAATATGGTTGCAGGCAATAAAATGTTAAATTTTGATAGGTAAAATACTGGTTTAAACAAAAAGGACAATCTTTTAATTAAAATGTGAATGTAAACTATGAAATGTAGAATTTTGACAGAAAAAAATAAATAAGTATATTTCAAACAAAAGTATTATTCCTGTCTTGTAGTAGTTTCTACATTTACATATATCTTTTATACATCAAATGTCATAATTATTATAAGAAAGACGACATATATTTTTCTTAATCAAACAGTGGTTGAGCTTTAAAAACTCATTATTGTATCTAAATATGTGCATATGGGAATGGAAGAGCTTGTAGTGTTACAATGGCATCATACCCTCTTGAAGTAGCACATTTCTGAAGAGAAATGTTTGGGATATATTCTATATGCAATACTTCACAAAAGTATGATGCCATCATAATTGTTATTCATTTTCTCAACCTTATTTCAATGGTTAAAGTAAAAGAGTTCTCAACTGAAAAAAACAATAGTCTCACCTCAAGAATGGTATCACATGCTGCTATCTGTTTGTGAAGACTGGCAATGTTCTGGCTTTCCTTAATATCTAATTGCAGAGTTAAAGAAATTTGTGAGAAAGATCTTTAAATGAGATGCCAAATGCAGGAATTGCAAATGGTTTCTGTCACAAATGTGCTGACAATAGAAAAAAAAGAAAGAAAAAAAAAGACCTTTGGAATAAATTTTCATCATGTTCTTAGAATTCAGGTGTTGGATTATTTGTGTATATAAGGCATGCTGTAATCCACCATTTAAACTTATAGACTCAGCGAGGTCATGTGACTTAAACCCCAGCCAATCAACAGCACGAATATGTGGTTAGTTAACAATTTAATCGCTGATATTGACAGCCATTCATTTGTACCTTATTTGACATTGACGAACGGACCTGCAAATAACGGACTTGGCTGAATGCAAAAATGTTATTCAATACTAAGGGACACCAAGGAACAACCAAATGATCATACCCAACACTAGGGGACCCCAAGGAACAACCAAAGGATCATACCCAACACTGAGGAACATCAAGGAGCAACCAAAGGTTACTTCACTAAGGATCGCGTTCTGCTTAACACAAGGGATCTCAGCTAGACAGTGCTCTTGCTTGAAGCCTAAAGATGGCCACAAAAATCATAACATACTGGAGAGAGAGTGAGTGGGATAGAAAGATCATATGCCCATTATATACTATAAAATTCTGTACAAAATTAAAGAAATATCTTTATTAATTTAAGTTTAAATAGATTATTTATTTCAATTGTATCATGCAACACTTTAGCGAGACTCTCTGAATTTATAATTATTGTCAAGATCACTTGAAACTTGGAAACAGGCATTTGCATTTGAAAAATTAGTTCCTCCAATTAACAAAATTCAATTTGCATTAATCTCTTTCCCCAATGAAATATGGAGTGAATTTGGGTACTGAATTTGGGTCAGGGAGTACACATAATGTTCAGCTTCTCCTGATTTGGTGAAAGTGGGCCAAGTGATGTAGCAATCTTTCAAAAGAAATTTTGCCTGAAATAAATATTTAATGATTTCATTTTTTAATTTGTTTCAGTTGAATTCATTACTTATTATCACAGTTCTTGAATAATGACATTAACACTAAAGGATTTAATAATGGAAATAGAAATTATTATAATTCAATAGTATAAACTTTTTCATATCTGTTAAATTTTGTTTTGAAAGTTAAACTTGGAGGTTAATTGTGAATACAAACACCCAAAAAATTCAGTTGACATTTCAGATGAATTTAATTACTGTTAATTATCTTTTTGCTATATCATGTTATTTTCTTATCCCACCATATTTTTCAGGGCAGGCCATTAATTATATATATATATATGCATAGAAAGAGAGAGGGTAGAAAGAGGGAGAATAGATAGATATCTTTAATTCCACCTGCAAGATCATAACAGTATTATTTATTCATCCACAAGAGATTTTTTTACAAAACCAAAAACGTTCAGTGTAGTGCTATTACAACTGAACAACCATATCTAAAGAAACATGGTTGAAAAAGGCTTTCAGATTTTAATAGAATTCAATTTTATCAATATTTGTACGATTGTAAAAGGAAAAGATTGAACAAAAATATAAAAATATTTAATTGACTATTTCGCTTAGGAAATAAATATGAAATCTATTTGTTTAGATTTGTAAGAAATTAAAAAAAAAGAAAAGGAAATACAACAGATATGACACTTTGGAAATCTATTTTATATTTTAGCATGAGTAAAGCTGAATGGAATTCATAGTTTTTCTTTTCTTGGCTGATTTCTATACCAAAGCTACTATTTACCCATAGTATAGAGGAGAAGAGATGGATTTCTACCCTTCCTAAGAGCAAGAGCACAAAGTGATAAGAAAAAGCCTTGACCAGGATTTGAATTTTATTACCAAGACAATAAGCATTACACCATACTTTGAAGTAGTGTTTACTGATCTCAAAATTGGGTAATCAGAAAGTATTATGAACAGATGCTAAAAAACTAACTATACTACATTTGTCTGTGGTGACCTGAAAATATGACAATTTTCTATTGATTTTGATCTTTTCTTTTTTATCACTTATAGAAATGAAAGGATACAGTCTTGTATTGAGGCATTTTCAACTTCAAGTAATTCTTTTTCAATCTGTTTGGAATATTGTCGTAAGTCAACTCCCTGCAAAAAAAGTCATATTTATCATAAAATGCAAATACACATATATATATATATATATATATATATATATATATATATATAGATAGAGAGATAGATAGATAGATAGATATTAATAATACAGTGTGGTATATTTACAAGTGTTCAATAGCAAGCATTGATAGAACACATATATCTAAGTTAGTGTAGCATGGACATGAAGTCAACGGCCCTTGGTTACTGACAGTTTCTTGCCTATGCAATTTTTAAACCAAAAATATCACATAGTCAATAAACTGACAGTTACCAAATGCCATTGACTTCATGTTTCCACTACCCTAATATACATGCTCTATCAATGATATTGAGTACTCTTTACTTATGAATATAGCAAAGTATATGTGTGTGTGTATATATATATATATATATATATATAATATATTGAGGGTTATCATAGTGATCACCACGATATCAATGGATGGAAGACTAAGGAAAAATGAAAGGAATAGAGGAAAAAAAAATTGTTTATTGACAAAACAAGGGCCCTTTCGTCCGGTGCTTTTCAAGTTTTACACCCAGAATCGATTAAAAGTCAAGTTGTAAATTAATTACGATATGAATGGATATGGAATGAAGACTAAGGAATAGGTTTGACAAGAGTGGGGTGAAAACAAAACTAAGAAAACCCCCATCAAGTCGCACCAGACCCAAGCCGCTCACCCAAAAAATGAGCTTAAATGATTTGCACCCCTCCCTAACATTTACGATGGAGAAGGAGAATAATGGTGCCTTGGCATTCCTTGATGTATGAGTTCGTTGTCTTTTGTGACCAGTGTATTCCAAAAGCCGATGTTCACTGGACTATACCTGAGCTGGGATTCTTTCACCCCTAAATCTTGAAAGATTAATTTAATTAAATGCCTAACTTTCCGGGCACTAAAAATCTGTTCAGGCAATAAAATCCAAGGAGAACTTAAGAATATCAAAGACATCTTTTTAAATAATGGGTATCCTGAGGATGTCATTTCTGACACTATTAGAATAATTATGGCAAAATTTGATCACGACATACCATTCGGTTGTCCAAGTGCCTGGTTTATATTCGTTTACCTTGGGTGGGACTGGCAAGCCAAACTATTGCTGATAAAATCAGCTCCTCAGTTATACGTTGCTATCCTGCAGCAAAAGTAAGAACAATTTTTTCCACCAAAACTGCTTTCCGCTCTGCTAATAAGGATGTACAATACTTAGTCAAAGTTTATCAGTTTACAAATATACATGCCGGTGTGGGGACACATATATTGGGCGTACAATTCAAAGATTGGCTGTTAGAGTGAGTCAACATGTGCCCCGAGGAATACGTAGACACACAACATCCGGCATTCACAATGTCCTGAGTCCGCAATCTGTGAACACTTAATTAATACTTGCCGATCCAACTATAGTAATCTTCATTTTTTCATTCTGCACAGGCATTTAATGTCCTCGAAGCTGTTTCAATTTTCTTTTCTCATCCTACCTTGTGCAGACAAATTAGACCTAAGCACTCACTTATTTTATTGGGTGAGCAGCTTGGGTCTGGTGCGACTTGATGGGTGTTTTCTTAGTTTTGTTTTCGCCTCCCCCCCTCTTGTCAAACTATTCCTTAATCTTCATTCCATATCCATTCATGTATATACACACATATATATATATATATATATATTAAAGAAATAACAAAAGACTTAGAGATCTTTTGTTATTTCTTTAATTATAAATTTGCTCTGTGACTCTAACAATAAGAGCACACATTGAGCTCTCAAACTGCGACAAGTTGTTTTAAAAGAAAACCTATGTCATAAGGAAGATTTCTTCTCTGGACTTTTGGATTTATATATATATATACACACATATTGTATTGGCATTTCAGTCTCGGAAGACTATAATGTAGTTTTTGTGCCCCTGAAGTTACAGCGCCTCCTGTGACTGTGAAGTCCGATGTTTGAAAATCATTCTCGACCACAGATGTCGCATTTGAAGGCTGTCCCTGAAGATGTTGATGTACTGGTACTTTGTTACCACTGCTTTCTTCTAAACCTCTTAGCTTCATGGTGTTGCGTCAGGGTGACTTCTGACATGATCAGTCCTCTACAGATAATCTGCCGCCACCGAGGGCAGTCCTGAGCCAAATTTTCCCAGCTGGAAGGGGCAATACCAAAGCACCGGAGATCATTTTTGCAGACCTTCTTCAATTGCAGCTGGGGGCGACCAATCTATCTTTTACCAGGTGTAAGCTCTGCATAAAGAATGTCTTTCGGGATTCATCCATCATCCATCTGACATACATGACCCAGTCATCAGAGACGACATTGCCTCAGTAGAGAACACAAGCTAGGGAGTTGAGCTCTCTCTCTAGAACTGCTGTGTTAGTAATCCTGACCCTCTAGGTGATGCCCAGTATATGTCTAAGGCAGCAAAAGTAGAAGTTATTTAGCCGCCGCTCTTGGTGGGAGTATAAGGTCCATGTTTCACTTCCATACATGAGGGTGCTGATAACACATGCTCTATACACTTGTACCTTTGTACGGATAGTTAGCTTGCTTTTGTCCCACACTCGTGCTGTGAGCTTCCCAAAAGTTGAAGCAGCTTTTCCGATCCGGCAACTGAGTTCATTATCAAGTGACAGGTTGTCGGTGATGGTGGACCAAAGTTGGTTGAAGGTGTTAACGGCTTCCAAGGTGTAGTTGTTGATGGTGATGGAGGGAGGATTTACAGTTCCCTGACCCATCATCTTAGTTTTCTTTATACTAATGGTCAGGCTGAAGTCCTGGCAAGCTTGGGTGAACTGGTCCATGAGTGTTTGCAGGTGCTCCTAGGAGTGTGCTACCACTGCTGCGTCATCAGCAAATAGCATGTCCCGAATGACAAATTGCTTATTTTGGCTTTTAGACAGCTGAGATTGAACAGATTACCATCTTCCTTGTGTGAAGGTAGACTCCTTCTATTGCTTTACCAAAAGCTTGGCGCAGAAGGAGGGAAAAGAAGATCCCAAACAGAGTGGGTGCCAACACGCATCCCTGCTTGACACCACGACGGATGCTGAAAGGGTCTGAGGTGGACTCATCAAACTGGATGGTGCCTTGCATGTCGAAGTGAAAGGACTGAAGAATGCGGAGAGAAGTTTTGGGGGGCAGCCTATTCATTCTATCAACTGGAAGAGACCATTCCTGCTTACAAGGTCGAAAGCTTTTGTGAGGTCAATAAATGCTATGTCGAGTGGTCTTTACATTTTCTCTACATTTCTCCTGAATATATATACACACACACACACATATATATAATATAAATTCTCATGATATAGATATATATATATATATATATATATATATATATATATATATATAGATCAATCCAATTTGAAGTGTAGGAACTAATATATATATGGGTAATTCCATGTCAAATCATCCAGGCCATGTCACACACACCTTTCAATTTTTCTGAAATTTTGTACAGGTGTGGACTATGTTAAAGTTAGACATTCTCAAAATTTGAGCTTCCAATTCCAATAATTGGCAGAGTTATGTTGATTTTTAGCTCTCGAAATTTGAGGGGGGGTCACGAAAAATGGCGACTTTTTGTAATCTATTTTTGTCTGTAAAATGAATTCTAGTGCTTCTCTACTCCTAAAAATTGGTTTATTTTTTGCCCGAGGAATCTAAAAATGCTATCAAAAAAGTCTTAAAGTCAAACAATTTTAAGTTATTGATGATTTCTGATTTTTTCATAGCAAGATCAATATCCTGATGTAGCAGTAAATCTATGACAAAGATTTTTTCTGTTATTATTTCATATCTATTGAACATTATTTGTACCCAAAAGATAGTTTGGTTTTTACTCAGACACAGTTTCAGACCTTTCATGACCTCAGTAGAACTTGTATTTTGGGTTTATGGGTTCAAAAAATATCAATAAGTAACCTGAAAAGTTGGCATTGAATTTTACACAAAAATGACCAATTGTATAAAAATACTTACAGTTTTCAATGCTTCTTTTACAATATCATCCTCCAAATTTTGTTGTATGTGAACTAAAAAGTAAAAAAAGAAAATATAAATTCTGAGATTAAATCTTACTCCATTAATTATTAGCTCTGTCAGTTGGGGCTGTAGATAGAATACACCGACTGCACCTCTGCAGAGGAGTAAGACTCCTCCCCAATGGGACAACCTGTTGGCTGTATGTGGCGACCCGTAATGCTTAAGAATGGAATCCTCACAACAATCCACTTTGGCCCTTACTTAGGCTAGACAGGCAGTTGGAGACCCCCTCCAATCAATCAACTAGTCCCATCAAGCCCTAGCACCTATATGATTGGCCCAACCCTATTGCCCTTATGGCAAACCCCCAAAACCCTTTTATCATCTATGTGCTAGAAGGCAGTGTCTTAGTGTCCTGTGTTGAAAAAAATGTGTTTTATAAAAATTGAATTTTTAAAAAATTGAATACCCAACAAGAATTAATAGAACAAATCATTTTCAGCATAAAATAACCCAAAAAGGGTTGACATGCCATAAAAAACAACCAACCAGCCTCTATAAGTTATTCAGGCTGATATGTTCTCTAACCATCACCAGGTATATTTTGATCTAAAAATGTGTAGGACAAATTTTCATCACTGTTGATTTTTTTCTAATTAGAAGATAAATCATGTGTACTTATTTTTGGCACTGGACAATAAACTCAGTTTTTAGTTAAGGCAGCAGGTGTTGCCTGTGGAGAAGGCTTCTTGGTACATTTTTTATCATCTATGTCATAGTATTCCATATTCTATGAGCATTAATTTGGTGAGAAATTGTGATATTACAAAAACCCAGACATAAATTGACAAGAAAGCTGATGGGTCAGAGCAATTTCTATAAACATCATTGTAATAAATCATGTTCTGTTTTTATTAGACAACATTAGACTGAAATTGTGATTCAAAGTGTTAAGGTGGAATAATATGGTATCAAGCATGTTTGTATTTATACAACCACTCCACTATAATTAGGATGCAATATAACATCAATTTTTAAGTGGAGTAAAGCCATACCAAGGTTAAAGAATTCAGTCTATCTTACTATTTACCCGGAACTGGGAAAAACAGATGAATTAATGCCTTTTCCAAAGGCATTAGGGTGAAACACAATCAGCCTTGTCCAGGATTTGAATTCGGGTTGCTGATTGTATTTCCTATAACTATAAACTTCTGCATTAAATATGTTGTTTATTTTCTGGACTCTGAGATGTTCTTTTTTTTTGTTCAAAGTCTTGCCCATGTATTCAACTTATCTTTATACAACTATGAATTAATAAGTACCTGTATTCAATGCAGGCTCTGCTCATGGGTGTCTGCTATCACTTTTCAGGGGGAGGCAAAAGGATTTATTCAGAATATATCTTACTACTGGCAACCTTACTAAATAAGCAATGCATCCAATCATGGACAACCTTTAATCCTTTGCCTCTATAAGGTTTCAAACTTTCAAACCCTACCACCGTCAATAAAAAAAAGTCTAATCCAGGAAGTACAAATAACATGTTTGCACCTCAAGTAGACACCTATGGCTCTGTGAGAACTTCTTAAATATCTGATATTTGATCTTTACAATGGCTATCAGCTTTGTAAAAAGTAGACATTTTTTTTAAATTAAATTGTTTTACAACAATGTTAAGAATAAAAGAAGGTTAAAAAAAAAAAAAGGACTACTTACAATCCACTTCATCCAGAAGAAAGTCTTCTGATGTAAGATCCAAGACTCCAAGGTTAGGAACAGGGTCAATACCCTAAAAAAATCATGAAAAAATTTTTAAAATATATAATTTCATGTCATTAAAATTTGTTTTATTGTATATAATTAGCCCAACTTTTCCTTCTCCTCTCCACTTCTTTGGACATCCTCTCTCGTCAGGTGCCTGCTCACATCTGAAAGTAAAACTATCTCATGCCTGTAATCACACGCTATCGTAGGGTTCAAGTCAGGGTCATCACAAATCACTCATAACCCTAACAGTTATGGAAATTTCCACTTAACTCCCTCCGATTTTAAATCTAACAATTCTTATTCAAAATATTCTTACTACAGGTATGTACATAATTCATAAGCTGCCTATGAATTATGTAACAGTACTTTTGAAGGGAAGGACTTCAACTTAGATGCTTGGAGAAATAATCAAGAGAGATTATCCGGATTTGTTGTCAGGGGAAGAAAAGAAAGTCAGAAAAGGAATACAATGAATCTTTTTTTTTTCCACAAGATCAGATAGCTTTTATTACATATTGTTACAACCCAAAATATTAAGAACAACAAAATATAATACAAAATAGTTAAATATATTTTTAAACTCAACAATATTTGTTTATATTTCTCATGGTACAGGAGGATTTATATGGTTAAGACATTTACTGTCTACATGTGCATGTTGTCATGCAGCTATCTTGTTTCACCCTTCATAATTGTTGCTCGTGCGTTTTCTAATGTTACCTGATAATATATAATAATGTTACCTCGCAGCTAAAGAGTCATATCATTCGTTAAGGAATAGTCATCTCCCCAAACACTTGTATTAACTTATCTCTTGAGTCTGTGGAGATGGCATGATTTTAATTGAAGTTATGTTACTACAACTGTGTTGGGGATTAATCTTCTTTCCCCAACCCTCTTCTTCCATGCCTCAAAGTGTGAGCTGGCTTTAATTATCAAATGCATCCTTCTGTCTGACTTGCTCTGACTCCATCTCTGTATCTCTTCAAATATGCATGATAACCTTCTGTAATCCATCTCTTATCATTGAAGATATGTTCCAATTCTCAATTAAATTTTGCACTGTTTAAAATCATAGATAGTCACTACAATGACAAACCTAATTCTAAGTTCAGCCAAAAGTTCAATCCTAACCTTGTTTCCCCACAAAATTATATCTCTTGGAGTACAAGTAGGATTGGGTTTGTTCCTCCAATCAATAATCTTTCATGTTAAACTATGGTAACCCTATTTAAACTAGCTTACTAAACCTAACACAGTCATCCAATGTTTTTATCAGATGTTTTAATACTACTATTGATGTTTTAAATCCTAAATTTATTTCCTCAACTACCTACAATTCACCCATCAGACATATTTGTTAAATCTCTCTCCACCACCAGCCACAAAGAAAGTGTTGAATTATGGCAGATGGAATTAACTGTAAATGTTCAGAAAAAAAATGATGGAAATGAGTGAAACTTACTCTTCTAGTGAATGTAAATATTACATTTCAAGATAATTTTTTGTAAATTACCACAGAAATAACAAAAATTTTCATCAATGGGCTATTCTGTACAAGCATCAAGCAAGGAATTGAAAAATATTTAAATTCCTTTCTTTTGACTTATCTGGCTTGGTTTGTGTCTAGCAGGAATTGAATTCCTCTAGAATAGCTCTCCTGGGTCATTGGAACTTGCAAGCCACCCTACCACAGCAGGGCATTTAATTGTTGAGTGGACAAGACATGTACTGTTTGTTACAAAAGTAGAGTGAATAAAATATTAGCCTAATAAATTACCGTAACGAAATGTACCTTAATATTATTGCAGAGAGGTATTCTGCTTAACTGTGATAAGATATTAATGCAGAAATTAATTAGGAATAATACATGCAAACAAAAAACAAATAACAGGAGGTTGAGTTGAACAGCTATTGTCTTTTATGTATTTATATATTTTTGATAGTAATCAATAATTTACAATTTGTTTTCATGTGTATATTAATTTTGTATGTGTATAGTTTACATAAAAATGCTTTTAGTATTCTTTTTTTTTTTAAATTGTTTACTTATATGTCAGTCCTGAATTCATTTGTAAAATTTAGAAATCATATTTTGATTCAGCAGTTGGAGTAGCAGTAAAATATATTAGGTAAATTCTCTTTGAATCTATCACCAGCCTAGTGAGTAGAAGTATGGTGACTTCTACTCTCAAGGCAGGGGATAGCTGGTGCCAGACCTACTAGATTTTTGTGGCAAAATAGGGAAAAGTCATTCTAATGTGATGGCCCACTTAGGTTTTTTTCTAAGAAAGATTTTAGATTTGATGTAACACCCTGACTTAGAGACCGTTACATGTTCTTAAAATATTATTATTTTATTCTATTACTGAAAATTAAATTTTCCATTAAAATGCGATTTTTCAGAACATCTCTGTAAACTATTTGGTAAAATCATGTAAGTAAAAGTTCCTAGCACTTAGGATAATTGAATAAGGGGTGTTATTCACCATCCCCTCAGAAATTATGTCACCTAGGCTTAGAATATGCTGGCTGTATCCCTAGCAGAGGGAAAAGAGGTATGACACTAAATTGCATCGGATAGCGGTATTGGAGACCTGGGAGTGTGGAATATCCCTTGATTGCCCAGGTCCTGGGAGTACCTGTTAGGGTCTCATATAGATCAAATAGAACTGTTCAATGATTTACTAAGGATTATTAGTAGTAGTTACATTAAACCTAGTGTGCAAATTATTTGTATTAAATAGGAAAAGAATACATAATCAAAGAAAAACTCAAGAAACAACTACTAATTCCCTAACCTCTAAACATAAAATAACCCCAGACGAGCTGACATGCCGTTAAAATCAATCAATCAATTTAAAAGGGGTGTTAAAATTATCTTGGTCTGACCAAAAAGAAAATTACCTTGACTTTTAATTTATCTATTTATTTATTTATTTGAAGGGCTAAAGGAAACGATGTGTTATATGTGTTGAACTACAGGACTTTGTCAATTCCTTATTGATCGGACAGTAGGTACCACCAGACCGTTTATGCCATCTTGAATAAAACGGAAATAGATATTTCCGAACTTTGTTTATCAAAAATCTCGTAAAAAAAAGATCGTACAGGGTTGTTACAAAGAAAAATAGTTAATTCAAAGATCAAATTAACCGATTGGGAAAAATTACATCGTTATCTTAAAAAATAAACAAACCTGCCCGTATTACATGCGAAAGGGTAATTTTCAGACCGTAATATAGACAGAAAAGTTACTAATTATTTCCCTTTTACGATTAACCCGTAAAAGTATGGAATGAAAATTTGAATATTTTTTTAAGAGAAAAACTGATAAAATAATCTATTATACTTACTTTTTATTTTAATTATTGAAAAAAGTTAAATAAAATAATTTTTTTCACGCTAACACTGTCAGGAACAAACTTTGGTTATTTAGAAGCGTCTCGTCTCTTTGTAAAACAAATGTCAGCAATGCTCTTCCGTACATTCTAAGAATCACACATTACTATTCAACAACAAAAATTACAAATTCTTTTAAAAATATTAATCGAGCTCGTATCGGACCAATGTTTAGTGCACCTGAATTATAAAATTCATATTTTTAAATATCCGTGAAAAATTCGATTTTTTGACGCAGGAAAAAAAAAAATTTAATTTATTTCACGCAGAAAATAAAAATATTTAATCACACAAAAGATTGAAAATCTCTTAAAAATTAATTTCTTAAAAAATTTTTTTTTTGTTGAAATTTAATAGAATATAGTACATACCAATTATAAAAGCAAAAAAAAGTTTTCAAATATTAATATTATGACATTTTTTGAACTTTTTATTTCCGATTTCATTAATTTTTCCTCAAAAAACTAGACGTCGTACATTCATACAATTTCATTGATATAGTTATTCAGACTCTTATCTTTATAGAAAAAAAGAAAAAAAAATTTTCTGACGCGTCATTTTTTTTTATCTCATAAAATAAAATAGGGGGGGGGAATAGACCTCGTAAAAAATATTTCCCCTAATATATTTTAGAAAAAAACTATTTCAGATGTATTTACATCCAATGGTAAACATTTATGGAAATTTTTGTGAAAATCAGATTATTAATTGATTTTTCATAGAATTTTTAAAAAATCCTCTTATCGTAACTTGTTTTTAGCTACGTTAAATTTCAGTTGATTTAACAGTGCAAAAATGAAAACATTGTTTTTCAATCATAATTTTCATTATTTTCGTAAGCTGATAAAAAATTTAAAAAAATCATCAGGAGTTTGTTTAATGTTTTTTCTTTCGAATAGAAAAAAATCTTTTCAAGAAAATATTATTTTTTCTGCAAGTTTCATTGTGTTAAATGTAGGGGTGGGGTAAATTGCACAGGGTCAAATTGGTGGTACCTATCGGACAGAGAACTTTACAGCAACCCTCGTATCGGAGTCAGTCATCGTTATGATTTCACTCGCTATCGCAACGAGAATAAGAATTGAAATAAGCAAAATTCGATCTAGCATTACAAAAATAAAATGGATTACATTTTAAACTACCTGCAATTAGTTTTAATAATTGCAAACGTAAAATAAAACTTCCTTCGATTCTCTCTCACTAAGATCCTCTTACCTGCCCATGTTAATTAGTCCCACCCACGGACAACAGCTGGGTTTTTGTTTTGTTTTGTTACCTCTAAAATAGAATACCGACATTAAACAATGGTTAATTTAATAGTTAATTTAAGCCATAAATTAATAATCTAAATCTTATTCAATTGCATGATATAAGAAATATAAAATAAGTACCTAAAATACATAGTTTTGTTAAAACATTAAAAAAAAAGAAGGTAAAGGTCATGTATAAAGATAAAATGACTATTATATTTTCCTATAATTTTATATTTTTAAACTTTACGTTAAAAAATAGGAAATGTAACTGCTTTTCCGTACTCTCTGAAGAATAATTTAAATAAATCATTGTCGGAAAATTTGATTAAAAAATAATCGTATAGTATATGTCATGACTAGCCCTCTCTTTCTCTTAAAAAAATGTAAACATCTTTATATTTCTAAATTTAAAACAAATTTTAAAAAAACGACAAGCAACAATATTAAATGATAATTTATACAATAAAAGCCGTTTTAAAATCCATTTTAAATTAATCTACGTAAAACCCGAGTTTATATATAATTTTGAACTATTACTTTTTTTTTTAACTGTCATACGGGGAAATTAGACAGACGACATTATCATAGTGAATTGAGCTACTACATTAACCAGTAGCCGCAAATTGCATTTATATTCTGCGATTTTAAAAAGGGGAAGTCGAGAAAATACTAAATTAACAATACACTAAATATTAGCAGATAATATATCACAAATTCCAGAAGATAAAAAGTAATTAATAATTGAAAAATAATATATTTTTTGAATACCTCTAACCCGTTTAGGTCTTCTGTTGTGGTATCCATTTTATTTTTTCAAGATTCCTCACGTGATACACGTCACTTCCTCTTCCGTTAAACCGCAATCATGGTGAGTAGACGTGTTTCATTTCAGCTCCTTTATCCGATTTAATCGTGCCGATTTTACTAGTTTTTTTTACCAATCTTAGATATTAGAAATCATGCCTCAGGTTTGCATATCTATATTTCCTTCGATTAACTTATATTTTAATTTACTAATTTTGTTTTTTATACGCTTTGTAAAAAGACATTCCCTCGCACCTAATGTCGGCCATAAGCCCATTTTTCAATATGTCGTTGTCTATATATTTAACACAGTAAAAGTCTTCTTTAATCTATATTTTCTAATAATATTTTGTATTTCCACTCTCTAAATATATATACTTTTAGATCAGGATAAAAAAAACTTTATCATTCTTTATAAATTGATTGATTTCCGGATAGGAAATATGAATCTCGTTCCACGTGGATTCATATTAATTTTTTTATATATATGATATAATTTTTTATATATTTAAAGATTTTTTGTGGGACTATAATTATCAAAAATTTATAATTTTTCTTATTCTTCAGGTTAATACCAGAAGTAATAGTTTTTTTTTTTTAAACTATTTCTCTTGTGTTAAAATTGAAAATGAGAAACTGGCCGATTTTCATGTGGATTTTATAAAATTTTAAAGCATTGATCTTTTTCGCACTATTTTACTTGTGTGTGTGTGGAAAAAAGAATATATGTATATACACACGTTTTCACTTTAATAAAAAATTATAGTCATAATAATTTAAATCTTTTTCGGTGGCATTTTATAAAAGACCTACTCCCTCGTAGAAAATGGCTATTAAAAAAAAATTCTCCCCCCCCCCCCCTGAGTTTTATGTGAAATTGTATTCTCTCCTAAAGCGCTCAAGTAAAAAAAAAAAACTTTTCTGTTATAGTTTAATTGTATATAACAAACCTTTATTGAAATTCCATGTTGAAACAGTTTTATTTCATCAAAAAAATGGAAAAACAAGATCTGATTTGATTAATTCATCTAGTCACGTTGGTTACTGAAATGTTATTCATGCATCAGAATTAAAATTAAAGTAGATGGTCTACTCATTTTATTTTCAAATTAACTTAACTGATTTTTTTTTCTATTTAAACTGTAATTAGATTCCTGACCTTGAAAATTTAATTTATCACAAGGCATCAGGCTTAAATTTTATTAAGTTTTTTGATTGAATTAGGTTGCCCAATTTAAGATTGAAAAATAACTCTATCAAAAGATGAATAATTTTGTGAGTTATGAAACATGAGTTTAACGTAGCAAAGAAGTTTCAATATAGTTAAGTTACTTAGCACAAGGCCAGAAGTATAGGACACCCAGTGAGAACCTAACTCACGAACAATGGCCTGCTAATCTAGCTTGATTACACCACTTTTTCTTTTATTCAATTTAAGATGTATATCAAGATTAATGGGTTTTTGTTGTTTTTTTTACAAATCCTGAGGTTGAAAAAAAAAAAGAAACCTGTGGCTAAACGTTTTTAATGGTAATCTTGATTTTAAACGATTGTCTTACTAGCATAGCAGCAAACAAAACTTTTTAATAACATCCAAAAGTTTTAGGAGTTTTGTTTTTATAAAATGAGATGAAAACTAAAACCAGTCTAAAATGAATGAGTGCATGTAGTTAACTTTTCCATCAGTGAAAGTTTTTTGGGTTTTTTTTTTTTCTTCATCATGATTGCACAAATCTTTAACACTATTTTTTTTCTTTTTCCAGACTCTCGTGATCCCAGACAAGTTTCAGCATATTTTGCGTATTATGAATACGAACATTGACGGTCGTAGAAAGTCAATGTTTGCTATTACAGCCATTAAGGTAAGTGATTAATTTTTAATTTTTTTTTAATGTAATTACATAATTGTAAACACCCCACCCGTTTTGATTTTTTTTTATATACCAACGAAGTTTAAAATAGGGTAAAAAAAAATTAAGTCTCAGTACAGTAGTAGTAAATCTGAATCATAAAAAACGGGAATATAACCGGTATTCCCTTTAAGTAAGGTCTTATCTGTAAGATGTGCCCCACATGGCCCCACTCATTAAAAAATCGATATCTTACTCTAATGCTATCGATCAGGGAATATTATTGATAAATAAATTTAAAAAGGAAGATAATGTAACAAAATACTGTCAAAAAATAGAACAGATAAAATAAGTTTGCTTTAAATTTTTGAAATAATTAGTACGTTTTAATTTTTGACAGTTTAAAATTATTTCAGTTATAAAAGGTTTATACGCATGTAGAAGTTTCCAGAACATTTTCTTAGACTCAGTATGGGGCACTTCATTTTCTACTGAAAATGGAAATTATTCTCACTCCTGTAGTTACCTACAGGAGTGAGATTAATTTCCATCATTCTCAGAATCTGTTACATACTAATGTTGTTTACTTTCAAGTATACTTCAATTATTTTGGGTATTACCATTGTGATGTAATCGTTAGCAAGCTAGTCTTGCAGATCTATTACTAATTAATAGTTCAATCTTTGCTGGATGCCCCATACTTGCAACCATGTCACATTGTACTCGTTGCAAACAAGTTGGGTAAATACCTAATTTTCAATTATTTTGATTTGATCTGAGAAATGTTCTTAGTTCTGTATCTTAGGAAAAGATTCAACTTCTATGATAAGATTCTTATTTTTGCCTTTTTTTTTTTTTTTTTTTTTTTTTTTTTTTTTTTTAAGAACATGAGTGGGCTGTTTGTTTAATGTATTTATTAAAATCTGCACCATCTTCAATATGAAATTTGAGTGACAGACTTTGCTTCTACTTTTTAAACACTACATAACATTAAAAACACTTTTTGGTATGGTACCTGGGGTCGTATGGTGTAATGGTTAGTTGTGGGAAACATGAATCCAACTATTATCCCTCTAGGTAAATAGGGGACATACTGGTGTCTTTAGCCTTGGCTCGGTAACCAGTCTCGAAGAAGGAAAACTCTGAATTCAAACCCCTTAAAAAATTGACCTCATGAGGAGGGGTTGGTAAATTGATATCGTTAGATTTTATTTTTATGGTAGATCAGATTTAAAATGGTTATTTTCTGAAATATTTAGATGTTTCTCTTACGTTTTACACTTTTTATTCAGTTATGTTTGTTTCTTTTATGATTATTCAATTATATTGCTTCTTCTCTAGGGTATTGGACGCCGTTTCTCTAATGTTGTCTGCAAAAAGGCTAATATTGACCTGAAGAAACGTGCTGGTGAATTGACTGAAGAGGAGGTATGTGTTCTGTTATTTACTTTTGTGTCTGTAAATTTGTATTTTATAATTCACAACATGATCTGTGCGCCATCATTTTTACATCATTAATCCATAATTAACTTATAAAAAAAGTTTTCTTTTTTATAACATGTTTAACCCTTTCTGTACTGAATTTATTTCCAAATTTTACTATTTTGCTCACATTTAAATTTGAAACCTTTAGCATAGACTGTTTGGCTGATCTGAAACTAGAAAGATGAACAAAGGAAAACATTTAATGAATGATTTACATTTTCCATGACAAACATAAAATGTGCATTTGAATTTTTCTTTAAATAGAGGGATATAGAAATTAAAAGGTGCTGATGTGACCTAAGCTCAAATTGGTCATCTCCAACATTTTCAGTTGTTGTGGGTGGTATTTCTTTCTATCCTGAACTCCCTCTACACAGCATATAGTAGTACTAAAAGGCAATAATTGAATTAATGTTTAATTTACTTATTATTCAACATACCCTGTTATCCTTAATTTGCAAATGTTTCAAAATCAAAAAATTTATTGCGTGACTTTAGTAATGATCTCCGGTGTGAAAATGCACCAACATTGTGTTGGCAAATGTAATTATATTTTTGTTTCTTTTCTTCTAGGTTGACAGAGTTCTGACTGTCATGTCTAACCCTCGTCAATATAAAATCCCAGACTGGTTTCTTAACAGACAAAAAGATATTAAGGACGGCAAATACAGTCAAGTTATGGCTAATGCACTAGACAACAAATTGCGTGAAGATTTGGAACGTTTGAAGAAAATCAGAGCCCATCGTGGTCTCCGTCATTTCTGGGGGTAAGTCTTTCACTAGTGATTAAATTTTATTTTATTATTGCTCAATATACACTGCTACACCACTGATAATCTAACAAACAACGTACAGGATGTGTTATTATTATTCTAGCCTTTAAATGAAGGCTGAACCATTGTATTCAACATACCATATATAATGTAATGTTTTCTGGGGTTTTGATTGAGTGCAAATAATTTTAGAATAAAATCTCAAATTAATAAGGGTAGAAATTTCTCAGCAATTCTTGATATGTTAATTTGCTATGGTGGTACAGACCATACGTTATGTAAGTGTGTGTGTGTAATGGTTAATGAATTTTGGTATTTGTGCTCTTTTTAGATAGAGGCTAGGTTTGTATCCTATATTCCAATTATTTGTGGATTTATTAGCAGTGTCTCTTGCGATTACTGTTCATGGTATGGGGGTCTCATTTACATATCAACTATCCTTTTACAGATAGGATAGTGGAATTAGTAGTTCTGGATTCTTTTTCTCTCTAAATTCAAGATGAATTGATACAGTAAAGTACTGAAATATTACCATAAGTTTGGCACATAATTTTGGAAAGAAGTGTCCCCTCACTGTTATGGGTTTACGCTACTT
This sequence comes from Doryteuthis pealeii, assembly GCA_023376005.1. Classification (NCBI taxonomy): domain Eukaryota; kingdom Metazoa; phylum Mollusca; class Cephalopoda; order Myopsida; family Loliginidae; genus Doryteuthis; species Doryteuthis pealeii. The sequence continues at coordinate 13,249,083 of CM042177.1, forward strand.
GGTGAATTTTGGTTCCTAATGGTCAGCAATTCAGTTTTGTGTGATGAGGGGATACTTAAACAAATCTTTGAATTTAAATGCATTCTGAAATGGGTATGCCATTAAACATACTCATTCCATGATAAAACTTGAATCATTAAAGCAAATGAGTTACTATTTTTTTGCTTGAAGTTAATGCTTTTATGGCCAAACTAATTTTTATTTTTTATTTTTCAGCTTGCGTGTCAGAGGTCAGCACACAAAAACTACCGGTCGTCGTGGTAGAACTGTTGGTGTAGCCAAAAAGAAGTAAATTTGTATAACAATGGGAAACAAATAAACTGTAATTCAAGAATTTGCTGGGTTTCTTTTTCTTTTAAATTTTCTAAAATATTTGGTTCATTTTACAGTCCACAACACCATTGAGGCCTATTATGTTTTACTCAAAAAATTCATTGAATAGTTTGTTGAAATCTTTATTTTGCACATAAGATATTTTTCCTCCACTTGTCTAAGCTATATTTATCTCCCAACAACATCAAAGCATTGTTTTTAAAAAATTTTAATGCCTCAATGGTCATGAACTGTGAAGTGGCATTCCACTCAAGATATCAGGTTTTCTGCTTCAGTGACTTGAGCTTTTTGTTTTTTCTTCTTTTTTTTTATCTCGAATATTGATAATTTATACTGTTACATTTATTGCGCATCTTATCCATAGCTGGAAAGAACAATGCCCTCAAATCTTTCCCTTGATGAAATTTCATGGTTTGGGTGTTGTGTTTAACAAAAAATGGTCATCCCCACTTTATCAAAATTTAACTGTGTACACATCTTCACTTTTTTTAATTAGTTTTGATACTTTTTAATCACACATGCTGAGAATCTGCTACCTGCAGTTTGGATTATATGGCCACCAATCATGTACAACGTCACTCTAGTGTCAAGCATAGAAAAAATTGCCAAACAGAAATTCAAATGAGTTAAAGATGACACTGTAACCGCAATCCTGGTTTGTACACAAAGGGAAAAGATAACATTTCTTCAGTTATCTCAAAGCAGCCCATTAGGCCACCTGGTTTCATCTTGATCCAAATCCCACAGGCTCCAGCAGTGAATGAATTTTTTTTTTTTTTTAACAAAAAGGAAATGTTTCTTTTTATTTTCTATATCAACACCACCCTGCAGCTAAAGGAATGCAATGTTTTTTTAGGTAGGTCAAATTAAGAAATGATTACATTTCTGTACTGTGAGAAAAAGAATTGCAACCTAAAATACTTGATTTTACATTAAGCACCCAAGTCATGATTGTTTAAAAAAAAAATAAAAAAAACTTTTGTTTTCTAAGTGTTAGGTGTTGGGCAATAAAACTGTCCACATCATGAAAATAAGACTTTCCAAATATGTGACCTTTTAAATTTTACTAGGGGGAAAGTAAAAATGTTTTTCAAAGTCCTCCAAACTTGTTTCTATTTTTTTTTTTTTTTTTTATTACTAAATCTTAAAACTAAAAAAAACTTTATGCACATAAAAATTTAGTGATTTAGAAAAATGGTTTGTTTTCATTAATTCTGTTTGAATCCGTTTTACTTTGATATTTTTTTTATCAAATAAACAAATACTATTTACAACAAATAGATTTGAAATTATACAAAAAATGTTAAAATCCAATGATTTAAGCAAATATCTGAATAAATAAGATTTAACCAAATTTAGTTCTAAACCATGAAAAGCTTTTCTCTTTGAAATTCTAAATTTCTATAACTATATTTAGATTGTCCCTCCTTTAAGGCATGTACCTATTAGGAATACCTGCATTAGAAATGTCTCAATAATAAAACAATTCTATTTTGGTGTAACAGAATCGCATGATAAGGCGAGCAGAAAATAATGGGATTCTCATTATCGCAATAAAATGATAAACCACGATTCTAAGCCTTGGGTTCGCTAGTCTCAAAGTCTGGTTGTACAGAAAATTTGAGACTTTTTGGCAACAAAAGTTTCTTTTGATCAATTTGTCAGACGAACTGATGACCTTAAATGACACATGGAATAAAATGGAATTTTGTAGAACAAATAGAAGGTTCGTAGCAAATCATAGATATATGGGCCTGGCCTGAATTGAAAGTAGAGCAGTTGGGCCAGAAAACTGTCAAGCGAAAGTCATTTGAAAAGCAAGAAGTTTTCGTTATCCTCTTCATTTACTACAAACATGGCGAAAATACTATGAGATTGTTTAGGGCTTTCGTTCATAAACTAACAAAGTGAACAGATACTCTACTCCCCTAAGGAGAGCGATACTTGCAAACAAGTGAAATTGTCAGGGCACGCGCCTGACAGTTATCCGCTGACCGATGAAAAAAGTGGAAGAATCCTCTTGGGGTCAACTGACTACAAACAACTGCTACTAGATTCTGTGTATGTAAACAAAGCCCAAATGTTTACTTGTGTGGCAGCGTGCCTTGTAAACATCCTCAGACCAGAGGCCAGTGACTAGTATACAAGTCCTTATAGTGCCGTGCATTTTGAGACATTGAAGAGCACACTGTAAAGGCTGCCATGTAACCTTGGTATCAGACCCAACTGGAATTGTTTGGCTTTTTTTTTTGTCTGTTTTGTGACTACATGAGATGTGCATTTCAAATAGTTTTAAGTAATCAATTTTGATTTCTTAGCTTTGTGTTTAAAAAAAAAAAAGTTAAATTCAGCTGTACGGTCAAGGATTGATTATCTCCCTTTGTTCATAGTGATAAGCATTTTTAAATATATTACTATTTATTATTAGTCGAGGTTTGTACATCGATCATCACTCCCTATTACCGAGAGATGTATTTGAGGAAGGGAATGAAAACGCTCCCCTATGCCACAAAAATCTTATAAATAGTACTACATTTTGACAATTTTCACTAAATGCCAGACAACCCCAGATCTCTAGACTAACAGTACCAGAGGGTCAGGAATATTTCAAAGAGACTTGTATTTTGGCTTACATGGTCGAGACTACAATTTGGGCGTTTGGTGGAATAACAGAGATTAATGTGACATTGCTGTTCAGTGAAAAAAACAAATCCACATCCATCTATGTGGAAGGAAACTATTTGCCATTTTAATTTATATATATTTTCTCTATATCTATAAAACTATAGCTTTATTTGTTTGTCATCTATAGATGTGAATTTGGTAGCAGGTAGACTATCACCATCAGTACCAATAGGGGTAAATTTTCACAAAAATTAATAAGGTTATTAATACTTACATTTGAGTTCATTTGGTGTTAGTAAAATTAATTTATTAAACTTTCTATGGGAAACGGGGAAAATTAAATTTTTGTCTCACAAATCCGAACCTAATTAAACATGATTTTTGTGATAAAATATTACAAATAAATAAAAAGATTAATATTAATTTGATTAATAAAGAAGACTTTTTTTATTCAATTTATTTACTCAAGTATTTTTTGTAGGACCAATATTTATTTTAATATTTGCCTTCATAAAAAATGCTAGTGTTTGGGTTTCATTGTAATTTTTAAACTTTGTTTACATTTTGCGTTGAGGATTTAAAAAATTTCATTTCATTTAAAAATTATAAAATTTAAAAATTTTTATTCCGCTCAAGTATGTTTTAAATGCTTGTGTTTCAGTTTTATTGTCTTATTTTAATATATATATATATATATATATATATATATATATATATATTGTATTGATTTTTCTTTAATTAAATATATATACCTCACTTATGTTAAGATAATACTGCTTCTATTAAATTGAAACATTGTGTTATGAAATTATGATGAAACTCAATATGAAATTAGATACATTTTAAAATTTGGCGATGAAGTAAGCACTTAACATTTAATTGTAAAATGAGTGTTTTTATCAAATTGAAATATTGTGATTGTGAAATTTCAAAATTTTCATAAAACTCAAGATGGCAGGAAATACATTTGTTGTAATTTTGAAATTGGCTTTGCAGAAATGACTTACAATTTAATTGTAAGATCACTGTGTTTCCATTAAATTGAAATATTGTGATTATGAAATTTCATGAAACTTAATGAAATTAAATAGTTTTGTTGGAATTTTGGACTTTGTGATGAAGAAAGGATTTATCATTGAATTGTTCCCAATAATCTAAAATATTGGGATTATGAAATTTCAACATTTTTAGAATCTCAAAATAATTAAAATAACAGTTTCACCCTTAAATATTGTGATTGTCAATTTCAACATTGTGATGAAACTTAAATTTGGGGAGTTTTTAGACTATACATTGTTATAATTTGCAATGCAGGAAACAATTATGTTATATACCCCTAACATGATTTGGGTATATAATGTAGAGAAGACAGATAATTAGATTAGGGATGATAAAGATGATAGTCCTTACTTGATTACACTTCTTGTTGCTTACTGCTTCTACTTCTTGGTCATCGGCTATTTTGGCTGGGTTGATTTTCTTTCTTAATTCTTCTTACAGGGCTGGTCATTGTCTTAACATTCAATTAACAAGACTTGGTTGTTCTTGATCGAGTTTTTATTTTCAACCCTGCCCATTTGATTCCACCGCGGGTGAGATGGACCGCAGGAGCTGACAAAATGTCTACGTTCCTTGAAAGTCGGGTTGAATCTGCTAACTAAACTAATTTATTTTCATGGCACCCAAGTGTGCACCTTCAAGGGGTCAGAGGTTATTAACTGTCACCAGGTAATTTTCCATGGACTCCATGATTTCAAATTAACTGACCCTATTTAAATATTCTAACTACATATGACTGCTCATAAATTATGAGACAATCATTTAATTGTAAAATCTCTGGTAAGATAATAGTGTTTCTATTTAATTGATATATTGTGAGTAGAAATTTTCAACATTTTATGGATCTCAAAATGACATGAAATCCATTTGTGGCAATCACGATTTTTTAAAATTGGCATTGCAGAAAGGAATTATCATTCAATTGTAAAAACATCTGCTAATATAACAGTGTTTACATTAATCTAAAATATTGTGATTGTGGAATTTTAACATTTGCTTGAGACTCAAGATAACAGTAAATACATTTGTGGCAATATTAAATATTGAACACATGCAAAAAGGAGTTTTTATTTCATGTAAAACCTGTGTTAAAATGACAGGATTTCTATTAATCTAAAATATTGTGATTGTGAAATTTCAGCATTTTCATGAAATGCAAGATAACAAGAAATACATTTATGGCAATTTTGAAATTTACTTTCCAGAAAGGACTTGAAATGTAAATGTTAAATCCTTGTTAAAATAACAGTATTTCCATTAAATTGAAATATTGTGATTGTGAAATTTCAACAATTTCATGAAACTTAGTATTGTAATTAGATGAATTTATGGCAATCTTGAATTTTGAACTTGGCATTGCAGGATTCAAAATGATATGAAATACTTTAGTGGCAATTGAAAATTTTGAAATTTGTAATGCAGAAATGACCCATTTTTTAATTTGAAATCCTCTGTTAAAAGAAAAACAGCATTTCTATTAATTTCAAATATTATGATAGCATGATTTTAACCTTGTGATGTAACTTAAGATGACATGAAATACTTATGTGCCAGTTTCTTGGACAATGAAAGTAAGTTTGTTTATCCTCTGTAGCACAAATGAAAAGGGAATAGATTTCCTTGCTATCCATCTAATACTGATAATAGGTCACTACACCACCTTTTCTTTTACAATCAAATAATGAGTCCTTTCTGTAAAGCTAATTTCAAAATTCTATATTGATACAGATGTATTTCCTGTAATCTAAAGTTTTCCAAGATATACAAGCTGTCACTAAGTTGATTTTTTGATTTGTGTTGAAAGCTAAAATTTGAATTACAAGCGAGCTTCAGATACGCTATGTTAATATGTTAATAATTTCACTAAAAACAGATGTATTTCCTGTAATCTAAAGTTTCAAGATAATGTTGAAATTTCACAATCACAATGTTTTGATTCATTTAAAACTGTTGGATTATGAAATTTCAACATTTTAGACAATAAAAGTAAGTTTGTTTATTCTCTATAGTAATCAATATGGTAGTAGCTAAAACATCTCTCCAGAAATATCAGTATGGGCAACATTTTATGATGAAGCATATGCTGTCATTAATATTGACCTTTAAGTTCATTTGGTGTCACTATCGCCCACTTAACAAAAATTGATAAGTTTCATATTAGTAACGTGTAAATAAACAAACTCTCATAACTGGGGTATCTATCAAATAAGGACATAATGTTTACCATGCTCCATGTTATGAAAATCCCTGTACTGGTTAGGTTTAGGGGATGAGTTATAAACAAAGTTATTTATCATGTTCAATATATTTGCCACCTGAGTAAGTCTGCTAGTATACATATAGTGGGGGTAAACAAATATTCGTACAAATACAAATTTTTAATTTATTGTTTTTAAAACAAATAGATAAACATACTTTTCATATAATTAACTGTACACCGATGCATAATAACTAAATATGTAGAGAAAACAAACAAAAATGATTTGATAGAAATAAATCCCATTTATCCATTTTAATGGGTGAAAAAAGTATCCGTACAATACAGAAAAAGATAATCTTCATTTAATATTTTGTAGAATAGCCATAATTCACTTCTACAGCAACTCTTCTTCTCAATTGATGATTTGCAAATTTCAGTTGGTATTTTGTTCCATTATTTTTCACATATGGTCTTCAGATCTGGGATGTTTATTTGGATTTGAATTGTCAAATAACACCACAGATTCTCAATTGGATTTAAATCTGGTCACTGACTTTAGCCATTTTAGGATATTTAAATTATTTTCAGCAAGCCATTTTTTTGTAGATTTTTCTGTGTGCTTATTATCTTGGAAGATCCACTCAGAAGGAAGTTCAAGTAATATTTTCAATTGAAATCATTAAATTTACTTTCAAAATATTTTGATATGCTGCAGCATTCATTTTTTTCCATCTATTACTGATATGTTGTTAGCACCTTTTGCAGAAAAATATCCCTAAACTATAATGCTGATACCTCCAAATTTTACTGTTGGAACTGTATTCTTTGGTTTGAAGGCATTGTCATCAATACAATTTCTAGAATTATATCCAAACAACTCAATTTTGGTTTCGTCTGTCCATAATACTCTTTCCCAATACGATTTTTCCTTATCCTTATGTTCACAAAGGAATTTCAACCTGGCATCTCTATGTCTTTTCAATAGCAGTGGAGTTTTCCAAGGAGAGCATGACTTTAGACTATTCTTATGAATTTCATTGCTTATTGTCCATTTAGTCACACATATTCCTGATGAAAGCAAATCATCCTGTAACTCTTGACGAGTAACCATTGGATTTTGTTTAATTTGATGCATTAATTTCCATGAAGATCTTGAAGATTTCTTCTGTGGAGCACCTGTTCTTATTTGATTTTCAACAGTTTTACATTTTTAATACCTTGCAATTAATGAACTAAATGTAATAAATAAAATATATAACAAATGCAAAACAGGAGGATGTGGCAGTTGTTCCCAACCAAACTAACTGGTGGTTTTCATTGTTCTTGTTGCAGTATCAACATTTGGGGAACTCAACAACAACTGACCTTAGAAAAGGAATGGTCATCACGCACAATTGTGTTAGCTGTACACACAGAAATTCTCAGTCATTCAGAAATGTCCTCTATTGTAAATCTTCTTTCAGCTAAAATGAGTGCATTTACTGAATCCACCATTTCAAAACTCTGAGAAAAATAATTTTGTTTTTTTTAACGAAAAATCACCTTTATGTATATATATATATTCAACTATAAAATAGGATAACAACTCACAACTGAGTTTCACATACGGATCAACAGAGAGGTGTTGAATGTTGTCAAAATTTTACTGATTAACAACACTCAACATTAGATTTTAATCATATATATGTATATATATATGTGTGTGTGTGTGTAATGACCTCCTTTGATCTAGACTTCATCATCAGAGACATTACGTTTTCAACTTTCTAGCATTAACAAATCTGTATTAAGTGACTTTGCAGACAGCTAATACCATGACAAACATAATTCACTTTATGTTACAACTATACCATAACATGTTTGACAAAAATGTTGGAAGTTCCCTTAAAAGAGCCAAATGCTCCTGATCTCTAGCTAGAAAGTGTATGTATTGACCATGTATCATCACAGCATGCTGAAGGAAGGCAGAAGAGGACATCAGCCCCAAAGGTTATATTAAATAAATAAATGTAACAATGTATCTTCATTAGAAGATAAAATTCCAAATAATTTGTAAAATAATCTCTGTAGTTTTTTTTTTGCATTTTAAAAAGTTTAATTTGTTCTCGTCAACTGGGATAACATTTCTCTAACGGAAAATAATGCTAGCCAGATACGGATTATCTTGTGGAATGTCAGAAGAAAGGGAAATAAGATGAGTTGTCAGCACCTGAGGTAATAAGTCGGCCATCAGAAGTGAAGGCACAATGTCGAATATCTTCTGTCTTTGCCTTTAAAGAGAAAGAAAGAAAGAAAGGAAAAAAAACTAAATGAATAAATAAAACAGAGATGACAAAAATCAATAATTGGAAAAAAAATATTCTTATTAGTTTGAAATGAGTGTTTGGACACTGACAATTCTAGAAGAAGATCGGAGGTTACACAGCCGAAAAGTTGTGAACAAAAATAAGAGAAGAGGAAAATATTTTGTCCAATACAAAATGAATTAAACTCTAAAATATCCAGACATTAGACCTTAACAATATAAAAAAATAATGAAATAATAGTTTTTGTTTAATCGAGTGAAACAGAAAACAAAGAATGATTATATAACATTAGTCTAGCAGTTATTCTAAGCTGTCGAAAATCTGGGGTTGTCTTTAGAAATTGATACATGGTAACAATAAAAAAAAATGTTGCTAATGGAGGAGGAAGGTGTGACACTTTGTGCAGTTTGTGGTCAAGCAGAAGGCACTTAAATTTACGTTGTCAACTGGCAAGAAGTCGGCTGCTATAAATGGTTGGCCTATTTGTTATCTATCAACTGACACAATGTTCTTCTCTGACTACTGTTCTGAATCTGCTTTTTGGGGCTTGAGCCAGCTGAATATATGCAGAATTCTCCCCCATTCCCTCTATACAAACCCGAAAGTTATTGGTAATAACTTTTTCAGCCAGACTTCATGGTTCCAATTTCTCCTAAAATTATGGACATTACGTTTTTCTAGTCTCAGTGTCTCTAATTTTTAGACCATTAATTTTTCAAGACCTGTTTTCTAATAAAACTAGCAATCTAAAGATATTATTTGCTTCAATTCAAGGTGGTCATTAAATTTTTTATGGCTTTTCCGAACCTTATGGACCGAATATATTCTATTTTCCTTTTTTTTTTTTCTCTGACCACTCAACCATTGTGTCACAGTATAAATGTCCTTCTGATATAAAATTTGAGAGGCCTACCAATCTAACGGGAAAGGAACATGGATATCTGGTATCTTCTATTATCTATCCTCTCGGAGATGAATTCTTTTGACATTGTTGTGGTCCATGGGTGTCTGTTGAATATTAGTGCCAAAACTCTCAGTATGACATGTGATTGCTCTCTCTCTCTCTCTCTCTCTCTCTCACATTGCACAATGGTAATGACCCCACGTTATGATAATCTGTGCTGGCCGGTTCAAAAGGCACGAGCTGGAGACAGGTTCACAAGGATAAAAAAAACAACACAAAGATTGATGACAAGACGCTAATGGAAGGTGTGACACTTTGTACAGTTTGTGGTGGAGCTGGGGGCACTTAAATTTATGTCATCAGATGGCAAGAAAGTTCTCTTAATTATAACTCGACTGCTAGCTTCAATGGTGGGTCTCTGCCTATTTGTTATCTATCAACTGCCAAGATGTTATCCTTGACTGCCGGTCTGGATCTGCTGTTTGGGCTACGAGATGACTGGTATATATGCAGAATCACTCCAACTCGACCCAGCTTATTTGACCACCCAGAAATTGGCCATGACTTTTGCCAGCCTTGCTCCAATTTCTCCTAAAATTATGAACATTACCTTTTTTCCTAATCTGGGAATCACTAATTTTCAGACTATTGATTTTTGGCCCAATTTCTCTTAAAACTAGCCACTTAAAAATATTAACTTTAAGTGGTTTCAATTCAAGGTGGTCATACATTTTTTATGGCCTTCCCGAATTTCCATTGACTGATTCTCTATTCCCCTACAGACACACTCCCACACATAAACATACGCATGGATCTCATATATTCTATTTTCCTTCTTTTTTCCCCTCACTCAACCATTGTGTAACACACCAGTTAAATTTTCCTTCGCCATATCTCATTCGCTCGTCATCAGTGTAATATTTCCTATTTGTTTGAAGGATCCCAATAGATCAACTTTTAAGGCTCACCTAAATAACAACACATGTTAACCTCAATGGCGGGTATATTACTAATAGTTTTATTATAACAATCATACAAAACGTGGTGTTCGCTTCCGCTGGTGTCTACCCTGAATATAATACCATTAGACTATACTGATCATTATACATTATCAAAGGAGATAATGATTAAATGCTAAATATAGAGTACTTACCTTTGTTCCTTTAGATTAATTATGATATATATTTTATAAATAGGATGGGATTCAATATTAAACTTGAAGGTAACCTTTAAGTGAGTTAATATAAATCTGTACTTACCGCAAGGATTTTCTGGCATTGTCCGTTGAAGATGTCCCAGATTCTGATTGTATCATCTTCACTTGCACTAACTATGTGCGATCCATCGAAGGAGAAAGCCAATGCTTGCACCCAGCCTTCGTGTCCTACCAAACAATGTAGTAACTGGCCGTTGGTCAAGTTCCACAAACATATTGTCTTGTCCCACGATCCACTGGCCTGTTTACAAGTAGAACAAATATTAATTCATCGCAAATGTTGCGGTAAAAAAGATAAAAAGTGTTTAAATGTCAATACAAATTCTCTGCCGCGTATCCAGTTGGTAGGCACTTGGATGAAATAACACAGATGCATATTTTAACCAAAGTCAATGAATACAGAAATATGGACATAGAATAAATAGTTTTATTCGCTGAGATGTGTATCCTTATCTTGTGACACTATAAGCTCTTCTGGTCTTGGGTGTACGTAATTACGTGCAATAATGCATACATGCATATAGGTGCGAGCATATCTATATGTATATGTGGAGCATATATATATATATATATATATATATATATATATATATATATGAAGTCATCACTAAAACAATTAATCTAACTGTAAACAAATTTAGAAGTGATAAGCCTTTCGGCCCTTCTAAATGTCCCGTTTACGTTAGACTCCCATGGATTGGCCCTACAAGCCAGACCATTGCTATTAAGATCTCCTCCTCAGTCATGCGTTGCTACAATGCAGTGAAAGTGCGGCCAATAATCCCCACCCGACCTGCATTTCGGTCCTTTCATAAGGATGTACTCCCAATCTTCCAGCAAAGTAATTTAATTTATAAGTTTAAATGCCGGTGTAGTTCGGTATACATTGAGCATACATCCCAGAGACTTGAAATTAGAATAAAGCAACATGTTCCTCGAACACTTCGCAATGCTATTGCTAATAATACATCCTGGCATTCTCAAGCATATGATTCGGCCATAAGAGAACATTTATCTATAAATGCTTGTAGAACCGATTATACAGACGAGTGCTTCTCTGTCTTGCACAGAGCCAGGTCTAAACAGCACTTAACCATCCTCGAAGCTGTTTATATTTCTTTTTTTTTCGACCTACTCTGTGCAGACAAACTCCAAAACACTCTCTTTATTTACTGGGAGACATTTCTAACCCTGTTTCGATCTAGGGTTCATACATACACCCCCTTTCTTTTCCTTTTTTTTTTGTCCCTCCTCTGGCTCACCTCCATTCGTTCTTATGAATTTCTTATACAATCTGACTTTTATTCGTCTCCGGTGTATATACTTGAAAAGTACCGGTCGAAAAGGCCTTCGTATCCCCCTTTATTTTATATTTTATTCCATAATAAAATATTACCTCCCTAAATACATATGATTCCTCCACTTTTAGTGTTATATAAGTTCTCCTGTACCAAATATATATATATATATATATGTGTGTGTGTGTGTGTGTGTGTGTGTGAACGTATC
>CM042177.1:13263734-13337243 GCA_023376005.1 Doryteuthis pealeii
ATAAGTGAAACGACTGGAGGCAATGACAAAGACAAAGTCAGAGGATTTAGATGGCAGAAAGTAACCTGGTGGTACTGCGTCAGACATGGAAGTGTTTGGAACATTTGGAACTTTTTGTGTACGTGCCTTAATGCACGCGTGCGTTGGCCTACGTGCGTTCGTTCAGAGAAAAGGGTCAAGGCTGTTTTGGCCCCGACAAGGCCCCCCCTCCTAGAAAATTGATCGTATCAATTAAAAGAATCGATAGTTGCAGAGTTTTTTTGGAAAGGTGACTCTGTGGCCTGATTTGGTTCGCTGTACAGGAGGAGCTGGGGTGTCTTCGATCGTCGGTGGTGCAGGTTCTTCGTCGTTAGCTCCGAGTCGTTCCAGAAAAGCAGGTTTAGTTCGATCAAGTGCGATGGTATCAGTCGTGTTACCACGCTTGATCGAAAGGTGCTTGTCGGAACGGCGAATAACTTTGAAAGGTCCCTGGTAAGCAGGTTTGAGTGGTTTCTTCACCGTGTCGTTTCTGATGAAAACGAACTCACAGTCTTGCAGTCGTTTAGGGACGTATGTCGAAGTCGATTGTTGTCGTGGAGGGGTGTATCTTAGTCGTGCCATCTTGTGACGGAGTTCCTCGACGAATGGTGTCGTTGCTTTCGTGCTCGTGAGAGAGTCGTTGAAATACTCTCCGGGTAGCGAAAGAGGCGTGCCAAACACGAGTTCGGCGGGTGAGCAACCTAGGTCGTCCTTAACGGTATTTCTCCAGGCGAGGAGGGTCAGAGGAAGGTTGTCAACCCAGTTGGTTGAGTCGGTTTTTGTGGCCAGGGATGTTTTCAGAGATCGGTGGAATCTTTCCACAAGGCCATTAGCGCATGGGTGGTAGCCGTCGTCTTGATGTGCTTGACTCCGAGAATGTTGGTAAATTCCCTGAAGAGGGACGATTGGAATTGCGCGCCGCGGTCAGTAGTAATGACGTGAGGTGTGCCGAAGAAACCGATCCACTCCTTCAGGATAGTCTTGGCAACGGTGCTGGCAGTAATGTCCTTGATTGGTCATCGGGAGAAACGATCCACCACTGTCAAAAGGTACTGGTAGTCCTGACACATAGGCAACGGTCCCACTAGGTCGATGTGTATGTGTGAGAACCGTGCGTCAGGGTTGCTGAATGTGCCGACGGGCGATTTGGTGTGGCGATGGATCTTGCATTTTTGGCGTGCCAGGCACGTCGAAATCCATTCTCGGATGTCCGCGTTCATGTTCGGCATACGAATCGATCCGCAATGAGCTTAAGAGTAGCTCGCTTACTAGGGTGAGACAGTCCGTGGAGGTGTTGAAAAACATGTTTTTGTAGCGTAGGGGGAATGTAGGACCTAGGGACGCCTAGGCTGATGTCGCAGTACAGCTTGTCGTCGCTGAAGGATGCTGGGAACTCCTGAAGTTTCAGGGACGTGTTCGTCAGAACGTCCTGTAGCGTTGGGTCGGACTTTTGTTCTTTCGCAATTAAGTCCTGACTCAAGGGATCGTTGCTGAGGCCGTTAATATCCGTTCGGGATAGAGTATCTGCGACAGGGTTATCCTTTCCCCTCACGTGTCGGATGTCAGTAGTGAACTGCGACAGGTAGTCCAAGTGCCTGATCTCACGGGAGGTGTATTTATCCGAGCTGGTGCTCAATGCCGTCGTCAGGGGCTTATGGTCGGTATAGATTGTGAAATCTCTACCTTCCAGTGTTAGAAGTGTTTGATGGCCAAATAGATCGCCAGTAGTTCCCGAGAGAAGGTGCTATACCTCGTTTGGGTTGACGTCAGTTTGGCCGAGAAGAAAGCAATGGGTTTGCGAACAGAATCGATTCCTGTTCGACCACTGCTCCTACCCCTGTGTCCGATGCGTCGGTTGTCAAGGATATTCGTGTCTTCGGATCGTCGTTAATGAACGAAAGTCTAGTGAAGTTCACTAGCGCGGTCTTCGCTGCGTGAAACGCATTCAGGGCGTCGCCTTCCAACGTAATGCCTATATTCTTCCTCTGTAAGAGGTTTGTCAGCGGCTGGAGAATCGTGGAACAATTCGGGATGAATCGTCGGTAAAAGTTTATCATCCCGATAAAACGTCTCAGCTGTTTTATGGACGTAGGCGTTGGAAAGTCCTGAATCGCGCTGACTTTAGCTGGTAGAGGTGATCCCATTCGAATCGGTGTGGTGCCCAAAGAAGTCGATGCTGTGCGCTCCGAAAACGCACTTGTCGAGGTTTAGCTTCAAACCGCAGTGCGAGAGTCGCTGGAACACTTCGTGAAGGTGTTTCTTGTGGGTATCCACGTCTCTACTCGCTATCAGGATGTCATCGATGTACGCGTACACGTACGGTAGACCTCGAAGAACTTCGCCCATCAATCGTTGAAAAGTCTGGGCAGCGTTACGCAAACCGAATGGCATTTTCACGAACTCGTATAAGCCAAGCGGTATTGTAACTGCGGTTTTCGGAATGTCTTCTGGTGCCCCGGAGATTTGGTGATACGCTTTCGTCAGGTCGATTTTCGAGAACACCGTGCTACCTTGTAATCCGGACGTAAAATCATGGATGTGAGGTACAGGGTAACGGTCAGGGATCGTCGTTGCGTTCAATCGTCGGTAATCGACGCATATCCGATATTCCGTGCTGCCAGGCTTCGGTACCAGGTGTAGTGGCGATGCGTAAGGACTGTCGGAGGGACGTATGACGCCATCCTTTAGCTTCTTTTCGAACCGTTTCTTGGCGTAGGCAAGTTTCTGCGGTGCGAGTCGTCTTGGGTGCGAATATGCCGGTGGTCCGCTCGTCCTGATGTGGTGCTGAGTTTGATGATTATCTGAAACAGTATCTGCACAAGGAGTTGTGATGTTAGCGTACTGCTTCAGTATATCCATATACTCGCGTCCATGGCAAGTTGCTACGCTGATTCCCGTGGTATTGTGGCGTGTATGAGTGCCTATGACGTGAAGGTTCGTCAATGGGTCGGATAGGGTCCTAGTGCTCATGTGCACTGCCAGCTCGAAATGTGCCAGGAAATCTGCGCCAAGGATGGGGATCTTCACGTTGGCGAGTGTGAAAGTCCATGTGAAGTCCCGTCGCATGCCGATGTTCAGGGTTAGCGTTTTGTCTCCGTATGTTGTTATGGTGGAACCATTGGCAGCTTGTAGTTTGAACAGGGTGGGCTTAGCAGAGGGTTCGTTGCTGTGAGGTATCACGCTGATGGCCGCACCTGTGTCTACAAGGAATTTTAACTTATTCCTCCGGTCCCATACATAGAACAGACGACATCGAGAACTTAAACTACAGGGTGAATCAGTCGTCGCGATTCTCCGGTTTAGTCGTTTCCCTGTGCCAATCGGTGGTTGTAGGGAATACGGCAGTTTTTGGCATCGTCACCAAAGGTTCGGTGGTACCAGCACATATTCGGGTCGAAATCGGTTCGTTCTCGGCTGGTCGAGCGTCCTAGTTGTCGACTGGGCAAGCGTCCCTGTCGGCTGGGTGTACGTTTCCGGTACCGGTGAGGTGCTGGGCTTCTCCCGCGTCGCTCCAAGGAGAGTTGTATCTCGCGCATCTGCCTGGTAAGGTCGGCGATTGCCTTGTCCGTAGCACTCTGCTCACACCATGTTGTGTCGGGTGCCATTGCTCAGTCGTTCACGTCTGAGTCACCACTCGTTGTGGTGTTGTTGGGGATGTCGTTCACGTCGGAAAGGTCACCACTTGTTGCGGTGATGATAAAGTTGTCGTCCACTTGTTGCGGGGCCGATAAGAATGTTGACCCCACAGACTTTTGAATAAGTGAAACGACTGGAGGCAATGACAAAGACAAAGGCAGAGGATTTAGATGGCAGAAAGTAACCTGGTGGTACTGCGTCAGACATGGAAGTGTTTGGAACATTTGGAACTTTTGTGTACGTGCCTTAATGCACGCGCGTGTTGGCCTACGTGCGTTCGTTCAGAGAAAAGGGTCAAGGCTGTTTTGGCCCCGACAACCTTTGTCTGCCAATTCGACAGTAATTGAGCTTCTACTCCACTCTCTGTCAAGGCACGCTGAAAGTATCAGCTCCCGTCAGTTCACGAATTTAAGTGGAGATGAGCCTGCTTAATTGGGAGATGAGTCCTACTTAGTGATACCAAGGCCGTATGCAAAGTTTAGTAAAATGCCGTAAACCTGATCATATTTCTCTGAATATTTTAGATGAGGCTTGATAATTAGTATTATTTGGATTATTCGGACTATTGTCCTCATTTTCGTTGTTATCTGTACGCCTCAAAGAATCAGCTCATATGATAGACTATAGTAATCTCTTAAGACCAAGTATAGAGATGAATACAATATGGGAACCTATAATTAAAAAGGCTAGATTAGATTTTTTTTAAAACAACAATATGAGTCAAGGTAAAAAAAAATCATACATAAGGGAATAGGTAGATATTCTAGGCATAACAAGACATTAGGTTTATAGTTCCAAAATTCACACTGAATTGTCCAATTGGACACATAGCGTAGTGGATAAAGGAGTTAGGTTAAGACAATTCTAAGTGACAGTTATCTCTAGACTGCAGCTTCAGTCCTGATGAGGGGAAGTAGTAACATAGAATAATAATTAACACAGCTTAACACATATACCCCAGCTATGGTTAGCTTATGAGAACAGGATACGCCCGTGGACTGAATAAAGGGTTAGGTTCAAAGTTCCGTGATGGCTCCCGATTACGACAAGAAGGTTCCCGATTACAAGAATGTTTCCGAGTTCGAAAAGAAGGTTCAAGTTCGAAAAGAAGGTTCAAGTCCGACAAGAAATACATGAAGAAGGTCGGAGGGCACATCGACCGAAACGTTGTACAGATAATGAAGATGAGAACATATAGAAAATAATATTACCATTACACAGTTATCTCCCTTTTACCATTACCAAACACATGGGTCTTGTAGCCATCACCTGATGAGAAACCTCGTGCGATTGGCTAAGGGCCTTTGTCAGCGACCAATCAGAGCGCTCGTTACTAGGCTTAGTTTGGCCGCCAATTTCGAGGGCTGATTCCATCAATCTTCCTTTTTTCGCTGCTAACGCCGTCGAAGAACGACGCGCTTTTTAAAAAGTCAGCTTACAGAACGCGTAACGTCAAACGAACAAAGCTAGCAAGACATTCCTACCAGAGACAGTTAAGTTTCGCAAGCATTATTTTGCAACCAAACCATACCCTCTTACACCTTACGCCTTCAATTGTAACACATCTGTAAACACACATTTTGTATCACAAGTTACATATTGTATTGTATATTATATGTTACATGTTCTTGTTGTCTGATAAATGCATTTCGTTTTATAAGCCTTGTTGTGTTCGTTACCTGTTATCTTTATCTTTATCCTGTCTTGGTAATTAGCACTCTTTTTCTATAAACAATAGTCCGAATAATCCAAATAATACGGATCATATTATTCGCTCGCTACTGTAATGGTCCTGCTTTCAATAATAAAAGGAAGAGAGAAATTTTAAATTTCATCTACCACCCGTTTAATTTGTTGGTTCTCGCTAATCTATAAAGCTTTTGCAACTCAACACAACAAAATGTATACAAGAGATACTTACAATCAAGACTCCTTGGGGAGAAAATGCCAACGACTGAACTAAGCCATCGTGTCCAACCAAACACATAATCATGGAACCTGTCTGTGTAGATAGAAAATAGAAGATTATACATACATACGTACATACATACATAAATAGACTGACCGACCATAAAGCAAAAGAGTCTCGCAGATTTCTTATTTTCTGTGATACATTTATTTTTCCTTAAACTAACGAAAGCTCCGATGAAGATCTATTGAAACAGATCGAAACACTGTAGCATAGGCGAAATAAACATTACTCGTTCATGAACTTGTGTTTTTTCAATTTTTCATAATATTACATACATACATACATACATACATAAAGGTTAATCTCGAATCAGATTTTATGAGGAAAGTATGAATTTCTGTTAGAAAATTACTACATATATCTCTCTCTCTCTCTCTCTCTCTCTCTCTCTATATTATATATATATATATATATATATATATATATTATATATATATATATATAAGTATCTGTGTGCCTGCCTGCCTGGGTGCCTGCCTTTATATCTCTGTCTGTCTATGTGTGTATCTGTCTTTCTGTTTCTCTATAAAAATAGATAGGTAGCTATCTATTTTTACACAGTGACATGGACGTCGTATGATTCTAACTAAAACAAAGAAATCTGTTCGTTGATATTTAACTAACTCCCCACTGTGTGAAGGTGGGTTATAACGCATAGTCTGTTTAACTTGGAGGGAGCACACATGTACCTGTAAGCATAGCTACGTGCAAAACACGCTCTTTTAATTCGAACGGAGATTGTTAACAAATATTTTAAAACGTCAATAAAAAATTGAAAATTAACTTTTTAGTGTTTTATTTTACGTTTAATATAAAGAACAATTTCAAGTTTATTTGTTAAAAAAGAATAAACAAATTTCTCTTACATAAAACCTAAATTTTTGCATTTAAAAGTAAATTCCAGTAAAAACCCGCCATTTCTTAATCTTTGTTGACATAAATAACGCATCTTGACGTGTGCACTATTTCTAGGATGGAGTCTCGTACGTATAATGATTTTTCTGAAGCAAAAACAAATTACTAATTTAGCATTTCCTTGATGCCTCAAAGTTAACTTACCTTCAGAATTTTAACTGAACGGTAATATCTGCTTTCTGGATATAAACGGGAGAATTATTTGTTTCCAAATAAAATAATAGATTCTTCAAACGCTGTTTGGGTTCTCTTTCACAGAGTATAAGTATACACGCGTCACGGAACCTATTTACCCATAACACCTCATTGAAAATAACAACTACGTTTGTTTCCCTTAGATCCATCCGTAATCATTCTGATGACAATTTTTAATTCAAACATTATTTTCAAAAATTCATAAAAAATAAGAATGTTATATATTATGTCATTATATTTAGCGAGATATGTTTTATACAATATTTTCTTTAATTAAATAAATACGATTTTGCTTGACATTAAACAAAAGTATTTATTTTACATTTTATAAATCTTTAAAAATCTCTGAAAATCTCTGAAAAATAAAATAAAAATGTAGACAATACGAACTTTTAATATAAAATTCT
The DNA here is from genome assembly GCA_023376005.1 of Doryteuthis pealeii. Taxonomy (NCBI): domain Eukaryota; kingdom Metazoa; phylum Mollusca; class Cephalopoda; order Myopsida; family Loliginidae; genus Doryteuthis; species Doryteuthis pealeii. The sequence goes on from CM042177.1 coordinate 13,270,878, forward strand.
TTTAAAAATAATCTAACAATTAAAAAAAAAAAAAGATACATATTTTTCTTATTTACGAGATTTTAAGTTTCAATGTTTAAGATGCCCTATTTCCAAAACTGTCTTATTAGCGAATTATCTTTTTTTATATATGTTATGTCATTACATTGTCTTTCCAAAAATGTAAAATTTATTTATATACTAAAAAAAACCCAGATCTTTGTTGGGGGGATCAATGCGCGAAACAAAAACTAACGAAAAAAATTATTAGCCTTTTCAATTTAGTAAAAAATTATTTACACTAAAGTTCGACTTTTATTACTTCATAAACCGAAAGTTTTATTAATTTTTACAAAGCAATAACTATGGATCACACACTGGGATCACTAGTCTAACTCGTTAACTCGGCCATTTCGAGCCAGGCCTTAACTGAGTATAGTCGCTTCCTATAGTCAGGGGGATATCCCCTTGCCACAGGCGACTATGATAACCTAAGTCATAAAGCCATCTTCTGCCTTTGTCTCTTTCCTTTCTCGTTCTTTGAATGCCTTCTTTTCAGCGCGCCCTCCAAGAATGGGGTTAAAAGAAAACCCGAGGAACACGCAACCGAGAATATCCAGTGACTTTAAACTGTAAAACACCCAAAACCACTTATATCCCATATAAGTCAATGTTGAACTGCTCAAATGAACTTTAACCACTTTGTACCAATTATGTAAATATTGACTTATTTATTGACTTAATAAATGGAGTCAATAAATAAGCCGATATTGTCATATGTACAGGGTATAAAAAGAGTGAAATCTTACCTGAATGTTCCACAAAATGGCGGTTCTGTCCCACGATCCCGAACAGAGTGACTTTGTATCGGGAGAAAATACCACTACTTCAACACTTTTGCTGTGACCTATGTGATAAGAGTTTAAATAGATGAAGGAAATTGAAAGTACTAAAACTCACATTAATACGTTTCCGTCAAGGCGATGGTAATAGTAAAAATCATTTCATACATTGTCAACTTTAGGGGGCACTCATATCAAAAAGAAATTATATAAATGGGAAGAAAAATAACAATGTAGTTACTTCAAGTGACAAACTAAAGACATTGTGCATGGTGATGAAAGGGAAACCTCAAGAGAGAAACTGAATATCTATTGATAGCAGCACACAATAATGCCATAAGAGCTAATTATTCCAAAGCAAAAATTGAGAATATGCAGGAGAATAGCAAGTGAAGAAACAATCCAATAAAAAAAAAACGAATGGAGCCAACTAGCACAAAAGAAATACAAGCATGAACAGGCGTGGAAATTGATCCACTGATAATTGTGCACAAGATAGAATAGTCAGGGTTAGGGTTAGGATCTGTGTGGTAAAGTAAGGAGCTGAAGGTAGATGTGGCGCTCCACCTCAGACGCAAAAACAATCTCCTTGATCTAGAGCGAGTGAAAAAGGGATAGACTCCCTCGCTGTCTGGCTGATATCGACTTTAGGCCACCCCGACGACTTTACTTACTTTACTTTTTACAAATGTGTAAATGCACAAATGGGAATGTGTCTTAAAAAGGAAACGCTTAAAAGTCTCTGTGACTTATTGCTTGGGGGGAAAGACTGACTTTGGCATTACATAATCTATCATCGGCTAACATGCCGTAAAACCAACAGCAAAAAATGGGAAGGTTATTTGGCAGTTTAAAAGATTCGTCGAAATCTCCTCTCCAAATAACAGGTGACAAGTTGTACTGCTGTAATACGATGTTGGTCGGGGTGCCAAATGTAATACTATGATCTGGTCACGGGACCAAATGTAATACTATGGTGTCGCGGCGTCGAATCTAACGCGATGGGTGTTCTTTGACCCACAGGAAAATTGAAGTGCTTGTTCCGGGCTGTACCTGAAAATGACCAAATTCACCAAGGTTGTTCCACAATTAATACGAACGCGTTTTTAACAATAAAAGACCTTTATTAATCATACAGTGATTAACAATCATGTACAACCACAAAGGGGTATCGAGTTGAAGTTGAGTCGGAATTTTGTGGACTGACTAGCGATATATGTTGGGTTCTGATTCAAATTCAGGACTTTGAGTAACAAGATGACAAAGCAAGGGTTGTGAGAAGGAGCTATCAATCTGGCCAAGAACCAGCTATCCAATGTGGTCAAGGACCAGCTCTCCAATCTGGTCAAGAACCAGCTCTCCAATCTGCCTGGAACCCTTTTGGGTCCTCTTTTATGGGTTCCAAACCCCTGAATCCAGGGCTCTGATTGGCCAGCCAATAGAAATGCCGGACCAATGGCCCTACAGTGTAAACATCAGGAGGTGTACAAAAACCCACCTACGCGGTCGCATTTGATTGGACGGCCAATCGAAATCATGGCCTTGGGTTACACATCTTGGAGGGGGTCAACAAGTCTCCACCCCAGTTTCCTGATTGGTGAGGCACCTGACAATATTTTTATTATTGTATAAATGGTCTTGTCAGTTGCTATGATAATTCCCAGAAATTGACCAAGACCACTCGGGCGAATTTGTGATTCTTCACTAATTAACATTTTAAAGATTTAATCTTTAAACTGTTTTTGTTCGAGACATGGAGATGTCAGCAGTTATATAAACCAGTCATTTGTTTTTATATCAACCAAATTTTTAGCCTTTAAAATCTCCGCTGTTCGAGTAATAAATTTCCTTATTTTGTATAGTCTCCACGTAAATGACAACATTTGTATGAAACAGTATTTTGCTTCATATCAACCTATTTCTGCCATTAGAAGTTCAACATTATTTCCTATCTTGTGTCGACGCTACAAGAATGATAATATATATTTATATGAAAACATTTGTATAAACAAAAAGTCATTTGTGTTATATCAACCATCAACCGACTTTTAGCCATTAGAATTTCTTTGTGTTAGAGTAATTAATTTTATCTAGTGTTGACTTTACCACACCACTGACCTGTACTCTAATCTAAGTCGCTTGTACGACTCTAGACTCAATTGTTATTTTTAAGTATCTAGTCAGATATCGCCAATCAGTCCATAACACTACTACAGTGTTATACTGCGTTACGTGGTACCATTAGAAAGAAACGAACTCAAAGCGGCAAGTAAACCTACGCCACCAACACGTTGCCAGGGAGGAGTTTGAATTGGATGTTTTCCTTCATCTAGGCTGGGTTTTTTCTACCTAGACAGCTAGAGAGCCCAACCTGCCCGACTAATTATCCCTGGCAGGAAGGAGAAGAAATGGTTTCATGCCTTTCCCAACGGAAATATATATATATATATATATATATATATATATATATATATATATATATATATATATATAGAGTAAGTTTTTGGTATGTACGTGTCAATCTATAACACAGAAAAGAGAAATCACTCAGATTTGAAATCTTGCATATAGATTAATATACTTCTAAGAAACACGTCAAATGTGGTTATTGATTTTTACTAATTAAGGGATATAATTAATTAATTAAGCCAAAATCACCCAATTTGCAGAACTGTCCATATACCAGCATCTGCTGATAATAAAATATTGTCCGCTGGCTGACTTTTTTTTACAGCGATTTATAGTGATTTACAGCAGAAAGGTATAACTTTAGCGAATAAATTTCGCAGTCTACGACGTTCCGCTAGAAATTTATCACTCTTGGTCCAGTCTTTAAAATATTTATATCGTTGAAAAGAAAATAATATAATCTTTCTGAATATGCAATTTTTATGCGTTTTTATTAATTGAATTATTTTTTACAGCGAGTTAAAAGAAAATGGGTTCAAAGAGCTGATATGTATAATTTTTTTTTTCATTCTAAATTTCAAGAAAAAAAACATTCTTTTTTCTCGCCTATTTACGGTTCAATCTTCTTTAAGATATCTATATGGTTCGAAAGAGAATGTAATAATCTCTCTAAATATGTAATTTGATTGAGTTTTTATCTATGGAATTATTTTTTACAGCGAGTTAAAAAAATTACATCTTGCTTCAGTCAGCCTAGAATTCTTAGTATCATTTTTTCATACTTAAATTTTAACATAAAATCAAATCTTATTTATCGCATATTTCTGTTTTTATATTTAAAATATTTAGTTTGCCTAATTCGGCTTTGCCGCCAAAGTATGCTGGCTCGTGATTGGTTGGTTCGAAACAGAGGCTCGTAGACAAGGACGATAACCCCCACACCTCAGAATTCTCAATAGAACTGGGCAGAGAGATAGAGAGAATAAAAGATGGCTTCCGACCTGAAATGGGATGTCTTTTACAACTTTGTGTAAAAGATAAAAGATAGAGCGAGACGAAGACGATTTAAAAACACAACTTGCTTTTTATTCAAGTTCTATAATACTGTTAAACGCAGGCGACAGACACAGACGCCAGGTTAGTTGATCACGTGATGTCTGCGTGATCCCAATGAGCTGAAATAAAGATGATGTAAGGGGGACAACTCATCACATCCCACCGGTCAAGGATTGTTCATTACAATTTTATTTATTTATAAATAATGAAGTCCTTAAATTTATTAGGGTTTTTTTTTGTTCTTGTAGGTCGCATTGTTTGTGTAGGCGTTGCTACTTGTTCCTCTGCTTGTAAATGTCCGGGTTGGACTTGCTCTGTTGTTATGTTATTGTCTGTGTGGTGTATGTTATTGTAAGGGGATAGTGGTCTTATATTTATCCCTGGAGTTTGTGCATTTTGTGTTTGTTCACTTTGTGGTCTATATATTTCGTTAAGATGTCGCCTGTTGCGTCTTAACAATCGCCCACTACTTTGCATTTTAACAATGTAACTTCGTGGTTCGATGCATTTATCTACTACCGTTGCTGGTAGCCATGTATCGTCTTCCTGAAGGACGGAGACTTTGCTGCCTATTATTAGTTCAGGAAGATCTTTACTAGATCTGTTGTAGTACTGTTGTTGTTTTCTACTGTTGATGCTTAGTTGTTCTTGGATTTGATAATCCTTTTGGTTGTTTGTACTTAACAAGGTCGGTATCCTTGTCCGTATCTTCCTATTGTACAGGATTTCTGCTGGTGATGGCAAATTACTGTCAAGTGGTGTTGCTCTGAGATTTAGGAGGGCTAAATGGTAGTCTATCCTTGACTGTTTTGCCTTTTCCATGGTTCTTTTTACCGTCTGGACCATTCTTTCGATGAATCCATTCGATTGAGGGTACCTAGGGCTGGATGTGATATGCGTGACTTCCCATTCTGTGGTGAAATTACGGAATTCATTAGATATGAAATATCTTGCATTGTCTGTATGTAGACATTCTGGAATCCCGTGAACGGCGAAGACTGCTTTGAAGTATTCTATGCAGTTTGTACTAGTTACATAGTTCATTGTCTTTATAAAAGGCATTTTGCTGTATTGGTCGGCAATGAGTAAGCATTGTTGGCCCTTAAACTCAAATATGTCGGCTGCTATATATTGAAAAGGCCTGGTTGCATGTTCCTTAATGATCATGGTTTCCTTTGAGTTTTTTCTTTGATGCTCCTGGCATATGTCACATGATCGTACACGATTTTCAATGTCTCTACTTATTCCTTTCCAATATACGCTGTTTCTGGCCCTTAACTGGCATTTTTCTATGCCTTGGTGTGCCTCATGGATTCTCTCCAGGACTGTGTTCTGCATGCTCTTGGGTATTACAATGCATCTGCCCTTAGTCACTAGTCCATCTTCTACTGATAAGCAATCTTTCAGTGACCAGTACTCTCTTATGATTCTAGGGGCTTGTCTGATGTTTTCTGGCCATCCGTTTATTATGACGAGCTTTAATATCTTAAGTTCGTCGTCACTTTCCGTGGCTTCTTGTAAATCAGCATGCTTCTGCTCTGATATTCGAATTATGTGTATGTTACTATCCAATTCTATTTCTTCACCTTGTGTTGGCTGTACTCTCGATAAGTAGTCTGGGATTTTCATTTCGGTCCCTGGCCGGTAAATTATTTTTATGTCATAAGGTTGCAGTCTTAGCAACATTCTTTGTAAACGTGGGGGTGCTTGGGCGATATTTTTGCTTTGTATATTTTCCAGAGGTTTGTGATCAGATTCAATTTCAAACTCTTTCCCATATATATAGGTGTGAAATCTTTCACAACCAAATACCACCGCCAAGAGTTCCCTTTCAATATTTGCATAGTGTGTTTCCGTGTCGGTTAATCTTTTGCTAGCAAATGCAACAATTTTGTTGTTGTTTATCAGCGTCGCACCGAGCCCTAGCATGCTGGAGTCTACTTGTATTGTTGTTTTGGCATTTGGGTTAAAGTATGCTAAGCATAAATTTTCATGAATGCAATTTTTTAGGTTTTGAAAAACCTTTTCATGTGTAGCGTTCCACTTGTACTCCGCGTCTTTTTTTTAATAGTGCTCTCAATGGTGCTGTTTTTGTGCTGAGTTCAGGTATGAAGGGACTCAGGTATTGTATCATACCTAAAAATTGCTGGAGCTCTTCTCAGGTAGTTGGGGTCGGTTTTCCTTTTATCCTGTCACATTTTTCAGGGTCAGGGTGGGAACCGTCTTCATCCCAAATAAGACCATAGAATTTAATTTGTTTTTGTCTTATTTTGCTTTTATCTTTGTTGAAGACTAGCCCATACTTCCGAGCTGTCTCCATGGTCTCCCTTAGATTTTGATCATGCTCCTCAGTGTTTTTCCCGTACACGCATATATCATCCGATATATGGCTCCTTTACAGTTTTCCAATATTTGGTCCATTTTTTGCTGGAATATGTCTTGGGATACTTTAAGTCCGAAGGGGCACCGTAGGTATTTATACCTTCCAAACGGGGTGTTAAAACATGTGAGCAGGCTGGATTCTTCGTCTAGGTGTATTGCCCAGTATCCATGTTTTGCATCCAGTTTAGAGAAGTGTTTTGCTCCAATTAATTTGTGGGAGATTTCTTCCAGGGTTGGAGTTTTATAATAAGTTCGTTTGATGAACTTATTAAGTGGCTTTGGGTCTAAACATACTCTTAGTTCCCCACTTCTCTTCCTGCTGCACGCTATTGCGTTCACCCAGTCTGTCGGTTCGGTCACTTTCTTTATTACTCCCATATCTTCCATTTTTTTCAGTTCTTTTTTTAATTCATCTCTTAGATGAACGGGGTACTTTCTTTGTGCTTGGACAACTGGTGTAGTATTTTCTTGAATATATATTTTTTGTTTTCCCGGAAAGTTTCCAATACCTTGAAATCTATCAGGATATTCATTTTCCAGGTCCTCAATATTTTCTATCGTTCTTTTCTCAGTTGTCACACCACAATTTAATTTTACCAAACCTAGCTGTATGCAAGGTCTCAGACCCAAAATTGTGGTGTCATTCTCGCATATATAGAATTTAGCTAGGATGGCTGGTGAGTGTTTATATTTTATTTTCAATTTTATGGACCCATATTGGGGTATTTTGGTGCCATTCACGGCCCATAGAGTGGTCTTGTCCGTCTTTACGGTGTCCACTACTTCAGTAACGCCTCGTGGGTACATTTTTTTAAAATTCTAACTGGAATTATATTACCATTGGCTCCGGTGTCCACTTTCATTTTTAGTTTATGCTCTATTCCACCTGTATCTACACAGTCTATATTTGCAAAAACTTCTTCTCTCTCGTTTTTGTTAACAACATATAGATATAAGTCTTGTTCCGACTCTGTATCAGTTACGTGAGCAACATTAATTTTTTTTTGTTTTTGTTATATTGCTTGTTGTGGAATTTCTGCTGACTATTTTTCCAAGTCTTGTTGTATGTGTTGGGGGTATTTCTTTTTATTTGCGCGTGTGTTTTTGTGAAGCAATATTCCTCAAAGTGGTGTAGATAGTGGCATTTTCTACACTCCTTGTTATATGCGTAACAATCCTCTTTCTTATTGCCGTGATTGTATCCACATTTCGTACACGATCCCCTGTTTATTTTCGACACTGCGTGGTATATTCCGGGCCTTATTTCGTTGGCGTCTTTGTAGCGTGTGTTGTCTATTATCGTTGTCTCATAGGCTCTAATATTTTCAATAGCCACTTTAAGTGTGAGGTCGGTTTTACTTATTAAATTCCGCCTTTCTTCTAGGCTCTTTAACCCTTTTATTATTTGTTCGAGGATTCTTTCCTCTTTGCTGGCTTTGAATTCGCATCTCTCAGCTTTGGTCAGTAATTTGGTCAGATATTCGTCGATAGAGTCTTCGCTCTGATTCATTGACGAGAATTCCAGTCGCTCAACCCATTTGTTCGGTTTTTGAATTAAACGCCTCTCAAATGTCGCGAATATTTCTTTGGAATCTTCTTTTTGTTCCGTTGTTAGCATTTCATTTTTTAAGATTTCCCGGCCCCTTGGTCCTGTGCTTATCAATATATAATTATACTTCAACTTTTCTTCAATTCTATTGATCAAAAAATACGAAGTTAAAAAATCAAACCACTCACTGAAAGCGTCCTGTTTGTTTTCATTTGACCAGTCCAAATAGGGTAGAGGGATATTAGTAGCAGATGCCATCATTTTTTTTTCGGCTACTTGCTTTCTTGTATTTTTTTTTTTCCGAAGTATTTACTTCTTGTTCTTTTTTTTTTTTTTTTCTTGTTTCTTCCTTTGAAGTTATTTTTCTTTTACCGCTGCCACCATGAAATGGGATGTCTTTTACAACTTTGTGTAAAAGATAAAAGATAGAGCGAGACGAAGACGATTTAAAAACACAACTTGCTTTTTATTCAAGTTCTATAATACTGTTAAACGCAGGCGACAGACACAGACGCCAGGTTAGTTGATCACGTGATGTCTGCGTGATCCCAATGAGCTGAAATAAAGATGATGTAAGGGGGACAACTCATCACACGACCCTTACACGTCGTTCTCGTGTTCCTCATTGTAATTCTGATAACTTATCATGGTGGCAGCTGGGATATATACCCTCAACGAAAACAATGAGAAAAACACCGAACAAGACTAACTAAAAAAAAGTTTTGTCAACTTTGTGGACGAAAAACCCTTTTTGGACGAATTAAAAAATTAAGTCCTTTCGCTGAATGCAACCCGACACGAAGTTCTAAAAACAAAACAAAGATCAAAAGTGTTGCAGTATTAAAAAAAAATTGTTCTCTGGAACAAGCAAGTAAGTGTTGTATTACATTTTAATAACACTGTTTTTCACGTTTTTGTATTTGTTAAAAGAATATTTTTGTCAAAATGAGCAACATTAGCGAGCCGTCAATGTGCTGGACAGCAGAAAAACTAGTGGAAGAATTCAGATTCTTCAAGCAAAGATGCAGACTGTATTTGCCTGTTAAAGAAATTCCAGTAGACAGACAGGTCGAACATATATTGCTATTTTCTGGGGCAGAGGGCCTAAGAAGATTCAACTCCTGGATATTCACGGACGAAGCCGACGAAAATAATCCACGGATTATTTGGCAAAAATTCGAGGAACGTCTAGACCCCCAAGTAAACTTATACATACATCGTCTATCTTTTCGACAGTACAAACAAAAAGACTTTGAAAGCATTGATGATTTTTAGCCAGGTGCAGGTTGCAGGCGAAAAAGTGCAAGTTACAAGATACTGAAACTAGGTTATTAGAACAAATTATCTACGGAACCAGGCACACGGGTTTGAAGAAGATGCTCTTAGAAAAAGGTGAAAATATCTCACTGGAAGAGGCCCAAATTATTGGAAGAGCTTACGAAGCTTCAATAGGCCACATGAAGCAAATGGCGGAAATCCACAGTGAAGAAAGCCAGGAAATTGACTCTGTTAAATACAGTAGTTGTAAGCGTTGCGGTAGCATGCAGTCCCACCAAAAAGAAAAGTGTCCGGCATGGGGCTCATTTTGTTCAGCCTGTGGACGAACAAATCACTGGGCTAAAGTCTGTGATAACAGACATGACAATAAAGGAAGACACCCCCAGGCACAATTTAAAACAAAGGGACCCAAATTTAAACCTGGTCAGCAGTACAGACACCATTATAAAAAAATAATGTGTACTCCGTAAATGCAAACCATGATAACCCGGAGTTACAACCAGTTTACAAAAATGACTTTTGATTCTATCAAGCGGCAAGAAAAAAAGACACTAGGACGGAGGCCTTCGCAGAACTGACAATTAAGCTTCCCAACTTACTAGGCACCCACAAACTAAAAGCCAAAGTTGACACAGGAGCTGAAGGAAATACCCTCCCATTACGTGTTTTCCGCAAGATTTTTCCAAACAAAGTCAGCGATTCTGGACAGCCACTCCCTGGTACAACACATAAGGAATCAACTGTACTGATTGCATATAATAGATCCAGCATCCCTCCGCATGGTTCTATTAGCATAGAATGTACCTATAAAGAAGAGTGGAAATCACTCAAATTCTTTGTGGTAACATCAGAAGGACCTACTATACTAGAACTACCCTCACTCAGAGAATTGGAACTGGTTACGATGCACTGCGTCATCGAAGAAAACCAAGCTTATATCAACTCTGCAGAAGACCTGAGAAAAATGTACCCGGATCAATTCGATCGAATTGGCAGTTTCACAGGAGAATACCGGATTGTCCTGAAACCGGACAACCATCCTGTCATCCACGCACCCAGGAAATGCCCCATCCACATGAAAGATGAGATTAAGACTGAGCTGGATGATATGATGTAACAAGGGATCATTCGCAGAGTAAGCGAGCCTACAGAATGGGTGAACAGCTTAGTGTATGTGCGGAAAAGTAATGGTAAGCTCCGCCTGTGCTTGGATCCTAAGGACCTAAACAGAGCTATCATGCGGTGCCATTACAAGACTCTCACAATGGAGGAGCTGGCACACAAACTGGCAGAAGCGAAATATTTTCAAAACTGGATGCAAAGAATGGATACAGGTCAATCAAGCTCAATCCCGAATCACAGCTACTGACCACCTTCAATTCTCCGTATGGAAGGTATTGCTTACAGAGAATGCCTTTTGATCTGGTCATGTCACAAGATGTATTCCAGCAGAAAATGGACATGATTCTGGAGAAATGCCCTGGTACACTGGGACTCATTGACGACGACATAGTATATGGCAAAACCAAAAAGGAGCATGACCAAAATCTGCATAACTTGATGGTGGTAGCAAAAGCTGAAGGACTCAGTTTTAACAGCGAAAAATGCCAAATACAGAAGCAGATACACTTCTTTGGGGCCATATATGACAAAAATAGCGTACGCCCTGACCCTAAGAAAGTGGAAGAGGTTAAACTACTCCTCAGCTCAAAGAGCATCACAGAATTACAAAGAGTGCTAGGAATTATCACGTACATGGCACCATTTATTCCACATCTCTCAGATCTTACAGCACCAATGAGAGATCTACTGCAAAAGGAGTTGGAATATGGGTGGACGGAAAGTCACCAAATGTCGCTGCAGGCGATAAAAGATTTGATTTGCAAAGAAATGCTGCTAACATACTTCGACCCTAAAAAAGAAACCGTAATTCAGGTAGATGCATCCAACAGAGGCCTAGGTGCAGCCCTACTGCAGGAGGGAAAACCCATAGCATTTGCGTCAAAATCGCTGACAGATACAGAACTATGCAAACATTGAGCGTGAGCTCCTAGCAGTTGTCTTCGGATGTGAGCGTTTCCAAACGTATATATATGGTTGTGCTTTCCAGGTAGAAAGTGATCACAAGCTTCTAGAGATGATCAACTTAAAAAACCTAATTGCAGCCCCACCTAGACTCCAACGAATGTTACTACGCCTACCAGGGGTGATATGACTATTGCTTACCGCCCAGGAAAAGAAAGGGCATTAGCGGACTCCCCAACAAGAGAGCGAAAGAAGCTATCGATCTGGACATAAAAGTCGATTTTGTACAATTTTCAGCTCAGAAGTTGACACAGATTCAACTGGCAACCAATGCTGACCCAACAATGTGCGAACTAAGGGACATAATCCTGCACGGTTGGCCCGATACGTTCAGGGAAATTGGGAAGAATATGCGACCATACTGGCCCTACCGGGATGAGTTAGCAATAGAAAATGGGATATTACTCAAGGGTGAACGAATCATCATCCCAAAATCCCTGCAAAAAGAGGTACTGCACAAGATCCATTATGGCCATCAGGGAAAGGAAAAATGCAAGTTACGTGCAAAAAGCTGTGTATTCTGGCACAACATCAACCAAGATATTGACAGATTAGTCCAGCTATGCGATGCCTGCAAGGAGCATCAAAGAATGCAAGGTGCTGAGACCTTGATGCCACATGAGATCCCAGTCAGACCATGGCAAATAGTAGCCACTGACTTGTTCCACTTCGAAGGATCAAATTTTATCCTCGTTGTGGACTACTACTCCAAATACCCCTTTGTGAGGAAGTTAAATAATTTCTCCAGCCAGGAGGTTATAAACACGATGAAGCAAGTGTTTGGAGAGAATGGCATTCCAGAGAGAATAATCAGTGACAACGGAACACACTATAGCTCAGCTGCATTTAAGCAGTTTGCGAAAGAATGGGGATTTGAACATCGCACATCATCTCCGAGATACCCACAGTATAATGGACTTGCGGAGCGTTCTGTACAGTCAATTAAATCCGCCATCAAAAAAGCCAAGCAACCGTGACATCGACATGGTACTGCTATGCCTTAGGACAACTCCGATAGACCACACGATACCCTCACCTGGAGAAATGCTGTTCAACAGAAAAATAGTAAGCAACATTCCAATGAAATGTACTAACCACAGTGCAAAAAAGCGGAAATATCAGCTCGCTTATACAAGCGACAAGCTGAACAAAAAGCTTACTACGACCAGCATGCAAAAGACCTACCTGACATCCAAATAGGACAGCATGTTAGGATGTATGACAAGGACACGAATAGATGGAACCCTGCAGTTGTCACACAGACATGCACGGATCCAAGGTCCTACATCATTAAAACCCCATCTGGACAGGTCCTCCGCAGGAATCGAAAACACCTGAGGGGAGACCCATCTACAGCAACTATGTATCCACCAGAGATCATACCATCCAGAGGGGAAAACAACTCATCAAAAAATATTCAAACAAAAACACTAAATATCCCATCCCAAACTAGCAATCATCATGTCCCACAGGAATCACAGACACAATACAACACAACAGAAAAGAAAACAACCAAATCTGGTCGGATAATAAAACCACCGGCAAGATACTGTGAATGAAACAACAAAAACATTTTTTTTATTTTGTGAACTCATCAAAAAGAAAAATCCCTTCATGGACACGCACAAAAAAAAAACAACAAAAAAAACATTTTTAATTTCTTATGTTACTTACACATAAATATGCAAAAAATAAGAATGAAAAATCTATGTGATCACAACTGAACAATTTATATTTTTGATTTATTATGTTATATGCAAATAGAATAAAAATAAAAAATTGTAAGGGGAAAAATTATTCTTGTAAAACGGGGGATGTGATGGTTCTGTAGTTAAACCCTACCGAACCATTAAGAGTTACTGCCCTTGAACTGGGTAGAGAGACATAGGGAATAAAAGATGGCTTCCGACCCTTACACGTCGTTCTCGTTTTACTCATTGTAATTCAGAAAACTTATCAACAACCATGATTTGAACCCAGGTCGCCGTGTTTGCTGGAAATAAAAATGAATAAATCGAAATTTTTACTTGCCTTTGAGTGTATGACAGAGTGACGCATCTTTTATCCTTCGTATTTGGATGCTTTTATCATATGATCCACTGGCGAAGTATTCGCTGTTTCTTGAAATTGCAACGCATCGAACTGCACCTTTGAAAATATAATGCATTATACATTTCAATAATATCTGTGGGGATTAGAATAAAATTAAAATAAAAAGAATTTTTAAAATAACAAACTCCCATAAGCCTTCACTGGAAGAACTCTCCAAACATGCGGGGGAAAAAGGACCCACTTCCCACCCCTAAGAGAATCTCTCGGCCATTCGAGTTGAGTAGTCTAGTAACTACAACTGTCTAGTAACTACAACTGGCCAGGGGGATATTTCCTTGCTTCGTGATGTCTATGACCGGTGAATAAGCCTAAGTCATAAAACCACCTTCTGTCTTTGTCTCTTTCTTTTCGTTCTTTGAATTCCTTCCTATTCAGCGCGACCACCAAATAAAATGGGGTTAAAAGCAAAACCTAGGAACACGCACCAAGAATAAACACATCCACCTTTAAATCTTAAAACACAAAACCTCTTGCCACCCCATACATCTTACATCATAATTCACCAAATATCCGTCCACCCGTACAGCTAAGGGTAAACTTTTATCACTCGATTTCGATTTCAACTAAACTTTCAAGTATTGTTAATCTTGTCAAGAAAGGTTTCTAAACGATAATAAGAGATCCAGGTCCGACTGTTTTTTTTTATCCAGGTGTCGAGCTATTAAAAAGATTCGTTAAAAATACTTAAACCTTTTTAGTGTAGATTAATACTATCCATATTAAATCTAGAAAATGCTATACTCTAAGTCAAATATCACCATGATACATGACTCTTCGTCTAAGTCAAAAAATAAGACGAGGCGCGTTCACACAGAGCACTGCTTACTCTACATACGCTGTGTGTGAACATATCGTGTGACCCCTTTTGACCAATCAAAAGGCACCACAAGCAGTACCCACGGAAGCATATAAATACCTTGGGATGTTTAATAGGAAACATGTGGTGTGTAACACATTCCTTGTTTGAAGCAAACACGTGGTATACTCATCTCGTAGCAATGTCTGCTAAACCTACCAACTGACCACAGACGCTCAACCAAACCGTCAGTTAGTGCACACGAATTTCTTAAACTTCTCAGCTTGTTCACGGATAGAGTTATACACAACTATCTTGACATCATAAACATAAAACACAGCGACTCCATAGGCAACTTACTGGCAGCAGCAGATGCAATGTATATAACCCGTCGGTCGCTCCCGAGCTAAAGGGCTCACAGAATCTCCAAAATTGGCCGTCAAGATCGGTTTTTCTGCATCAACCAAGGATTGCAGGGTCTCTATATTTGCGGGAAGTCTAGCCGAATGCCCCACGTTGTGCTAAGATCTCAAACGACTAGAAATCTGCTATAGAACTGATCTCCGAGGTTTAATGGCGGCCGATTGGTCACATACAAAAAAGAATAACGACTCTTTTTCTTCTTCAACAATCAACAACATTTATATTCAAAAATACAGGAATACAAATAATTACTTCTCAAGGTTTGTGGGAGTGATGTGCCCGTAATTAAATACTTCTGGTCTTCTGCAAAGTATTGTGCAAAACAGTTCGTAAGTTGACTAAGTTTTCAAAATGGTCTTAGCTGAAGTCAGTTACTCTCGGCTCTCAGTATTGCGTTAATCTTGTCAGCTAGCCCGATTCTCAAGCGACCACAACTTCATCTGCCCGTTTGGCTTCATCTGCCCATTCGGCCTCTTCTGCTTCTCAAGCCAAAAACGTCTGAGTTAAATAATATTCCGATCGGAACAATTTTATTTCCGGCCGGCATGAAGACATCGGGATTTTTTCTGCTCCACCCACTCAAGCAGGGTAACCGCCCCCCTCTTGTTTCCAACCAGCCAATCAAATTTACTTCCGCTCACCAATCTGGGTACCATCTCTTCCGGCCACTTGAATGTTTTTTAAATACATTCGACTTTCTTTAATTTCGATTTTCAACAAGTTGTCTCAATTCTCAAGTAGTAAGGAAACATAAAAACAATAGATTCTCTTTAATTCCGGTGTCTTCATTTTTCGGTAATCTATGAAACAAGATCTATCTTTTTCCATGAGACTCAAGTCTGATTACATCAAAGACTCGTCTAGGAACGGCTTCTCTCACTTCTGGGAGTTCCGACCTACTTGAGATTTTACTACCGGCCGCTATCGCCTCGTCTGCCCAGTCGGGGTCATTGCCGGATCGCCCATCTGTTTGTCAGCCGGCGAATTATATTTCCGTTTTTTTTTTCTTTCTTTCTTTCTTCTAATTTCAAAACCTAAATCAGGTCACATGTAAAGACACCTCCTAAACGGTCTCATCTCGTTTACAGCTCCCCTGTTCCCACGTCTTGTGGACGGAATAAACGAAATTACCCTACCCACGCTGTTTGTTATTCTTTGCTTGAAGGAGTTTAGCTACGTGTAACGAAAAACCGTATATACGCTTTGGACAAGTAGAAGGCGCAATAGTATCAGTTTAATTCATTTCCTTTATGACCACTAAAAGTAACAAAGAAGCTAATAACTTACCTTATTTGTAGGTGGAATATTTCGTGTATTAATTTGATAATGTTTATTTCATGAATAGTTTCTTTCAAAAATGTTTGAGTTATACTGATTAAAAATGGATATATTTTATTCTAAAATGAAAGTATTTTTTTTTAAGTTGAGTTATCGTTAAATGTTTTCGTTTAATTTGTTATTTAATTCGCTGTACAAAATAATTCACCACAAACAAATTACATATCTAGATAGATTTTGTATTTCGTCCATTATTTCACTTTTCATCATTTTCATCCCTAGCATGGCACATTCGAATGCCGAATGCTGAATTCCATGCCTAAATCCTAACTATATTCTTATGGTTTGATTTTATTATTATTATTATTATTATTATTATTAATTATTATTATTATTATTATTTAAGTTTTCACATCAGTGTTAGCTGATGGTCTTTCACTGGAGTCTGAGTGACAGCAAGTCTCCTCAGGTCTCCAGGACTCTTCTGAGTATTCTGGCATATTGCAGCAGTGCAGTGTTCTTGATGGTATCAATTCTTCCTCTGATTTCCAGACTTTCCAAACCCTTTTCCAATCCTTTTGAGACCGTTCCAAGTGCACCAACTACAATTGGTATAACTTTCACTTTCATATTCCATAACTTTTGTCCATTTTTTAAATTTTAGCTTCACCCTGTGATCTGCTGGAACTGCAAAATCCACCAGTTGACAAGTTCTTTCTCTTTTGTTAATCAACACTAGGTCTGATCTTCTTGCTGGGATAAGGTGATCCGTTTTTATTTCAAAGTCCCAGAGAATTTTATGCGTTTCGTTCTCAAGAACAGATTCTGGTTTATGCATATACCATTTTGTTGTATGGTCAAAATTTAATTTTTTGCATAATTCCCAGTGGATCACCTTCCCAACCCAGTCGTGTCTAGTTTTGTATTCCCTTTGTGCTAGTTTGCTACATTCGCATAGTACATGGTTTACAGTCTCATCTCTATTACCGCATAATCTACATTTACTATTATAATACTATGCATGCGGGTAGGTGTGTATATATAATTCTAGGTAGTTATAATTGATAAATAGTAAGTCAAACCACATATATGTATAAATATGTGTGTGTGTTCTAGTGTGGATAATGTGGGTATATATATGTATAGATAGATAGATACATATGTGCTTATGTATACATACATGTGTGTGTATGCATATATTGTATGTGTAAGTAGGTGTATTGTTTGTGGGTGGCAATAGTTTAGTCCACCCATTAAAACTTAAGAAAAGATTAAGAGTGCTGATAACTCCCCAGATTAGAGACGAGAAGTCTGGGTTGTGAACAACTTTGAGAGTTGACCGTAGGTTAGATCGACAATAAAAATCGTGACCACCAGTTCAATGTTAGAACAAAGGATTTTGAAATCTCATGCAGAATCCCGGGCAATGAGAATGAGATGAGAATTGAGGATTCTGGGAATTTTTAACAAGTTTAGTCAGTTAGTTGCTGGACCCCGGAGGAGCGAGTTAGTTTCTGGGAGCCGATGAGGAAAGTTGAGCTTTGGACACTGAAGAACTAAGATGTTAGTTGCCCATTAGAGACCAGCCTTAGCAGAGGTCCCCAAAAGAACAGGGGGGCAACCCCCTCTCTCGACAGACATAGGATATGAATTAGAACCAGATGGAAGTGACTGATGTAGATGAATGCAGGTTGTATGCCTACCTGCCATTTGTTTTAATGTCCACCTGACTGATTTTGTCCTTGTTTGCTATTCTCTCTTTCTCTTTGGGATACTTGTTTGTTTGTGCACCCCTTGACGGGGGGCCCCTGTGAGGTGTTTGAGCATATGTTTGCAACGTGGACAGGTCCTAAATAACTAGCTGACGACACGAGATGAACGGCTCAGAAGGAATGTAGGAGAGATGCAGAGCAATGTGCAAAGAGGTCTCGCAGCCCGCCGGTGGTGTTACGCTATTTGTTGGGTCTTATCAATTTTTGCTTTGATATAGTTTGTCCTTATGGCATTATTCTGTGCAGCAATTATTAGTGATTCAGTTTCTCTTTTAAGGTTTCCTTTTCTTAACCACGTCCAGGTCTTTTCGTGTGCAACCTCTATTATTATTATTATTATTATTATTATTATTATTATTTAGGAATTATCATTATCACTCAAAGCTATAATATTTTACAAATTATTATTATTACTTGAGAGCGTATAAATGCTTAAAATCTTAAAATAATACTGACTTCGGCATTAAATAGTCCAAAAGCAGATATGCATAAAACCACCCAACCATAGTTATGGTGGTTAGATTGATACAGTGTGGTTAGGCAATGAAAGGAACTACATAAGATTATGATAAAATCGAGGACAGTATTTTACCGCCCGTCTTCGTCATTCCTCTGGCATATCTCCAAATAGACCAGATGTAAAAAAAAGAAAAGAAAAAAGAAAAAAAAATCACTGACGCTTCTTACAGACGTGGTGACGTTTAAACATTAATGTTTATAATTCTTCAGAGCCAATAAATCAACGCTGTTGTCGTTTTAACTGACACACAAAGTAATATATTTTAATTCTCAGATCCACCAAATTCGTATAATGACAGCTTTGATTTTAAGTTTTATGTCACACAGTACAGTTCATGAAGTACAATTTTCCCTTGGACAAAGATAGGCTCCATACAATCATTAATTCAAAAAGGCAGTTCTGGTGTGTAGAAAATATTAACGTTAGCGCTTCATTTTTTCTTTTCTTTTAAAACTATTTGTTCATCTTACTTTGTAGCAAAAAAGTAACTCTTCCAAACAACTGCCAATCCACTTCGTCTTCAATTTTTCTGCCTGTCAGGAGTGTTTCTGCTTTCGACTGACAAAATCCCTTGCACGAGGATTATTGTTCAACACCCAGTACGGAGATTACTTTCTAACATCACCACTACTCTCTATATATAGAGTTATCATAGAAGAGAAGATGGCTACTTCCGGGAACAAAGCGTGTTCGCAAATGCCTGGCGTGCAGGAGGAGTGAGAAACTCAGAAAAGGAAACATGGCTGCTACAGCCATAATTTAAGAGACATGATCTCGGAGAGAAGAGAATTGGCAATTATAGGAAGACCAGCCACACAATAAAAGAAACCACGAGTGACAGAAAAAAAAACATGTTTTTGGAACTCGGTATTATGCACGCGTCGTGGAAGACGTGCTATTGTTGCTGATTTCTGTGGTGCACTTTTGTCGTCGGACTAAAACTCAATTGTTCACCCTGAAATTGATTACCTGGGTCAATATCTACCTCCCCGCTGCGTCAATAAATACATACCAAAAGTAAGTTGTGTCAGTGTCAGAAGGTACCGAGGATACAGTTACAGTTATATTAATGTTGCCGAATCTGGCAACTCAACAAGAGAAAAATAAGGGGGGTGCAAACTACTTTCTGATCTCACCATCACTCCCTGACTATACTGAAGTCAACAGCAGAATCGCGAAAGCAGCTGCAGTTATGGCCAAACTGAGCCAAATAATCTGGAACAATGCCAGCCTCACTAAGAAAACCAAAGTTCACATTTACAAAGCCTGCATTATCTATACACTCCTCTACAGTAGCGAAGCGTGGAGAACATATTCAAGCCACGAAAGGAAACTCAACAATTTCCTCCTCAGGTGTCTACAATGCATTCTGCATATCCGCTGGCAGGATAAAAGTGACCAACACAGACGTGCTGGATTGTGCCAATATGAACAGCATATTCGCCATCCTCTGCGAGAGTCGCTTTCATTGTCTTGGTCATGTCGGGAGGATGGAAAATGGTCGCATACCGAAAAAACTTTTGTATGGCGAATTAGTAAAAGGCTCCCGATCAGTAGGTAGACTACGCCTACGCTTTAAATATCTGCGGGAGATACATGAGGATACGCCACATTGACACAAATACGTAGGAGGTAGATGCAGAAAATCGAGTGGCCTGGTGCCTAAATGTCAAAGAAGGCACGAAGAGGAGTGAGGTGGAGAGGAGAGAGCCAGAAAAAGGAGATAAAACAGCAGCCCCAGCAAGCATCGCAGTTTGTGTTCAGTCAGTGCACCAAAGACTGTCACTCAGGGATTGACCTGCTCAGCCACTTGCGTAGATGCAGATAATTCTTTTTTTTATTTTGGACACTACGCCATTGTCTTTAGTGGACGGAAAGGTGCCAACAACAACAATAACAACAACAATTTCCAAGGCGCAGTAATACGGTGTCTGTAAATAAATACATTTCTCCTTGTAAACTAGTCTTGCGTCTCACTGATAACAAATCCCAATCCGTCTAAGCGTTATAAACAAAAATGTTGATATCTCAACATTACACACCTGACAACTCTTATCAGTATGACGACTGACAAGCAGATTTAATATGTACCTGCTCTTTGAGATTATGTGGGCTACGCGCGTTTTATGAATATTAATATTAATTATTTGTGTTAATCTACAGTTTGTCATGACATAATTTAAACATTATTCGCCGCAATGTAGTTAATTTGGTCAAGAGAATATAATTCTTTGCACAGGAGCGGCACTGATTGCGGGAGTGCGTATGGCACAAAATACACTCAACTATGGGTTTTTATCGGGTGTACTTTCTTCTCTGCTACCTATTTTAAACGGTTAGCTTTCGTTCCCAAGAGTAAAAATACTGGAGAGTTCAAGTTGGAAGATTATTGTTTATTTTCTGATTAACACTGCTGTGGTAGAATGTAAAAATAAATCCAATTGTTGGTGTCACTTGACAGTCAAAGAAACCCCTTCTCAACCTCTATTTGCCACTGTGGAGACGTTGTCTCTGAGACTGTTAGGAGCGGTAGAGTTATATGGCCATCTTACACTCATCTAGTAAGGCTAGTTTTAATTTTGTACCCTTCCACATACTGCTTATTCATGGAACAATATGTATATAGTCCTACCATGGGACACGTTTGAGTATTCTTTATTTGTCATGTTGCCATCATGTATAGTGTGTATATAAATGGTTAAATGTCTTCTGTTTTGTTCATTGTTGGTATATCACAAATATACAAATGCTAATATTAGTCCCTATAAAGTAGGGAATCGGCTAAATATCTTCTTGATGACCAAGCTTTCCAATACAATGAATAAATGGGATGGGAGACAAATAATAGCTGTTTTGTCCATTGTAGATAACAGATATCATAAGAGATAACCTCTTCGGACTGTTGTATAGGCTTGGTTTGATATTACTGAAGCCAATAAAAATAATAGCCTCATTTGGGTCATTTATCGTTAACAGACGTTTTGCATTCTAGACCGTTAGCGACAACATGAAAAATAGCCTCATTTTGTGTTATATTTGTAAATAGTTATCGATGTAAAAAATGGATACGGCGACCCAAGTTCAAATCCTGGTTGAGTCTGTTTACATTTTTACATAGTACTAATACCCATGACAAAGATATGTATCTAAATATTCTCCTTCCAGCAATGGGTAAATAGTAGGGCAGACTGGACTCTTAAATTTTTTTATGGCATCTGATCTATGGTATTTGTTTAACTAAATATGAGAGGTAGAATCTTACCAGAGTCTTGGTTGTTGCAGGAGCCTGAAATGTTACCGGGGCATGTTGGAGAATAAGAAGAAAAACTAACACAGAACACTAGTCTACTCGTGCGCTTCATTAGAGCATTGCCATTGTTGCGATTGACATCTCATGCTGGCATGGACATGAGCCCAAAAGGGCCATCTTCCCTTGCCGCCAGGTTTTCGTCTATAGGTGGCTAGGGTAGTTAAGCAATAACCCGGGAATTCTTAGTCTCTTTCTTTTGGTCCAGCAACCACTACACATGGCATAAACACGTATTGTCTATATCCATTAAGTGGGGGTCGCCCCCCCCCAAACAACCAGTAGTAAGTGACATTGTTTCATGAACATCTGTATCACTTCCTTTGTGTATCTTTATGTATCTGTTTCTATATTTATATTGTACCTTGTCATGTATGTATTTTCTCCACGTGCTTACAAAATAAAGTCTATGTTTGTTATTATATACAATTTCTTTGTAGGATTATTTCATGTACATATATGTACCCACGTTGGAAGGTTACTTAAAGCCTTCTAACATATCATAAGAACATTCGCATCTAACACCATGACAGTACCTTTTTGTATTGCCATCAGAAGGAAGGAGGAAATAGAAAATATGCATAGAAAGAAAGAAAGAAAGAAAGAAAGAAAGGGAAAATAAACATGGAAAAAGTGAAAATATGCATGGAAAGAAGGAAGAAAGAAAGGAAGAAAGAATTAAATATAGAGAAAATAGGCATGGAAAAAGAAGAAAAAGGGGAAAATATGCATGGAAAGGAAAGGAGAAAGAAAGGAAGAAAGAAATATATAGTAAATAAGTATGTAAAAAAATAAAAAAAAATGAAAATATGTTTGAAAGAAAGTAATACTGATAGAAAAGAAGGCGAGTAAAAGTAAATATATATTAAAAATAACCTACCAGTATGTTCTGTTACTTGATGTATCAGTCGACAGTCTTCAGTGTTAAATATTCGTACATTGTTATCATCAGAACCTGTCACCATTATTTTAAAATCCGACGAAAAAGCAACACAATTGACCTAAAAAAAAAAGAAGAAATGATCCCATTAACTACAGTACAACAAAATGCAATATATAACAGACGTTGTTAGCTAATATAACAGAAATAATTCTGTAATTAGAAAGGAATGAAGACAAGACAAATATAGTGTGTAAAAGGGGGTAATATTTTATTATTACGGTGCGAATGGTTTGTTAAAACTTTATAGCTTTTAGCGGTCTTGAGTCATATACAATATATAGTAACAAGTAATGCACTTATCTTTGAATTCTTAAGGGTAGGCTCTCGTCAGTTTTGTTCTAGTAGTCAGTGCTGGTGTATCTTCTAGGGGAGACCTGTTGTCTCTTCGACTACTGTTTCCTATTCTTCGGACGTCCGGCTTCGTCCACTGTTGTTACTGTTCTGGTTCTGCCCTGGACGTCTGCTCTGTCCGAGTAGCAGTGCTGCTTGAAGAATTTCCAGGGTCTCCGCCCCACCCTTCCGGTCCCTTACTTCCGGTCCCGATTCAGGGGAAGATAACCCATATTTCTCAAAATTCTTTTGGTGATGGTTAACAAGCTCACAGATTATTGTTTATTTCTTCCTTACTATGCATGTCTTTGATTTTAAGAGAGAGTGATAAAAAGAAAGAAGGAAGATATAAAAGAAGCGACGAAAGAAAGAACGGGTGCTGGAACACAGAATGATAAATGAATAAATTATGCAATGGATACGGAAAAGAAAGAGAGAGTGGAAATAGAAATGGCGGGAGGAGATATGAAAAACAAAAAAGCAAAAAAAGGAATGATAAAAAGAAAAAAGAAAGCAACTATTATGACATACTAGTGATGAGCCATTTTGTCAAATGATCTAGCGAGTGATTATAATGCTGGGAGAAATTAATTAATGTCTGTATCCAAAGCCATCGACATGAAGTGTGTGTGTGTGTGTGTGTGTGTGTGTGTGTGTGTGTGTGTGTGTGTGTGTGTGTGTGCACGCGCGTTTGATAGTTTAATAATGTGCTGCTTAATATTTTCTCCGGTGTTAATCTGGCATGCATTTACCGAAAGCTGATTTTCATGGCGAGCATCTTCTCGTGTAAAACTTCAATCTTCCCTAATTTGGATTGACAAAATACTTATAGCAGTTTTGTCGGGTACAGTTTTGTGGAGTTTTTTCATCATTACCATCATCATCATGTGCTGGCAGCACGGATTTTTATGACTCTCTCTCTCTCTCTCTCTCTCTCTCTCTCTCTCTCTCTCTCCTCTCTCTCTCTCTCTCTCTCTCTACTGGTCCCTATCGGTCATCACTCCTGGCAGGTCCGCCTCACAACATTCAGTATGTACAAAGAGCTGATCAATGTAAGTTTTTGATGGTTGGTCCTCAGGAGAACATTTATGTTCGTCTTTACTTCTCTAGCAATATTTTGCATGTCTTGTTCATCTTGCTTGAATGGTCTGTGTGATAGTGGCTGTACATCTGCTTTCTGTGGAGTGCCGCTCCACAC
The DNA here is from genome assembly GCA_023376005.1 of Doryteuthis pealeii. Taxonomy (NCBI): domain Eukaryota; kingdom Metazoa; phylum Mollusca; class Cephalopoda; order Myopsida; family Loliginidae; genus Doryteuthis; species Doryteuthis pealeii. The sequence continues at coordinate 13,295,137 of CM042177.1, forward strand.
ACACACACACACACACACACACACCACACACACACATATATATATATATATATATAAATATATACATATAAATATTATATATATATAACATATACATGTATATATACATATATGTGTTCCTCATATCTCCAACACATACACACATACACATATATATGTATATGTATATGTTATACATATATATATGTGTGTATGTATGTGTGTATGTATGTATCTATGTATGTACATATACAATTTTATTTTAAGATCTCCATGTCAAGGATTAACAATTCTTGTAAACTCTTTATCATTCTTAATTTTTAATTATTACAAAGTTTATCACATCTTACTCTACAGGATGTAGAATTATACTAGGAATAATATGAGCTAATTTATATGTCTCTATACCTCTTAGTATTAATGCTAGTGAGGTTTAAGTGAGCTATCATGTGGTTGTTTTTAACTCGTCGATCCCCTTGAAATATGGCTGCTGTTCTCGCTAGTGGACAACATTTACGCTTGGGGAAAATAGTATATTGTTCCTAAGTGTATAGCCTTCTATATGCCACCTTCAGATTTGAGTTGAGTGACGTACCTAACAAAATAAATAAAAATCTAGAGGGTTTTTGAGGTCTGGGATCATAGACTATAACGTAATACAAGCTTGGTTTAATGCAGGTATTCCACTGGAGACGGTGGCAAAAATACCTTTCAGGCGTTGGGAAATAAATTCATCTCTTATCTCTATAGACGAGACTTTTGGGGCGGGGGTCCGGTTCCTCTACTAGGGATGCAGTTGGTGTACACTAGGTTTCGTCGACAGGGTAGACTTTTTTTCATTGAGAGCTTATTTTTATCATTGTCTCAGAAATAACGACGCGATAAAAAGCAACTAAAATTAAAAGATTATAGAAAAAACGTTCAAAAAGAAAGTAAATATTTCCTAAGATAAGATTAGTTTGACAAATCACCAAACAAGGTGAGCGAGTTGCAGGAAAATAAGGTATTATGTGAATAGTGCACTCCCTTCAGGAATCTAAGGAATGTTCACAAATGATAAATGCAAACAATTTTTCGACACATAGCTATTTACTAATAGTAAATAAAGTGTTTATTTTTAAAGAAGGCAGACATTTCTGGTTTACAATCTGAAATTCTGAAAGGATAGAAAAATAAATAAATAAACGGTAAGGGAAATTCTCTGAAATAATCATTCCACCGTTTATTCCTATGGTCAGATGTCTTTAAACCAATCTGGTAGAGAAGCTCTACGTGCGTTTTGTAGATCTCCTGAATCGAGCAATCCATTCTATATAACTTTTATAATAGTAATTTATGGATTAAATTTTAGAAAAAAACTTTCCAAAAGAGATCCATGAGGCACAGAAATATCTCTTTTATATTGGAATTTTCTCCAGTCTTCATTTTTCTGAATGACATAAAAGATTAGGTGGATAAAAATTAACTGTTATACAAAGTTTGTTTGTTTTTTCATCACTTCTCTTTTATTTATCAAAAGTGCTTAAAGGTACAGAGAATGTCGAATTAAAACATTTTTGTGGACAAATATTTAAGAACATTTAACCTTTTATATACATAAAATATACATACTAATATTCATTGCATTGGTAAGACCTCATTTAGAATTTGCTAATGTTGTTTGGAGCCAAAGACTAATCAAGGACATAAAACTCATTGAGGAGAGCTACTAACGTAATGAATGATCTAAAAAAACCTTTTGTATGAAGAAAGACTTAGGAACATTGACTTACCAAGTTTGGTTTATACAAGAGGGGATATGATTGAACTCTACAAATATACACATAGTTTTTATTCAATGAACTTTGACCTACTAAACATTGCTCAAAATATCAATACCAGGGGTCATAAATTAAAACTCTAATAAAAAATGTGTAAAGCAAATGCAAGACAAAATTATTTTAGTAACAGAGTGGTGAATACATGGAATAAACTACCATCATCAATAGTGAATGCACCATCTCTAAACTCCTTTAAGGCAATGTTTAAAAAAGTTTAAAGACATCTGACCGTGGAAAGATAAATATTCTATGGAATTTGTTGAGGGAAAGTAAAATAGCCACGCGGTTTTACCATCACCTGGTAGGGTCAGAGACAACGTCTCTCCTGATCATAGAACAGAGGCAAAAGATTTCGAGAATGGGTTTCTGAACTAGCATGTGATACACCACGAGACACCCAACGGACATGCCCTTTCTCTAAGGGAGATAATTATTTATTCTCTTCCTACAACACAAATGATTTAAAGTAACTATTCATATTTGATAATAATCATTTATCTGCATATTTAGTTGTATAGTTTCATGTATTACTATTTAATACAAAATAATTTTCAAACAGATGTATTGGACGCACAGGAAAGACAAATTAAATTAATTTGTAAACATTCTATATTTGATATACACAATATACCTACAAATAGTATTAAAAGAAAAGAATACACAAACGTGTTTAAATAGCTAAAATTATACAGATATTTTCCATTGTATGTGGAAAGAGTAAGAATAATGAAAGACTTAGTTGATATGAGTAATTAATATCTCAAAAAAGATAGTTGATAAAACATGTGGCTTTACTGTTCCATGGCGGGAACAGAGACAACGTTTCTAGTGATCAAAAAACAGAGGCGAAATAAAGATTAAGAAAGAGTAAGTACACAACTTTGTCAGCTATCCAACAGGAACTCGTAACAAAGAAACTCTAATTTCAAGGTAGGAAAAAAATGACGTTTCTTCTAAACGGTTAGTCTAGTTATATCTATATCAACAATTTCCAAAATAGACTAAAAAAACTTTAACTACCGATTTAAATAACTAATTTAAGGTTAAATAATTGTAACAGTGTTGTATTATCTAGTTAAAGGGGCCAGGTTAGCTGGTAAAACGTTCGGCTAGAAACTACAAGGTCCTTAGTTCGATACCGGCCCTCGCCAACTCAGCGTATGAGTAGCGCAGGGATCTGTGCGGTAAAGTAAGGAGCCGATGGTAGGTGTGGCGCTCCATCTCAGATGCAAAACAATCTCCTTGGTCAAGCGCTAGTGAAAAGGGGATAGCGAATGGGTCAACACAGACGTTCATAAAGAGACTACAGAAACAGATAAAGTTATGCGAATATGAACCAAAATCGTGTCAGACCTGAAGGTAACCAAAAACAGACGAAGCGACAACCAAACAAGTTGAGGTTATTCGTATGCCTACAGAGACAACCACCATGCACACGATTAAAACCAAAAAATCATACGAAAATGCCGGTACTGTGGTATGGACGACGGGTCTCAGAAATGCCCAGCAAAAGAAAAGACGTGAATGAAATGCAAAAAAAAAAATTGGTCCTAAGTATTTAAAAAAAAAACTACAGGGCATGCCACTGGAAAACACCTCAGTACATTTAGTTGCAATAAGACATGTCTACTTGGAGTGAGACACGGAGACTCATTCACCAGTGCCACATTTCACATGATACAGACATACGGACCAGGGTTGATAGGGTTACAAACTTCCAGAAAACTAAGCCTGGTGATATTCAACCTAGTAGTACAAACGGACAACTATAACATGGAAAGGTACCGGAAAGGTCGGAAAAGGTCAGTGAAAACGGACAGTTTAATACATTTACGAGACTGTCTGCGAAACTATACACTGGATCCAAAACGATGCCCATGACTTTACAATGACAGAGAAGTTAACAAAAGGATACGCAAAATGGGAGGAATACTACTAAAATACTTGTAGAATTAGGCGATCGCGAAATCATCGTTGGTGGGACCGTCAAGTTAAAAGAAAAAAGAAAAAGGTACAGCCGAATTCTATGTCATAGTGTTAGCGTACCACGGTTAGGACAAAAAAGAACAGCAATACCGCTCCAGTTATTGGAGTACAAATGTAGAATAGCGCACAAGAGATAATATCATTAGAATCACATTTTACGTTCAAATAGCATTAGATGTCGGAAACTCCTGAAGTAGCCAAACCCTAACACTAACCCTTACCCTGATCCTAGCGTCTCAACGGTTTCAGATATTTCCGCGAAATTTAATGAAATGTAATGCTTTTTATACATAATCTAATGATATTATCTTTTGGGCGCTATTGTGCATTAGTACCCGAAAGCATTAAGACGTTAGGGTTAGGGTAAGGGTTAGTGTTAGGGTTAGGCTTCTTCGAAAGTTTACGACATCTAATGCTATTTGTACGTAAAATGTAATTCTAATGATATTATCTCTTGTGCGCTATTCTGAATTTGTACGCCAATGATATAGGTTAATTTTTCCGAAATTAAAATGCAGTGTTGCATGAAAAGAATAAATGGATGAACAATAAATGAATGAATTTATTAAAAAAAAAAAAAAAACAAGTTGTAGATTTAAAGGAGTGGTGTCAGATTTGATCCCTAATTATGCTTAAGGTGTCCCCACAAGGAAAATGCCGGTGGAACTTAACAATTTCTGGAATTACCTATACATACACGTAAACAAGATTTTGTGTTATATCCCACCTTTGTATGTAGGTAGAAATATTGTCAATTCCAAATAAATAAAGGAAAGAGTGAAGACAAAAATGAAAGAAAAAAGAATAAAGAAAGACAAAGAAATGAAGAATGAATACAGAGAGAGGGGGAGAGGTAGAGAGAGAGGACAAAGACAGAGAGGGAGAGAGAAAGAATAAAAACAGAGATAGAGAGAGACAGAATAGAGACAGGGAAAGAAAAAGAAGAAAAGAAAGAAAAAAGAAAGGAAGGAATAAAGAAAGATAAAGAAAGGAAAAAGGAAGGAGAAAGAACAAAGAAAGATAGAGAAAGAAAAAAAGACGGAAGAAATAAAGATAAAGAAAGAAAAGAAAGAAAGAAAGAAAGAAAGACGTTATAAATTTAATTTAATAAAAGAAGGGAAATGGACTTACTTCGTCATTGTGACCATCAAATTTTTTCACGCTGAATTCGCCGAGGTTATAAAATCCAGGAAACATGACCGTGGAGAGTGAAACTAATAAATAAATAAATAAATAAATAACGTGAGTGACTGGAACAACTCGTTTGTCAGAGCGGACTGCTGTTTGTTTTTGTAGAAATACCAATACAGTCTGCTGGGCCAATATGTAACTTTTATTAGTTTAAAGCTCAAAAAACGTCGTGAGTTGACGCAGCAATTTACAGAGAGACAGCTTTGATCGACAGTTATTATTTGAAAACAAAAACATGGTAATGGTCGTCGTTGTATGTATTGCAAGAAAAAATAAATAAAATGTTCGCTTTTTTCTAAGAGCGCTTCGCGAGGCCACGAGTTGTAGTCAGGACAACTAACGCTTGTAAATTCAATTACTAACTGGTCACTTCGGGATATGGAAAGAGGAAAAGTGGTCATAAAAATAAAAAAGATTAGCATATGTATGAGAGCGCCTCTCAACGGAGTAGCAGTTCTTATTTACTAAATTTTTCTTCCTCGAGCGCACAAGATTTAGATTGCTTAATATAATAGAAGTACTGGAACAGACTTATCGCTCTTTAATTTCGATGCTGATTGAAACCAACGCCTTCAACGGGACTTGACCGTAAGAGGAGGAGGTGTGGTTAACACTTGTATTATTACTCTGAATTCGGCCCTCATACACCGACCCAAGTGTTTATAGAGCCCTAGGCGAAATTTGGAATTTCCATTGTCATAAATGATATTGACTACAGCTATTCAATGTTTGATTATTCGCACAAGCAAATAAAAACTTACTTTTCATAGTATTTCATTTGATTGCATTTAATTTTTAGCGTCATATGTGTAGGGATTGCATTCCTTAATTGCCACGTTCCTCCTATTTGACGCTAGAGGACACGAAAGGTAATTACCTCGGGTGTCTGCATATAGCTACTAGGTGGCGTTACTGGCAACATTATAAAAGTAGAAGCGGCAAAGTAAAAACCCTCTTTTACATTCTATCATCGAAACAAGCAACAACGCAACCTCAGCAACCTCACATCGCATGGCACACGATAATATGATTAACATGTAAGTCTTTACACTTTCCTTTTCTACCACTTACATATCAAGTACTCAAGACTTTCTCTACTAAAAAAATATTTTCATATTAAGACATTTAGCTCATATAACTCTGTATAAGTTCTTCCATGTATGTTATGTCATATTTGTATTCTCTTCTGTTATTACTTCGTCGTGAATTGCTTTCACATCTATTCTGTACGAGGAAACGATATATGCATGCATTTATCGATCTTATATATATATATATATATATATATATATATATATATATATATGGGAGTAAATATGGAAAATAAATCCGACAATATTAAGAAAATCTGAAAAAAAACAAGTGTTTCGAAAATAGGATGAATTCATTTACCGATGTTTAAACATTTCGGTTTCTTTAAAACTTCATCAGGATGTATCTTGGGGTGAAGAAAATGATGGATGTTTTTATAGATGACAGATGAAAATCTTTTTCTTTTTTTTTTTGTTGTCTAACTGTATTTGTTCAGCGTTATATTTTTGAAAGACAAGTCGCGATCCACGCACGCGATGTCATGACGCGTGACGCAACTCGAAGAAATGCATTCAACAAAAAACAAGAAATTCTATTAATGGACTGATTTTATGAGAACAAAAGGGAACAAAGTTGGAATGATAACTAAATAATTAAATGAAGCCTGGTATTTTGTAGTTATTTAAAACTATTTTAGCTAGAAACGGTGATATATTAAAAAATCCATGTCGATTGTTAAGGGAGGGCAAAAGCGAAATTGCACAGGCTTCAAAAATCTGTCGTAGTCTTTTGTTGTGAATATGAGCTAATATTGTGGCATCATTGAAACTAAAGTTATGATCAGTTTCAGACATATGTTGGAGGAGGGTGTTCTGAAAATTGCCCAATTTAATATTACGTTTGTGCTCATATAAACGCTTCTTGAGAGTTCTGGCGGTTTCCCCAATGTATTTTTTGTCGCAATCTTTACATGGAATTGCGTAAATACCAGCCTCGGATTTTATAGGATGGTGAGACCCAGCATTGAGTAAGCTTCTAATTGATTTGGATGAAATAGTAATGATTTTGATATATATATATATATATATATATATATATATATATAGCTGATGTGGTAACTTATAAAAGTACATGTCTAAATCACTGAGATGATGGTTGTTATTACATTATTTACTGGACTATTGTCTTGGTTGTTATACTTGTTATGGTATTGTGTTACCTCGTTTGTATGTATAGGAGACATAAGACGATCTTCAGAGTATACGTCTTTATTCAATCATGGTAGTGACAGAAAGAGGGTTAGTAGTAAGGGGTTTAATTGCTCCTTAACGTCAAGAAAGTTTTATTAAGCGATATGATGAGATATATATATCTTTTTGAAGATATTGGGTTATCACTCACTCAGCATATGATGCCTATAGTCTTTAGCCCAGTCTGTGTCATACACGAAAAAAGATTTTCTAATTTATTTTGTGATTATTTCAAAAGTTCACTATATGATCTTTGATTTCTGTCTGAACTGCGTAGTGCAATGCTTGTGGTACTGGTACCCTGGCTTTGGGATTTTCATCTTTATATATATATACAAATACCTGTCTGTGGAAGAATTTGAGTCCAACCGAATCAAACACCAAAAACTGAAACGGTCAATTAGAAAGGGTAATTTTCAACCAAGCAACATTCAAAGTGGAGAAGCTCCAACATGTGGTTTATGTGGAAGAGTATGTCTCTCCAGGGCTGGCCTGGTGAGTCATCTGAGAAAACACAGGAATGGAGAGTCAAATACAACTGGCATATAAATATGATGATAAAAAAAATTTTAAAAAAAGGGAAAAAGCAGGAAATGGTCTCACGAGTTGACAGCCATCATATATATATATATATATATATATATATATATATATATATATATATATATATATATATAAATCGTCTGAAGAGTTAAGAAGGGTTCAGATAAGTAATATTTTAAGTTAATGTTTTTAAAGAGTAGAAATGTATATTAATTAACACATGTTTATTTCTTTTTACCTATTGTTTCACTGCTAACAAACTTTGTCTTTTTTTGTTTAAATAAGCAATGTATTTCTTAAATATTATTCCATTTCGAACCAGCAAGTCACGTCGGCTAAAAGCCCCCCCCCGCCTCATAGAAAGAAAAAGAAAAAAAAACGTCCCAGCAAGGCACCATGCTTTTGTCAAACGTTAAAAGTCGTCTGAAGAGTTAAGAAGGGTTCAGATAAGTAATATTTTAAGTTAATGTTTTTAAAGAATAGAAATGTATATTAATTAACACATGTTTATTTCTTTTTACCTATTGTTTCACTGCTAACAGTCTTAACTCCAGTGTCACTGAAGATATTAACTTTGTCTCTTTTTTCTGTTTAAATAAGCAATGTATTTCTCAAATATTATTCCATTCCAGTCTGAAAGTCACGCAGGTGTCTTTGAAAAGCATTAATTTGAACTAACTTACCGATTTTGCTTTTTGATAATCTAAAATGGTACCTGTGGACTTATACTAAGTTAAAACTTAGTCTTTTTTTCCTCAGAGTGGTGGACCCGTAGATCTCATCAGATCATCCACCTGCGTTCCCCAAAGTCTCCCAGTCATCTTGCCTCGGCTTGTCACTGATACTTGACTTTGGGGAAGGAGAGCATGCGGTGTGTGTCGCACAAGCGCGCAACATGTAAAACAAAAAATATGTGCAGATATTTCTACAAGTCCCAGAGTGATGGAGGAATGGTGAGGTGTGCAGGCCTGACCGGATGGAAGCATGCAGATGTGAATCTACATACAGCGTGATTCGTGACCTACTTAACGTCACTGCCTTGCTGATTGAACAGCAACGTGCCTCCGCGAGGTTGTGGGTGAATTAGCAGCCCCTTGGTTAACACTGTTCACCCAGCCATTTGGGAAGTGTCTAGAAAAGGTGACCTAAACAAATGCCGGTTAACCTATCAAGCTGGCCAGAAACCAACATTTCGACGGTTGTCCACATTAGCTGGGCGAAAACTAGAAAATACTACAACACAAAACAAGGCTAAGAATAGCCACCTGGAATGTCTGGACACCTCCCGATCTTGAGAGATTGGGAAACCCCAAACTACGTACTGGCATCGTGACAGGGAAGTATCTCGATAAGGGGCAGACACCGATGCTCTTGCGGAAATCAGCTTCAGCTATAAGGACCAATTGACAGAAGGGGTGGGCTGGATACACATCCTCATGGAAAGACATGCCGATGATAGCTTTAAGAAGTTTGAGGTAAGGTGACTCGAGCCCTCTATTCTGAAGCGACACATGACGGACGCCATGGAAACATTTCCTACATTGAAGTCTGACCTGTGTGGCAGCGCCTGTATGTCGAGAATTTCATGTGTGATAGGGTACATAAAAACAAGCTGGATCCATGGGCCATCTGCGTGCTCACAACTGCTCACATCTGGACTACTTGTAGAATGGCCTTATTCTGTCAAGAAGCGGCAATCCCCATATATATATATATATATATATATATATATATATATATATATTAACCTCTCTTCATCTCATCAGGGCGGACTGCCATCGAGAACTTAAGTTCCTGGTAGAGTAATCCAATGTGGACAAGTTTGGCACCCAGTGATATTAGAGCCACCAGAAATCGAAAGGTGTGAGAACAAAGAAGAGGGGAAGCAGAAGTGTCAACAGGGATTCGGTGACTTGTGAGTTCAAAGCGGTGCGGTCAGGGTAATTGAAAGTCTGGGATGGAGGAAGGCGCTGGACAGTAGTTGGTGTCTGTTTTTTACAGTTCTGATAGGGGATCGGAATTTTTGTTTTGATGTGTTTCAGAGATTCTGTGATTTTTGCGTTTTCGTGTATTTCTTTCTAAGTTATCCTTTGTTTATTTTGATTTTGTTGTCTTGAGTTACGATTTTTACAATGGCTGGTACAAGGAAGGAAGAAACCGAGCTTTGTTTTTATGATTTTTGAGTTCGCAATGACTGCTGATTGGTATAAACGGCGTAAGCCCTGACAATGTACGGGTTTGAGTAATGATGCGTGGTTGAAGCTGAATGTGTGATCAAAGTTTGTTATGTGTGTAAAGAAGGCATTGTGTGTCGTTTGACAAACGACAATACGAAAATAACGTCGAACTTGAACTTAGAAAGATAGTACTTTTTCAGTGCTTTAAGCCAAGAGTTTTATAGCTATGAAAAAAAAGCGTTCAGCATTTGTGCTTTTTCATCAGCCTGAAAGACAGTCATCAACGGAATCAGTCCCTTTAGAGGATCAAGTTTCTTCTCAGTATAGGAATGCAGATATCCATTGTATAGTCACGCCTGCTGCTCATATATTCTTGCCGGATTCTGGATATTCACGTACCCCCTTCTTTAATTTATTGGGTGGCTGGTTCTTTCATCAAACTCGGCGTTGAAATCGGGTACTTCTATTGAAATCCGCACAAATGAATGGTTTTCTGTCGAAGAAATTCAATGCACCTAGCGGAGTGATTTCGACTCTTCCTTAATCGTATTCATTCCGATCTGGGTGTCAAAATCATACATATATTTTAGCAGGACTTCCACTTAGCAGCTAAAAAAGATGTGACGTTTCTAAAAAACAGCCAATCCGTCCACAATGTCAAGAAAGTCCGCAGTCGATTAACGAAACCCCTGTATGTTCCTGGTGAGAGAGACATAAAACACAGGGATTTCATCAGTCGAAAGCAAAGGCAATCCTGATGTTGCCCAATCTATGTGGTAGCATATATTATTGGCAACACCCTGTAATTCTTCGGGTCGAGTTTTTCATATCACGGGACCGAAATCTACTGGACCGTTGAAATCCCGCACCTCACGTGATTTAGTTAGTCAGTTGCAGCCTCGACGTGAAGTAAGATAGACGTATCTTACTTCAGCTGTCAGCTCCGCGCATTGAGTAGTAATAAAGCAAATAAAGTTTTGAAAAACAAGAGTTGTTAATTAATTAAGCATGCCTGAGTTAGAAGACCGACCAAGCAAGAAGAAAGATGGAACCAGCCAGACTGGACGTAGACATTATGGCGATTAGACGAAGAACGGCAAGTAAGATATGTATCTCTCTCTCTCTCTCTCTCTCTCTCTCTCTCTCTCTCTCTCTCTCTCTCTCTCTCTCTCTCTCTCTCTCTCTCTTCTCTCTCTCTAACAAAAGAAGTCATTATTTGGGACCATATGACCTTACAAACGATTTTTAGTTTTTTTTTTAATTATAAAACTAACCCTTAACCCTAACCCCTAACAAACCGGATTTTTATGGTGTAAATAAAAAAGAGATCGCGAAATGGGTGCCTTAAGGTCATATGGTCCATTGTTTGTATACTCGCAACATAGGTATATAACACTGACATGCGGAAGATGGTGGATTCGTAATTTTTGGAAGCGTTACATCTTTTTGCTACACTTTTTCATATGTCTTTTGTCGTAACCGGTAACCTTTAGGGAATCTCGAACCGAACCTTTTATTCAATACACTTTTCATTCCGCTGTCCGAGGGTATAAAAGCGTTAGTTAAGAGACTCAAGTTGGAATCAACCTGAAAGTTGTGAGTTCAATCTCTGGGTTTAGCGGGGGAAAAGCGACATACAAGGACGAAAAAACTAAGAAGGCGGATTAACTGATATGAGACATTCTAAGACACGGAAAGGCGGAATAAGAACAGTTTATTATGTGTGGATTAACTAAAGGTCCTAGTTCGAGATTTTTTAAAGCTTACCGACTAAGATCAAAGATACGTGAAGAAGGTCACAGAGTATAAAAATGAGTGAAAATGAGACTGAGAAAAACCTCCCTTTGTGGATAATCTTTGTTCAAGATCAACAGTCTATTTGTATCCCGCAGTTTGGGATCAAAGAACCCTCTGGAAATAATGGATCGAGAAGATTTCTTGTGCCCAAAGATACGCAAGTGTTTTTCGATTACTCAAAGTGCCAGAAAATACTTTTCAAAAACGGATCCTAAAAAGCCATAGATTACAGGCGAAACAGAACGAAGATAGAGAGAACCCGGACGGCAACTTATAAAATCGGCCTCTTGTGAGGTCGGCCCCTTGCAGTAAGATCCAGACCGGTGCCGTGTGAATACATCCTTATGGCAGTGAAAACCTGACCGAGAGACGGTCGGTTGTCGGTCACCAAGTAGCAGTGAGATACCCGTAGCAGCTAGTACCGGACGATGGTGATAGACTCTCAGAGTTTTACACGACAGCCTCCGAAATCTATCATTTTTAGGCTGTGTACGATACCAACCATATACCGACAAAGTCTAAAGTCTTAAACCACATTCAGTTATATATCAAATACAATTATTTGTTTCAAATGGTTAATAATGATAATCCGCAGTAACCATTATACACCATATATTCCAGTATATATATATATATATATATATATATCGTTTATAAAATAAGAAACAGAATCGGTAACCCAAGTAGGAAATGTAATCGGCAACCCTAGTTCAAATCCTGAACGAGACTGTTTGCGCTTCAATTCGCGCTAAAGCCCCCGGGAAAAGCATTCAACTATGAGTAGTAGAGCAGACTTGGTCCTTTAGCATTGGTAAGACAGAATTCAAACTAGTGGTAATCCGATTAGATCTTGTGTCGTACCCTACTCGTGGTAAAAGGTATTTGATGAACACACACACACACACACACACATGTGCGTGTGTGTGTGTGTGTGTGTGTGTGTGTGTGTGTTCATCAAATACTTTTACCACAGACAGGAATTTAAACCTGAATATAAATTCTATTTTATCTTAAAATATTCGGTACTATCTTTGACTTCAAAAAATATATATATATATATGAGTTTCATACACACAATGAACACCCACACAGGGATTTGTTTATAGTGGTGAAGGCTTGTGTTGGACCATCCACACTTTTTGGCACAATTGATAGGAAAGAATTGGTGCATCAAGGGTTGCCACAAACCCAATCAACGACCGACCTCAGGAATTTTGAATTCGGAGTTATCCCTCTCCTAGACTGGTTACCTACCCAAGGCTAAAGAGCCCAGACCGCCCTACTATTTAACCCATAGCTGGAGGGAGAATATATGGATTCATACCTTTCCCAAGGGTATTAGCGCTATGTGAAATGCCAACAGCTTTGTCTCGGAATTGAACTCGAATCGACGAGTCCATTTTCCACGACTCTAACCACGCGCTTCCATATATATATACATACATATATATATACATAATATATATATATATATATATATATATATATATATATATATATGTGCAATTCTGTTTCTTGTTTATCCCTATAACAGATTTAAATAATCCGATAACACACACATACGCACACACACACACACACACACATATATATATATATATATATATATATATATATATATATATATAGGCTATTATAAAGAATTAAGTATTTGGGGAAGTAGCTGGGGTTGAAGACGTTCTTTATTGAATTTGAAAACGTGTCTTGACTTGGCACCTTCGTCTTTTGCCTCATAAAATATCACCTTCTTTTATTTATTTATTCATCTACTTTTTATTTATCACTGTTTATTTCTCTTTATATATATATATATATATATATATATATATATATATATTATATATATATGTATATATATATATATATATATATATATATATATATATATATATATGAGTATAGATAAAAGGATATGAAAACACCACAAAATGCTGTTAAAGTGAATATGTTATAAAATGTTTTCACTTTAACAGCATTTTGTAGTGATTTTATATCCTTTTAACTATACTCATATATATATATATATATATATATATATATATTATATATATATATATATATATATTAGTAGAAGTACTCGACATTGCCCAAGATAAAAAAAAATAATGATAACGGTAATGAACTTTTTCTTAAGCAAAAATTAATTCTATTTGCTTTCTGTACGAATGGATCCTGTCTTATAAATGTTATTACAAGAAGTATCAGACCTCCACCCACGCCTGCATTGGGTGGGGTAGAATTTCTGCAGATGGTAATTATATTTGCTTTCTGGATGAATTAGACCTACCTGATCAATTTTAAGCTAAACTGTTCCAAGCACTTCCGAAAGCAGCCAAGGCTGGAGTGCGCGGAGCAAACTCACGCCACCCTATGTAGATGTCGGTAAAATACTGCTTGAGGTCAAAGGAGTTCACGTGCCAATTTTCATCAAGATTGGTGTACTAGCCTAGCAGTCTATTGGTTGAAAGAAAACAAACTAAGCTAATTATTAGCAGTACTTACATGTATTAAATGTTTTATGGCGGCCACAGAGGTTCATGAAGTACTTTGTTCGGTTTATTTATTTAACAGTATATGGGTTATTTAATACCAAAATTTAATTTATTTGTAAATGTTTGATTGTAATCATAACTATATTTTCAATGTTCCAAAGCATCTTTAAATCGCACATATCTGACTATAAAAATAATTTGTTTGTATAGTTATATCAAGTATTCCTATCTGATACACAATTATATGCTTTGAAGTAACTATTCCTATGTAATAGTAATAATTTGTTTGCACATACTAATGGTTCCAAGTATTTCTCTCTAACACCAATAATGTGCAAGAAGTAATATGGTTTCAACTAATTATAATTATTATTATTATTATTATTGGCCTAAAGTTGGTATCAGCAAGACAGATCCTTGTGGTATCGAACCCAGAATCTTGTGGTTCCTAGGCGAACGCTCTACCGACAGAGCTAAACCGGCCCACTTAGTAAAAAATTATAGCTTTAAATAAATATTCTTAATACAAATAATGCAGTTTAGTGTCATACCTAAGACGCAAAAACTTTGTGTTTAAATAATTTATTATATCAAATATGTATTTCACTTTCAAAATCTAATATTACAAATATTTTCCTGATGAAAGGAAAATGTCTGGATGGGTAATATTGCTTATGATGTATCTGTTCTCTTTGTTTAGTTCAAAAAGAAAATAAATCCAAAAGTCAATAAGGTGTTTATTTTTTGTATGAAATATGTATTTCCAGTGCTGTTTTATCTGCTCGGTATGAAAATGGCCATCATTTCGTTGGGAAGTTATACATTTCCAAGAAAAACTAAATTTAAATGATAAAACTTGTCAGCGGTCGTATGTATATGTGTATATCAGAGTTAAAAAGATAGCTAAATAAGTTCGATGGGAATTAAAGGATTTTTAAAATGTCTATAATAAACTTCGTGCTAGTACAGTCAGCGGTCAGTAGGCAAGAATCTGATTTCTTTTATGCCTTTTAGAGCTGGTTGGTTGAAGCAAAAAGGTTGTTTTCTTTTCCGGAAATCAAAACCCTATATATTTAGCAGAAGTGCCTCCACCATCGCAGCAATTCAAGGAAAATTGCCAGTAAAGATCTGATAGAGAGAGCAGCAGTGAACATCTGCTAGATAGAGTGAGGAAGACAATTGATCATTACCCAAGCTTGATCTTCGTCGACACTCTTATAGTTAGGGTCGGCTCGACTTAGACTGAAAAGAGAAGTATCAAACATGCTATCCTATGATGGTCTCAAGTTTGTTTTGAAGAGTAAATAAAGATGATGATAAAAGTGTACTACTCTCAGATTCATTTTCTTTCTTTCATTTTTCCTTTGTGGGCCTGTTGCGGATTTCTACTGCCACACTCGAATTCAATACATTTATGAATATCATGAACATTGGTCAGTTCTTACATAATTACAATAACAAAACAAAAAAATTATTATAAAGAATCAACGAGAATGTAAGAAGAAATGGATAAGATTTGAAGCGGGAAAGAAATTTGTGTGTGTGTGTGTGTGTGTGTATATATATATATATATATATATATATATATATATATATATATATATATTATATAAGCGTATAAGAGCGAGATAGGAAAAGTTTGTTTGGAGAAGGAAAGTCTTGACTGTCCTTCCCATTGAAGGTTTCATTAATTGTTTTTATTGTCACCGATCAAAACTGCAATTGGTTGGAAAATGTGTTTTTGGGGATCACGCTGATTGTTTATAACTACGTCCGCGTGCGTATTGACTTTCGCTTAACCTGGTGCCCCCAGGTCTGGAATTATCATTATGTCATGCCTTTAGAAAATGAATGAAAAACGCAAGGTTGATTTTCATTTATTTTATTTATTTTTTAAAGCCACGATACGTAACCAAACACATTATTTTATCAAATGAATTTAGATCTGAATTTTTTCACGGTACAATGTTCAAACTATGTGATTAATATCTACTATCAAATTAGGTTCATTGATAAGGAATGAGATTACGTTGGATTATGAATATTTGTTGTGTAAATAATATCTTTTTGTCATTGGGTAACAGATTTATTGAACTGTATCTACACATTTGTATGTCACCCTATTCATAACAGTCACACATGTCTTTTTCTCTGGTCTTAAATAGACCAGGGAAAAAGACATGTGTGACTGTTATGAATAGGGTGACATACA
Source organism: Doryteuthis pealeii (assembly GCA_023376005.1). Classification (NCBI taxonomy): domain Eukaryota; kingdom Metazoa; phylum Mollusca; class Cephalopoda; order Myopsida; family Loliginidae; genus Doryteuthis; species Doryteuthis pealeii. The sequence goes on from CM042177.1 coordinate 13,311,616, forward strand.
AATGTGTAGATACACTTCAATAAATCTGTTCTTTCTTTGGTTAATATCTTATCAATAATATCAATTTTCTTAATATTGAATCATTCTATTTAATTTCTTTTCAGTATTTCAGCTCTTGGACGCAGTGTTTATTTGTTTACTTCTTTTCTTTGCTTTCTCTATCTGTTCTTTCTTTCTTTCATTCATTCTTCTTTTTTTCTTCTCTCTCTCTCTCTCTCTCTCTCTCTCTCTCTCTCTCTCTCTCTCTCTCTCTCTCTCTCTCTCTCTCTCTCTCTCTCAACACTAGGTCTGGTCTTCTGGCTGGGATGGGGTGATTTGTCTTTAGCTCGAAGTTCCAGATAATTTTATGCGTTTCATTATCAAGAACAGATTCTGGTTTATGCATATACCATTTTGTTGTATGGTCAAATTTTTGCATAATTCCCAGCCCAATCGTGCCTAGATTTGTATTCCCGTTGTGATAGTTTGCTACATTCGCTTAATACATGATTTACAGTCTCGTTTCTATCACCGCACAGTCTACATTTAGTGTTTTGTTGAGTAAAAACACTCAATAAGCAAGTCCACAAAAATGTAAATATACATGTACAATTTGTGCCTCTAGGAATAAAATAAGCATAAAAGGGTTGACAATGCCGCTAAAATTAATCAATCAAACTCAGAGGAATCGGACAGTTGGATTACATCTCCCAAATTTCTTCAGACATCAGGCATGTATCTGGCCGAGAAAACACTTTCACGTGTCACAATTTCATCTCTAGTTTCCAACTCTCTAAATTATAAGTTAATTGCTAAGGATCAAACAACAGATAACTAAATACAACAAATAAAACAAGACATATCATTCAAATTAGAGGAATTACCTCTCGCCCATTTAGCAATGCAAAATGTTACTGTGACACATCATAGACACAACTGCGACCATACATACAACCCAATTTGAGCCAAATGTGGTGATTGTCTGCCCCTGTTTGGATCGATGTGGAATTTAGAAGAATTATCTTTCCTTGCCGCCAGGTTTTCGCCAGTAGAGGGCAAGTGTATTTAAGTAGTAGCCCAGGAAATTCTAACTCTCTTTCTCTGGGTCTGGCAACCACAGCAGATGGTTTAGGCACTTTGTGACTCTGCCACTTATGTGCCACCAACCAACTATCAGTAAGTGACATTCCTGCAGAAACTCTGTATCACTTCTTTAGGACGTAATCTTACATTCTTTATATATGTTTATGTATCTGTTCTCTATATATTACTATATATATGTTTGTTATTATTTTATAACTTCTTTGTCGGAGTGATTTATGTACACATATGTACCCACATTGAAGGTTACTTTGAGTCTTCCAACTTATTATAGGAACTTTACATCTTATACAACAAATATTAAAACATTTTCATAAATTTTTGCATCCAAGCAAACGTGCAATAATAAAACTGATCACTGAAAATTTCATTTGATCAAACATTACAATATACATAAAAACTGGACAAAGAAATATTTAACATGCCAGAAAATCAAAATGGACAGGTACATGAGATTGCACACGATGCAAGATTCACAAATATACACGTTAACATCCAGTTCTCATGGATAAATATATATCGTGTTAATATAGTATTTATTTATATAGACTAACAACAACAAATAAATGAATTAAAACTTAGTTCAAATCTAACGGTTTATTAAACAACAAAACAATGACTAACAATATAAACGTATTTCCAATATATAGAGTCAAGTTTAAGACTTACCAGTCTGGTGGAGAAGGAAACTGAGGATACCTTGTATCTTCTATTGTCAATAATTCTGCTCGTAGAACTGGTCCGAATGTGTACATTGAATATTGGTGCCAAAACTTCTAGGCGCGTCGTGTAATTGCTATGTCCAATCGCAGAAAGGTTCTCCCTCACTTAACTCCATACATAGAAATAAACATATTTTGCTGACCCAGCGCATATATACTGACCATCATATACAAATTTACTCACTGATTGTCGGCGATAGCCATCAATGATATTTCAGAGACAAAACTATCCTGATTGGATTGGAGATTACAAAATATCTTCAGTATTCACAACTGACAGTGAGCACGCTATTCAAAAAGTTCAGTAACTTACAACCAGTCACATAAAAATCACAGCGCATCACTCTTGTGCAAATTGGATGTTCAAATGTTTCCACAAGAGAAGATACAGGCAGCATAAGACATGAAACCAAAAAAAGACTGATTGGGTTGGTAATTTACCATTGATAATTTTATCTATCCTGAGTGTTTTAAAAAGAGGGTTTGGTGTGTACACCAACGGAAATTGTTTTGGGTACACCCTTGGCATTATCTGATCGATATTTTGAGGAAAACACCGAAATTCTTCTTAGGCCAACATTCGTGCCAGAATTAAAAAGCAGAATGTTTTCATTACATTTTCCACCAATGCGGAATTCAACTAGAAAAGTATAACTACGATATGATCTATACGCCTGTGAATATACATTTATAAGAAACGATAGTTTAAAGAAGCCTTTATAGCCCAGCCATACATGTTCGTACAAAGTCGTAAGCAGGGCGGACAAACGTTTCAGTCTTAAAAGTCAAAAACATGACATATCAATAGGATTAAACCCTGCTTATGTCGATAAGCAATACTTACAATAACAACAAACAGAAATAACAGCAACATTCACATTCTCCGGTCACTCAAAAACACAAACATAAAACGAGCAAATGTCACTTAAAACACACGTGTCGTGGGCTTCAAGTGGTATTTGCAAAAACAACACAACAGTATGTTACAATGAAATCAGGATGACATGTGAAATGGCCCAAACACTTCCAAACCCTTTAGATATTAAAACATCATATATATAAGAAAAAACAACAATTTCGCAATATATGGATAAAATACCAAATTTGCAATAGATGGGGAAATATTTTAGGGGGCTTTAGGGGAGGGGGTATGTTCTACAGTTTTCAAGTTCGGACACTGATTCAAAAGCATACGACAGAACGACATAAATTTTAGATAAGAAAAGAGAAGGTAAAAAAGAGAGAGAAGCAGGGTTGCAAATTTGTCGTGATTAGCGGGACACTTATCTGAGAGTCCGGTCAACAAGTTCGTTTGAATTTTAGTTGCTTTTATGGTTTCGTTGGATTTTTAGTTGAATTTTAATTAAATTTTCGGGTTGAATTTTAGTATTTCATTTTTTAGTTAAATTTCTTGGTTAGTTCCTTGCCAATTTAGTTTCGTTTTAGTGTTTAAAGGAGCGAGTGACAACCACCATCTTGCAGCTATCTTTTTTTTCTGCTTCTTCACACATTGTTGTACAAGTGAGGCTAAAAGTTGCTCTCCGTCTTTAGGCTTGGTTGCTGTCGCAGAAATAGTCGGGGAAGTTCACTGAGCCTTGGTGTCTTAGATCCTCTCCTCCACTCTGAATGAGCGTCAAAGTTTCTATTAATTTGTCACATTATGGTCAGTCTTATTCTTTGTTTTAACATTTTATATAATATAATATATATGCTCTCCTATAAAAGGGATGGGACACTCTCTGGTGGCATTTACATATATACAGATGTGTGTATTTATTAGTTGTAATAAGATAAATAAAGATAAACCTTGCATCCAATTCTAAAAATAGAACAGAAATCACAGACAATTTGAGGAAAAAGATACGCTTATTTGGAGGAAAAATTAAACCCACGTAAACGTTGTAAACAAACCACGTGATTTCAAATCATGTTATTTAACGATAAAAAAACAGCAAACGAAATATTCCACAACAGATCACAGGAGACACAAAGTGACACAGCAGACATGAACCAGCCTAATAATACATATAACCACTCTAGAAAAGTATCAATATAGCAGATAGTTCCTCGTCTCTCACAAAAAAAAAAGATGGGCAAATACACATTCACTCACAGCAGAACAAACAAAGCAAGATTATTACCGAGTAAGTAATTCATTATTATTTTCAGTAAAACACACTATGCGCTCTCATACAAGGTTTTCTTTCTACAAATACTTTTCTGTCGCAAACACATTCCTTTTGATATAGACCTGCACACAAATAACATTTCTTTATAGTTTTAACATTATATCAATTTTCACTAAGATAATAAATTTCTATTTTGATAGTTGCAGTAGCTCTAGATTGTGTATAGAATACTGTTAATTTACTATTTAACGACCTAAAAAGCGATTAAATAACTACAATTTTGTTTCTATTTTCAGCCATTTTTCATCCAGGAGCCCAGGGTGGGCAGTTTATAGGCGGGAAAATCTCACAGTTTTAAAAGTTAACTACTTATACATGTATAATGAACATATACTAACGCATCAAAATATATAGTATTCATTATATTGAAACAATCTAACCATGCGAAATATTCGTATTGACATATAAAATAATAATCACATTAATACACAAAGATGGACATTTTTTTTACGAAAGGAATATTTATTTTCAAACTTTTAGGCTAAATATAAGGATCTTCATGAGATTATTTCCTGATTCCCATAAAAGCCTTAAAAGTTTTTTGCTTTTTTTGTTGTTTTTTTTAAATTATTATTAGAAGAACTAAAGATATTGGACACAAAAGAATTAATCTTATCATTAGGTAAATTTTTTTCGTTTGCTCCTTCGAATTTCAATAATCTTGTGACGTCATACTTTGTTGTGTACATTATTTGAATTTCTGGACAGAAATCAATTCTTGATAATTTCCGTAATATTTTTATTCATCGGCTTCAAAGAAGCGGTGAGTATTGTCCGCTTTTTATATAAAAAGGAAAACGCGGCCATTATTCAATTTGTACTAAATTCCGTAAAAATGTCAGGATTATTAATGTACAGATGGACACTTCTGATATGATTGATTGATTGATTTCTTGATTGAACTTAACGGCATGTCAACCCGTCTAGGGTTATTTCATACCTAGTACAAAATATATATAATCAATTTTAAGAAACAACTACACAAATGTAAATATGAACGTACAATAAACGTGATTCCCTAAAATCACGTTTATTGTACGTTCATATTTACATTTGTGTAGTTGTTTCTTAAAATTGATTGATTTCTTGATTGATTTTAACGGCATGTCAACCCGTCTAGGGTTATTTTGTACCTAGTGATTAAGGAATTGTGTACATTGAACATTTATATTTCCATTTTTTGTATAGTTGTTATTTGAGTGGTGCACACGGACCCATCGTACACGAATAATTTTCAAACTGACCTATTTGACTAATAGATGGGATTCTAACAGATACTATTTGACCTATAGATGTGAACCTAACAGGTACTATCACTCAATCAGAGAGGACCTGAGAGTAATGGCATTGAACCCATTCCCCAGAAGTGAAGCCTCGCCACCAGATGCAGTTTAATGCCATACACTGGACACCCTTTTCTGGGAGGAGGGTCTTGATCAGGGGTGAGGGCCCACGGGTGTGGGGTTCACAATGTTTTAAGGGTTAAGACGTTAAAGATTTTTATCAAATCAATCAATCAAACATTATCATATGTGTGATCAAGAAGTATCGAGACTTAAGCTTTAATTTACTTTATTTGAATAAATGGTTTCTAGACGTCTCGGCGAGTCAGAGTCAATTTTTTTTCTCTATTTATTCATTCAAATTGCATGTAGTTGTTTATACATACATACATACATATATTCCTGAAATGTGTTGACCCCAATTTCTAAGAGATTTTGTCCAAAACGAATTCCATTGTATGACAAGTTGTCAACAAAATTTAGAAAAAATATTTGTACTCACATAAACGTGTGCTTTTTTTTTGGGGGGGGGTATATATGTGGGGAGGGGGGAGGTCTTTGATGCAAAATACAATCTTCCCAGTCCATCCCACGTGACCCTGATAAACTTGACAAATAATGTCTTTGATATTTTGGATCAGTTTTTTTTTTTAATTTTAGATTTAGCTATTAGAAAAAAAGTTTTGGATCTCGAACCTGTCTAGACAAGTTGGAGAAGTTGGTCGATGTGTATTCCGTGGCTAAACGAGTGACAAATCTGCTGTAGTAGTTTACGACCAAAATCACGTTGAAAATACTAGTTCTTGTCATATCATTAGCGTTAAGCAGTGTCTAACATGGTTAGTATTTAGATGAGTGAACGTTTTGAAAAGACAGAGATTTGAAGTTTTATTCAACCTGGATTTATCTGATTGATGAGAAAAAACATGAATGATGAAATCTTGTGAGTCACTTCTTTTCGCATCGAAGTTAAAATGGCGTTTGTAAAAAATATTTTATCTCAGAAAGACAAAATTCAAATTCTTGTGATGTAATTTTTATCCAATTCAAGCAATTGGGAGATAGTGAATTTCTGTATCCTTGTGAATCTACAAAATAGCCAAAATCCACAACAACGATTTTCCAATTCGACCAAGGAAGTGTAATTATATTAAAGTTGCGCGTTCGTATCACGTCGAGGTCACCAGATATAACATGTGGGGGAGTTATATTAACGTTGGAAGGCTTGAAGTAACCTCCCAACGTGGGTACATGTGTGTACATAAAAACATTCCGACAATGGTATGAAAACTATAGCATATTTATTCCAGAAGTGACGGAAATACATTTAAGACAAAGATATACACAACAGATACATAAACGTATTATGAGGAAATAGGCGTACGACTTGCGTCGTAGAGAATGTCACTTACTGGTAGCTGGTTGGGGGGCAAAGCTCCACCATCACCTAAGGGTTAGAGTCGGCAGGCGCCTAGACCATGTTTACTCGTTGCCGGCCTGAGTGAAAAGGACACTTCATTTCACCTCAGCATTATTTAAATGAATATTCATGCTGTAGTACCCACAAAGATTCCCGGTGGAATGGGATGCGAGTTTTGTCTACTTCTTTAGGTATTCGGCAGATAGAAATTTGACCAAAAAAGCAACAACCAGTCAATCGAAGAATTCATACTAAAGTCAACCGGTGTCAAAGACTTGAAAGTAAACACAAAGTTCTACACAAAGTAGAATAGTATTTTAAAACTGATTTATCTGGGGGCATTTTAGTATGGGTTTGGTTGCCAGTTCTTTTCATATCAATAACGTTAAGCAACGTTTAACATAGTCACTATTTAGATGGGTGAACGTTAACAAAACGAGCCCAACAATTGCATGGGATATTATTCCTAAGTGTGTGAGCGTCAACAAAGGAAAAAGAACACTTGCGGTTGGTGTGAGTTAGCGACAAGTAACGACTTAAATTTAGGGGTTAGTGAAATCGCCTTCCACCTCCAATTGTGGGTCGACTACGATTTGTTAAACAATAAATCTTTCCTTCATTGAGTAAAAAATATCACTTCAGGTTTTCCTGTTTTTGGGACCCGGTCCAGAAGGAAGTTGCAACATCTATAATAAAGTGAGTGATATTTTCTGTGACCATGTATCTGACATTTCCTCTTCCTCGTTGTCATCTCTTCATCTCGTTTTTTGTCTCTTCCATCTTTCTTCGAGACCCCATGATGCCACATTTCTCTCAGTCTTTTTCAGAAAGGAATCTCGACTTATGCACGTGACACGCCTTTTAGATAGTAAAATATTCTTCATGTTTGAAGCTGAAAAGGTTCTCTTATTTTGTCACTCTATCTAAGGAAGCTCGATTTATACACGGGTCTGTCCTTATAACTGGCACATATTTTTTTTCTGTCTGAAGTCAAGATTACTTCTAGTCCTGCAATTGGATGACTATGGAAGTTTGTCCTATACACAAAGTATGCGATTTTTTTCATGTCTGAAACTAAGTCTCCCTAGTCCTTGTCATTGTACACATGATGAAATTCAACTGATACACGAGGCTGTCTATGAAAATGGTGAATATTTTTCATGTCAGAAAGTAAGAGTAGTCCCTATCACTTGACATCGTTCATTTGATGAAACTCGACTTTTACGCCAGGCACATCTTTTAACTAATGAATATTTTCTCTGTCTGAAGCTAAGAGTTTTTCATGGCTATTGTCATTGTTATCCTGGTGAAACTTGATTTATACACGAAGTACCGAATACTTTTCATGTCTGAATCTAAGTGTTGCTTCTCCTTTACATCGATGATAGAACTGTTAACAAACCCAAAATTTCAGTAATAAAATTTGGTTCTAAAATTCGACTTATACACACGTGTGCACAGTATTTTGTTTATATATATATATATATATATATATATATATATATATGTTTAGTTCAACCTGGACAGTACTGGATAGTCTTGCTGGAATGGTAGATAAATAATCATTCAAAGGAAGTGTCGTTTGAGTAATTACTGTGTCACCTCTGATCGTAATAAATTGCCCTTCATTTTCATTTTTAACATTCATCGCACGACGCCGCATAATACATCATATATAATGTCAACGTCACGTGACTCGACAATAAAAATTCTCGTGAACGTCCCATAAACATTGGCTCAAATTGTTCGTTTCTTTTTTGATGATTTGTTTGCTTCAACTAGATACTACTACTCTTTTAAATATTTTATTTAATCTATTACTTAGGCCTACCGCATTTAATGAATAACTGATAAATAGACGTTTTCTCATTGCCAGAGTTTGTTACTATTGGATTTTTTCTTGTACGCTGAAGACGAAAAATTGGACTTGCCTTCACATGTATTTTTGGGAAATGGCTGCAAATGTTTCTTTTATGTGACGTTAACGGACAATTCTTGTCGTAAATCATGTTCGCAACAGACATGTTCTTTAGGCTTATCATCAACTTGCTTCTGCAGCCCATCGAGTGACGATTACTGCTACGCCCTTTCGGCTAGGAATCACAAGGTTCTTGGTTCGATACCGGCCCTCCCAACTCAGCGTATGAGTAGCACAGGGATCTGTGCGATAAAGTGAGGAGATGATGATAGGTGGAGCGCCACGCTCCAACCCAGATGCTAAATATAATCTCCTTGCTCTAGCGCTAGTGAAAAGGGATAGTTTTCCCTCGCTGTATAGGGCTGATACCGACATTAGGCCGCCCCGACCACTTTACTTACTTTATTCACGACACAAAACTATGTTGTTTTAAGTAATATGAAGATGCCGGTTTTATGCTGATCACCGTCGTTAAGAACCTTTGATCGATGAACAGCACTTAGATGGGTGACCGCTTAGGGACATCAGGTACTGTTAGCAAGTTGTAACCTAGTGACCGAATAACAAAGTTTAGTAAACAAAAATATGAATGTTCCAGTTTTGTTGATATCAGTGAGGCGTCATTATATATTAAATTTAAAATAGTGACTGTTTAAAAACAACAGTTACTAACAGAATTCTGCCATAAGAAAGGAATGAAGACAAACCAAGTAATATGTTTAAAAAGAGGTTTATTACACTGTGCGAAGGGTTTGCTAAAACGTAATGCTTTTAGCGGTCTTTAAGTCAAATATATAGAGAGTAACAAGTAATGAACACTTATCTTTGTTGAGTTCTTTTAGGGTGAAGAATTCTGGTCATAGCTCATACGTTGTCGTGTCTGCTGCTATATTCGTTCACCCAAAGTTTGGAGGGGTGTAGTCTGTGTTGTAGTAGTCAGCGCTGGTGGCTGCTGTCATGTTCTGTTCTCTCAGGAGGGACGTGGTCATTCTCTGAATACATTTTACTGTTATCGCCCGTAGGACATCTTAATCTCTCCGACCACTGTTGCTGTTCTGAGGATTTGAGCCCCTGCTAGTCCCTACTCGCAGGAACGCTGTCAAAGGTAGGATAACCCATATTTTTCAAAAGTACTTTAAGTATCGTGCAGACTTTTGTCAACGAGGCAAAGTTTAGTATAATAAAAATATGAAAGGCATGTGGTTTCTTCTTATTACTAAAAGTTACGCACCATTGATACTGAAGAATACTTAGAGAGGTGACCACTGAGGAACATTCAATACAATAAGCAATATATCTATAAGTTAGTATAGACATAAGTACTTGGTAACTATCGTTTCTCCACCTATGCGAAAAGAGAACGCACGTGTTGTTCGTTTTTTATATATAACAGTTATATGTTGGGCCCTGATGGCAAGGGGTGGTTATTGGAAATTCACAGAGAATTATCTTCCCCTGCCGCTAGGGGGAAAATATCCAACAGGAAGTTGGCGCGAGAGAATCAAACCAAACCTCACTTATCACAGAGCAGTCACTGGAAGGAAGTCGCAAAATAAGCGATCCCACCACAAACTTTCTAAGGCATTGTGTCAGTATACTCTACAAAAGGCTGTCACAATATGCTACTAACGAGATAGGCTGAAGAACGAGAAACGACTGAACGAAAGCGTCTTATCAAGCATTCCAACAGCGACCAGAATACCCCTGTTATCCACACTTCTCCAACGAACAGTATTTAACCTCACAGATAAGTCTGTAAGCATAAGTTGCCATTAAAATTTGCAACAACATATTCTGTACTTTTTGATAAAGTGTCTGTATTTTATATTCGTGTTTGTTTCCTTTTTTTCGTCGAAATAAGTCATCTACGGATGAATAACGGGCTCCCACGCAACGTATATACTATTATGGATTTATTTTGTGAACGCATTCTGGGAAGGAGCGTTTTAATTTATAACTTTCACGTGGTTATTACCCACTTACATTGTATAATTGTTGTTTTATTGTGTTTATGTCATCTTCGTCTAACTCTGTTATAATCAGTTGTTCCTCGTCGGTGTTTTTTATATTATTATTATTATGCATAGTTTTCCACACCAGCATTAGCTGGTAGTTTTTTCACTGAAGTGCGGAGTGACAGCAAGTTTCCTCAGGTTTCCAGGAATCTTCTGAACGCATTCTAAAGGCAATTTTAACAATGTCGTTGTTTAGATGTGGTTTTTCGAATTCTTCCTCCAATTTGCCCGATTTCCTCCTAGTGGAAAACAATTCCTTCGTGCCGTTAACAAGGAAGACCAACTACATTGGTAATCGTAACTTCTCCTCATGTTCTCCAGTTTGTTTTCTTTTAGTTTCTGTCAGGTTCAAGTAATGTTTGTCCTTAGCAATTGGCCCGCTCGTGTAAGAAAACCATATAAACAACGGATTTCGACGAGGTGGACGAATTCCCTGGCACGCGTCGGTTTCTCTCAAGATCAGGTAGTGCTGTTCGAATTTTTGATTTATTTTTTTTCGACTCGACCCTCTGGAACCCAATTTTTTACACATTTTAAAAGGGCAACGCTTTGAAACCTTTTTTTGTTTTTCCTTTTTTTACGCATACGTTTTCTTTGTTGTCCCTTTTTGGACTCAAATCCAGAGCGTGCCAGTGCCAGCCCTATCGAGGCTGAAAGTCAGTGCCGCTCTAAGACCGCGACCAGCGATAAACGGGATCTGAAAGAAGGGACATGGTGACAAAAAATGTACTAAGCCATGCAAAAATTGGCAGTGACATCTGATCGTACAAGTCTCGGAAGTGACATACGGTACGCTGACCGGTCCACTATCTCCAGAGCGAAGCAAATAGATTCAATTAGATATAGACGTTCACCGGGTCTTTGCTGGTCAACCGACGACTAAAGGGAGGTCAGATGTCCCAGCCTGGACAACCTAGGACATCTCCAGCCTAAGCCCCGAAAATGTAACTCAGCGTTAACAGATCAAATTAATTAGGCTGAAAGAATTAGCCGCAATTGTTTTACGCAAGCCTCTTTGTCAAAGACCTCCAAAAATTCAGCCATTTGAGCACAAAATACGTCAAAAACTTTATGAAAATACAGGAATTCTATCAACAAAATAAATTTTGTAATCTTCTCACAAGGCAAACGCCCATTTAACAGACATTGAAATAAACATTGAACTACTATCGAACATATAGTTTTAAGTTAAAATAAAAACTCAAATACCTCTTAATAGTAGACCATATCACGAGATGATACAGATATGAGATTTAATAAAAAAAGTAAAACCCCTGTTTGGAGGACTTCTCTACTTACCTGTAATAACTAATGGCCATTTACTCGATTTTTAGTTTACACAGCCGAGCAATAATTTTGGTTTCAATTTTAGCACACTTGCCCAAGGCCCCTCTTCATCAAGTTCCGGAAATATGTCACTTTTTAATACGAGGCACTCTTAAGCATCTTCAGCCACCCCGGAAACCTAAGAGGGGAGAGGAGGGAAGTATATTCGGTAAATATAGATATCTCATAAACAGGGTTTTTACTTTTAAAAACTCAGTTTTATCAATATGTTATACTTACTGTATAACTAATGCAAGAAGAATTGCAGCGCTCTAGGAAGGTGGGAAAAAAGAGTAATAAAGAATACAGTTATTTTTTGCAAGTTTCCAATTGTTTCTAAAGATGAATCTCCTCTGTAAATTTCCTTTGTCTCAAGCAGAATCTCTTAGGTAAAAATGTAAAGTGCTTTCTGAAAACAATGAGCCGTGAAGATGTCTATGGAGTACTACAATTTCAACAAATGCACAAAGATGAAGCGAATACTCCTAATATCTTGGGCCCCCTAATATCCGACTTAATTGATCTGATGCTCATAACCAGTCTAAAGCAGACACAATCCACCTTGAAAATCAAACTAATGCTTGCAATCTAATATTGGTTCTTCTGATAGGGAATGAAAAGGCGCTTGATCATCTTGCGTAACTCTGTTTCTTTCTTTTCCATGTATCCTTCTCATAAGCCAGGACACGATAAAGACAAAGGTGGTTCAGAGACAGTCCGATTTGCTGATTGATTTCGTAAGGGAATCAAATAGAAGCAAAGGTTTTAACTAATCTAGGGAGGACGAATCTGGCAAATTTTTAAAGTTTCGGTAGAGTCGAGTACCTAAATTAGATCTCCTTGAATGGAAATTACAGCCTTTACCCCCCCTTACCCTAAGTATAAACCAAGGCTATTAGAAAGACACGTCTTTCAAGATAAAACTTTAATCCCATAGAATCAAGGTTAACAAGGGGGGGTGGCTAAAGGCCTTTATTCATCAGGAGTCTAATTTTTAGTACTCGACTCTTACCGAACTTAAAAATTCTGGTCCAGTGTTTGATAAACCTTGGTTTAATTTTGATGTTTACGAAATGTTTCAGATGTCTCTGAAGACCACCTTTTGGTCTTTATCGTTGTGGTCTGATAGAGCATACATAGAAAGAACAGGAGTTACGGCAAGATGATCAAGCGCTTTTCATTCCCTATCAGAAGAAACCAATTATATGATTGGCAAAGATTAGTTTTGATTTCAAGGTGGTTGTGTCTGCTATTAGACAGTGGCTTTTATGAGCCATCAGATCAAATTAAGTTTCGGAGTATTTAGGGCCCAAGACTATTAGGAGATTCGCTTCATCTCTGTTGATTTGTTTTAAATTGAGTGCTCCATAGACATTTCCCAAAGCGGCTCATGGTTTTCAGAAAGCACCTTCTTACATTTTGTTACCTAAGAGATTCTGCTTGAGACAAAGAAATTTTACAGGGTATTCATCTTGAGAAACAATTGAAGTTGCAAAAAGAATAATGTATGTTCTTTTTACATCTTTATTTCCCACCTCCTAGAGTTCTGCTGCAAATTCTAATTTTCTTGCATTAGTTATATCAGGTAAGTAAAATATCTATATAGAACTGAGTTTTTTTAAAAAGTAAAACCTGTTATGAGATTCTATATTTTACCTGTATACTCTCCGCTCCCTCCTCCCCTCTTTTAGGTTCCGGGTGGCTGAAGATGCTTAAGAGTGCTCGTATAAAAAAGTGACATATTTCCGTTGAATGTTGATGAAGAGGGGCCTTGGGCAAGTGGTGATAATTGAACCAAATATATTGCTCGGCTGGTAAACCTAAAATGAGTAAGATTGCATTAGTTTATACAGGTAAGTAGAGATGCTCCCAAACGGGTTTACTTTTTTTTAATCTCATATGTAGTCATCTCTATACTTGGTCTACTTAAGAGTTTTTGAGTTTTTATTTAACTTAAAATATATGTTCGAAAAGTAGTTCAATGTTTATTTCAATGTCTGTAAATGGCGTTGCCTTGTGAGAAGATACAAGAATTGATTTTTTGTTGTAGAATTCTGTATTTTCCATAAAGTTTTTGACGTTTTTGTGTCAAATGGCTGAATTTTGGAGGTTCTTTGAAAACTGAAGGCTTTCTAAAAATTTGGCGGCTAATTCTTCATGATAATAATTTGTCTGTTAAGCGCTGGTTTACGAATTTGTTCGGGGCTTGCGCTGGATTGTCCTAGGTGTCCGCATGCTGGGAATCTGACCTCCTTTATGTCGTGGTTTTGACCAGCAAGACCGGTGAACTGTTCTTATACTCTATTGAATCTTTTGGGTTGTTGCTGGGAGATAGATGAGCGGTCAGGTGTCACTGTCCTAGACTTTAGATTCAATGTCACTGCCATGTTTGCATTCGCTAGTTACTTTTTGGTCACCAATGTCCCTTCTTTCGATCCGCGTTTATCGCTGGTGCGGTCGTTAGAAGCGCACTGACTTCAGCCTCGATTAGGCTGGTCAGCTGGCACCGCTCTGGATTTGGTACAAAAACAGGTACAACAAAGCAAAACGTTGCGAAAAAAGGAAACAAAAAGAGGTTTCAAAAGCTGCCTTTTAAAATGTGTAAAAAAATTGGTCCAATCAGGTGTCGAAAAAATAAATCAAGAATCGAACAGCGTTACTACACTGATGCTTGTGAGAAGAAACCGACCGGTCCAGGGAATCTGTCACCTGTCGAAATCCTGTTGTTTATGGTTTTCTAAGCACGACGGCCATTGGCTAAGATCAAATCTTGACCTGACAGAAACTTAAAAAGAAAACAAACTGTAGAAAAGCATCGAGGTATGAAGTGTACCTAATTGTAGTTGGTGTTCTTGTAAACGGCAACGAAGGAAGTTGTTTCCACTGGAGGAATCGGAAAATGGAGGAAAGAATCGAAACCACTAAACAACGACATTGTTAAATTGGCTAGAAATGCTTTTCAGAAGATTCCTGGAAAACTGAGGAAACTTGCTGTCACTCAGACTTACAGTGAAAAACTACCAAGCTAATGCTGGTGTGGAATAAGCTTGCAATAATAATAATTAGATGATAAACAACGAGAGAGAACAATTGATTTAAACATAATAGACGAAATGGAATTAACAAATAACAACATAATACCATGTAGTGGGTAAATAACCACGATGTAAATAAAGCAAAAACGCTCTTCCCAGAAATGTTTCACAAACTAAACCATAATAGTATTTACGGATTCGTGGGGAGCCCTATTCTCCTAGTTGACTAATTTCGGACGAAAAAAAGGAAACAAATACGAATATAAATATCAGACACTTTATCAAAAGTAAAGAAAATGTTGTTGCAAATTTTAATGGCATTTGGCTACACGACTTATCCTGTGAGGTTAAATACCTGTGTCGTTGGAGAGTGTGATAACAAGGGGTATTGCTGGTCGCTGGTTGGAATGTTGATAAGACCGCTTCGTCAGGTCGTTTCTCGTTCTTCAAGCCTTCTGTTAGTAATGCTTTGTGACAGCTTTTGTAGTATACTGACACAATGCCTTAGAAAGTGTTGGTGGTGGATCCGCTGTATTTTGCGACTTCCTCAGTGACTGTCTGTGGATAAGTGACGGTTTGGTGTTGATTCTCGCGCCAAACTTTCCTGTTTGGATATTTTCCCCCTACGGCAGGGGTAAGATAATTCTCTGTTGAATTTCCAATACCACCCTTGCATAGGCCCAACATTATAACTGTATAATATATAAAACGAACAACACTGCGTTTCTCTTTATCGCATTAGGTGAAGAAACGATAGTTACAAGTAATGTCTATACTGACTTAAATGATATATTGCTATTGTTATTTGATGTTCCTCAGTGGGTCACCTCTCTAGTATTCTTCAGTATTCAATGGCTGCGTAACTTTAGTAATAAGAAGGTAAACCAGATGCTTTCATATTTTTTATTACTAAACTTTGCCTCGGTTTGACAAAAGTCTGCCAACGATACTTAAAGTACTCTTGAAAAATATTGGGTTATCCTCTTTGAAGGTTAACTGGAGTAGGGACTAGCAGGGGCTCAAAACAATCCTCAGAACAGCAACAGTGGTCGGGAGATAAAGATGTCCCTACAGGGATAAACAGTAAAGGATTCAGATGAATGACAGCGTTCCCTCCTGAGAGAACAGAACCATGACAGCAAGCACCAGCGCGACACTACAACAAGACTACACCCCTCATAACTTTGGGTGAACCGGATATATAGCAGCAGACACGACAACGTATGAGCCTATGACTAGAATTCTTCACCCTAAGAGAACTCAACAAAGATAAGTGTTCATTTACTTGTTACTCTTCTATATATTTGGACTTATAAGACCGCTAAACAGCTTACGTTTTGGCAAACCCTTCGCAACAGTGTATACTCTTTTTAAACATATTACTTGCTTTTGTCTTCATTCCTTTCTTATGGCGAATTTCTGTTAGTAACGTTGTTTTAAACAGTATCATTAAATTTAATATAAATGACGCCTCACTGATATCACGAAAAACTGGAACATCATATGTTTTGTAATACTGAACTTGTTTTCCGGTCAACTAGGTAACTGCGTAACCAGTCCGATGTCCTCACGGTCACTCATATGCCACTAGTGCGTTCATCGATGCAAAGGTTTTTAAGACTGTGATCAGCATAAACCGGCATCTTCATTATTACTTAACAACATAGTTTTGTGTCGTGGAATAAAGTAAGTAAATGTGGTCGGGGCGCCCTAATGTCGGTATCAGCCAATAGCAGCGAGGGAATCTATCCCCTTTTCACTAGCGCTACGAGCAAGGAAATTATTTTGCATCTGCGGTTGGAGCGTGGGCTCCACTATCATATCTCCTCACACTTTATCGGAACAAGATCCTGTGGCTATCCATATCGCTGAGTTGGGGAGGGCCGGTATCGGAACCAAGAACCTTGTTGATTCCTAGCCGAAAGGCGTCGCAGTAATCGTCGGATCGATTGGGCTGGCAGAAGCTAAGTTGATGATAAGCCTAAAGAAACCTTCTGTTTGCGAACAATGATTTACGACAAGATTGTCCCGTTACGTTCACATAAAGAATACATTCTTCGCAGCCATTTCCCAAGAAAATTACATGTGAAGGCAAAGTGCCAAGATTCGGTTTCAGCGTACAGATAAAAATCCAATAGAACAAGATCTCTGGCAATGAAAAGAAACGTCTATTTATTCATTATTCCATTAATGCGGTGAGCCCTAAGTAAATAGATTATAATTTTCTCAAAGAGTAGGTAAGTATCTATTGGAAAGCAAACAAAGATCAAAAAAGAAACGAACATTTGAGCCAATGTTTATGGGACGTTCACGAGAATTTTTATGTGAGTTCACGTGGACGTTGAACATTATATTATGATGTAACTTATGCGGCGTCGTGCGATGAATGTTCATAAATGAAAATGAAGGGCAATTTATTACGATCAGAGGTGACACAGTAATTACTCAAACGAACACTTCCTTTGAATGATTATTTATCTACCATTCCAGCAAGACTATCCAGTACTGTCCAGGTTGAACTAAACATATATATATTATATATTATATTATATATTAAAAACAAATACTGTGCAACACTGTGTATAAAGTCGAATTTTAGAACAAAATTTTATTACTGAAATTTTGGGTTTGTTAACAGTTCTATATCGATGTAAAGGAGAAGCAACACTTAGATTCAGACATGAAAAGTATTCGGTACTTCGTGTATAAATCAGTTTCACCAGGATAACAATGACAATAGCCATGAAAACTCTTAGCTTCAGACAGGAGAAAATATTCATTAGTTAAAAGATGTGCCTGGCGTACAAGTCGAGTTTCATCAAATGAACGATGTCAAGTGATAGGGGACTACTCTTACTTTCTGACATGAAAAATATTCACCATTTTCATAGACAGCCTCGTGTATCAGTTGAATTCATCATGTGTACAATGACAAGGACTAGGGGAGACTTAGTTTCCGAGACATGAAAAAAATCGCATACTTTTGTATAGGACAAACTTCCATAGTCATCCAATTGCAGGACTAGAAGTAATTCTTGACTTCAGACAGAAAAAAAATATGTGCCAGTTTTATAAGACAGACCCGTGTATAAATCGAGCTTCCTTAGATAGAGTGACAAAATAAGAAGAACCTTTCAGCTTCAAACATGAAGAATATTTACTATCTAAAAGCGTGTCACGTGCATAAGTCGAGATTCCTTTCTGAAAAAGACTGAGAGAAATGTGGCATCATGGGGTCTCGAAGAAAGGATGGAAAACAAAAACCGAGATGAAGAGATGACAACGAGGAAGAGGAAATGTCAGATACATGGTCACAGAAAAATATCACTCACTTTACGTAGGATGTTGCAACTTCCATTCGTGGACCGGTCCGCAAAAACAGGAAAACCTGAAGTGATATTTTTTTTTACTCAATGAGGAAAGATTTATTGTTTAACAAATCGTAGTCGACCCACAATTGGAGGTGGAAGGCGACTTTCACTAACCCCTAAATTTAAGTCGTTAACTTGTCGCTAACTCACACACCGAACCGCAAGTGTTTCTTTTCCTTTGTTGACGCTCACACACTTAGGATAATATCCATGCAATTGTTGGGCTCGTTTTGTTAACGTTCACCCATCTAAATAGTGACTTGTTAAACGTTGCTTAACGTTAATTGATATGAAAAGAACTGGCAACCAACCCATACTAAAATTGCCCCAGATAAATCAGTTTTAAATTACTATTCTACTTTGTGTAGAACTTTGTGTTTACTTTCAAGTCTTTGACACCGGTTGACTTTAGTAATGAATTCTTCGATTGACTGGTTGTTGCTTTTTTGGTCAAATTTCTATCTGCCGAATACCTAAGAAGTAGACAAAACTCGCATCCCATTCCACCGGGAATTTTGTGGTACTACCAGCATGAATATTCATTTAATAATGCTGAGGTGAAATGAAGTGTCCTTTTCACTCAGGGCCGGCAACGAGTAAACATGGTCTAGGCGCCTGCCGACTCTAACCTTAGGTGATGGTGGAGCTTTGCCCCCAACCAGCTACAGTAAGGTGACATTCTCTACGACGCAAGTCGTACGCCTATTTTCCTCATATACGTTTATGTATCTGTGTGTATATCTTTGTCTTAAATGTATTTTCCGTCAATTCTGGAAATAATATGCTATAGTTTTCATACCATTGTCGGAATGTTTTTATGTACACACATGTACCGCACGTTGGGAGGTTACTTCAAGCCTTCCCACGGTTAATATAACTCCCCACATGTTATATCTGGTGACCTCGACGTGATACGAACGCGCAACTTTAATATAATTACACTTCCTTGGTCGAATTGGAAAATCGTTGTTGTGGATTTTGGGCATTTTTGTAGATTCACAAGGATACAGAAATTCCACTATCTCCCAATTGCTTGAATTGGATAATAAATTACATCTCAAGAATTTGAATTTTGTCTTTCTGAGATAAATATTTTTACAAACGCCATTTAACTTCGATGCGAAAGAAGTGATCCAGATTTTCATCATTCATGTTTTTTCTCATCAATCAATAAATCCAGGTTGAATAAAACTTCAAATCTCTGTCTTTTACACAGACGTTCACTCATCTAAATACTAACCATGTTAGACACTGCTTAACGCTAATGATATGACCAAGAACTAGTATTTTCAACGGGATTTTGGTCGTAAACTACTACAGCAGATTTGTCACTCGTTTAGCCGGGAATACACCATCGAGCCAAAAACTTCTCCAACTTGTCTAGACAGGTTCGAGATCCAAAACTTTTTTTCTAATAGCTAAATCTAAAATTAAAAAAAAAAACTGATCAAAAATATCAAAGGACATATATCATTCAGTTATCAGGGTCACGTGGGATGGACTGGGGAAGATTGTATGTTGCCATCAAAGACAATTCGGGCCGAGCGGGCCAGTTTAGCTGTTCCGCTTGTTGCCGCCCCCGCCCCGTCCCCACATTATAGTAAACCCCCAAAAAAAAGTGAACAACACGTTTATGTGAAGTACAACTGATTTTTCTCTAAAACTTTGGTTGGACAAAACTTGGGTCATACATATGAAATTCGTTTTGGACAAAATCTCTTAGAAATTGGGGTCAACACATTT
Organism: Doryteuthis pealeii; assembly: GCA_023376005.1. Lineage (NCBI taxonomy): Eukaryota > Metazoa > Mollusca > Cephalopoda > Myopsida > Loliginidae > Doryteuthis > Doryteuthis pealeii. The sequence goes on from CM042177.1 coordinate 13,331,718, forward strand.
CAGGAATATATGTATGTAGTATGTATAAACCTACATGCAATTTGAATTGAAATAAAGTAGAGAAAAATTGACTCTGACTCGGCGAGACGTCCTATGAAACCATTATTCAATAAGTTAAATTAAAAGCTTAAGTCTCGATTACTTCTTGATAGCACACATATGATACATATAGTTGATTGATGTTGATTATAAAAATCTTTTAACGTCCTAACCTTAAAACATTGTGAACCCACACCCGTGGCGCCCTCCAACCCCTGATCAAGACCTCTCCCAAAAGGGTGTCCGTGTATGGCATTAAACTGATCTGGTGGGCGAGGCTTCACTTCTGGGGAAGTGGTTCAATGCATTACTCTCAGGTTCTCCTCTGGATTGAGTGATAGTACCTGTTAGGTTCATCATCTATGGCTCAAATAGCTCATCGTGTTAAGATACATCCCATCTATTGTCAAATACGGTCAGTTTTTGAAACATTATTTCGTGTACGATGGGTCCGTGTGCACCAATTCAAGATAATATTATACAAAAATAATTGCGGAAAATAGTAAATGTTCGAATGTAAACAATTCCTTAAGTCAGCTAGGGTACAAAATGAACCTCTAGACGGGGTTGACATGCGTTAAAAGTCAAATGCAAGAAATTCAATCCAATTTTAAGAAGACAACTACACATGTAAATGAGTGAAACGTACATATAACGTGGATTTTAGGGATACACGTTTATTGTACGTTCATAGTTACATTTGTGTTAAGTTGTTTTTTAAAATTGGATTATATATTTTTGTAGCTAGGTATGAGAATAACCTAGCGGGTGACATGCCGATTAAAGTTCAATCGAAGAATCAATCTGAATCAAGTCATATCAGATAAGTGTCCGATCACTGTACGATTAATAATCCTGACTTTTTACGAAGTTTAGTACAAATTTGAATATAGGCCGCGTTTTCCTTTGTTATATAAAATAGCGGACATACTCACCGTTCTGTTGGCAGCGATGTAAATAAAAATATGAGAAATTAAATCAAGAATTGATTTCTGTCCAGAAATTCAATAATGTCACAACAAGTATGAGCCGTCAAATTCTTGAAATTCGAAGTGAGCACACGAAAAAAATTTCCTAATGATAAAATTAGATTCTTTTGTGTAATATCTTTAGTTCTTCTAATAATAATTTTAAACAAAAACAACAAAAAAAGCAAAAAAACTTAAGGCTTTTTATGGGAATCAGGAAATAATCTCATGAGATCTTATATTTAGCCAAAAGTTTGAAAATAAATAATTCCTTCGAAAAAATGTCCCATCTTTGTGTATTAAATAGTGTTATTATTTTAATATGTCAATACGAATATTTCGCATGTGTTAGTTGTTTCAATATAATCTACTATAGTATTTTTGATGCGTTAGTATATGTTCATTATAATCATGTAATAGTAGTTACCCTTTTAAAACTGTGAGATTTTCCCGCCTATAACTGCCCACCCTGGATCCTGGGATGAAAAATGGCTGAAAATAGAACAAATTGTATTATTTAATCGCTTTTTAGGTCGTTCAAATAAGTAAATTACAGTATTCTATACACAATCTTAGAGCACTGCACTATCCAAATAGAAATTTATATGCTTAGTGCGAAGTTGAATATAATTTTATAACTATAAAGAAATGTTTGTGGGTGAGGTCCTATATTCAAAAGGAATGTGTTGCGACTAGAAAAGTATTTGTAGAAAGAAAACCTTGTATGAGAGCGCATAGGTGTGTTTACTTGAAAAATAATAAACTGAAGTTTACTTACTCGGTAATAATCGTGCCTTTGTTTGTTCTGCGTGAGTGAATGGTGTAGTTTGCCCATCTTTTTTTTTTTGTGGACGACGAGAACTGATCTGCTATAGGTTGATACTTTTCTAAAGAAGTGGGTTATATGTATTATTAGGCTGGTTCCTGTCTGCTGTGTCAGCATTGGGGTGTCCCTTCCTGTGATCTGTTGTGAATATTTTCGTTGCTGTTTTTATCGTTAAATAGACATGATTTGAAAATCAACGGTGTTTGTTTACAACGTTTACGTGGGTTTTTAATTTTTCCTCCCAAAATAAGCGTATCTTTTTTCCCTCAAATTGGTCTGTGATTTCTGTTTCTATTTTTAGAATTGGATGCAAGTTTATCTTTATTTACTTATACCCAAACTAATAATAACACATCTGTATATATGTTAAATTCACCAGAGATGTCATATTTATTCGAGAGCATATATATTATATTATATACAAATGTTAAAAAAAGAATAAGACTGACCATAATGTGACAAATTAATAGAACTTTTCGACGCTCATTCAGAGTGGAGGGAGGATTACTAAGACACCAAAGGCGTCAGTGAACTTCCCCGACTACTTTGCGACAGCCAACCAAGTCAAGAACGGAGAGCAACTGTTAGCCTCGACTTGTACAACAATGTGTGAAGAGCAGAAAAAAAAGATAGCTGCAAACTGGTGGTTGTCATCCTCTTGTAAACACTAAAACGAACACTAAAATTGGGCAAGGAACTAACCAGAAATTTAACTAAAAATGAACATACAAAATTCACCGAAAATTTTAATTAAAATTCAACTAAAATCCAACGAACCAATAAAAGCAACTAAGAATTCAACGAACTAGTTACCGGACTCTCAGATATAGTGTCCGCTAATCAGACAATTTGCAATCCCTGCTTTCTCTCTTTTTTACTTCTTCGTTTTCTCTATTATTTTATGTCGGTCTGTCGTACTGCTTTTGAATCAGTGTCCTGACTTGAAAACTGTAAGAACAACCCCTCCCCTAAAGCCCCCCTAAAATATTTCCCCATCTATTGCAAAATTTGGTATTTTATCCATATTATTGCGAAATTGTTGTTTTTTCTTATATATATGATGTTTTAATCTACAAGTGGTTTGGAAGTGTTTGGCCATTTCACATGTCATCTGATTGTCATGTATACATACTGTTGTGTTGTTTTTGCAAATACACTTGAAGCCACGACACGTGTGTTTTAAGTGATCATTTGCTCGTTTTATGTTTGTGTTTTTGAGTGACCGGAAATTATTGATTGCGTTTATTTTCTGTTGTTTGTTTTGGTAGTATGCTTATCGACATAACAGGGTTCTAATCCTATTGATATTCATGTTTTTCGACCTTTTAAGACTGAAACGTTTCGCCTGCTTACGACTTTGTACGACTGTGATGGCTGGGCTTATAAAGGCTTCTTTAACTATCGTTTCTTCTAAATTGTTATTTCACAGGCGTGTAATCATATGTAGTTAATACTTTTCTAGTTGAATTCCGGCATTGGTGGAAAATGTAAGAAATACATTCCTGCTTTTAATTTCTGCACGAATGTTGGCCTAAGAAGAATTTGGTGGTTTTCCTCAGAATATCGATCAGATAAGCCAAGGGTGTGACCCCAAAACAATTTCCGTTGGTGTACACACCTAAACTCTTTTTAAAGACACTCAAGGATACGATAAAATTTATCAACATGTAAATTAACCAACCCAAATCAGTCTTTTTGGTTTCATGTCTTATGCTGCTGTAATCTTCTCTTGTGGAACATTGAACATCCAATTTGCACAAAGTGATGCGCTGTGATTTGTTATGTGAACTGGTTGTAGTACTGAACTTTTGAAATAGCGTGCTACTGTCAGTTGTGATACTGAAGATATTTGTAATCTTCCAATCCACTCAGGGATGAGTCTTTGCTCTCTGAAATATCATTGGATGGCTATCGCCGACAATCAGTGAGTAAATTGATAGATGGTTCAGTAAGTATATGCGCTGGGTTCAGCAAAAATATGTTTTATTTCTATGTAGAGTTAAGTGGGGAGAAATCCTTTCTGCGATCTGGACATAGAATTAACACGAACACCGCCGCCTAGGAGTTTTGGCACCAAGTATTCATTACATCATTCGGACCAGTTCTTACGAGCAGAATTATGACAATAGAAGATAACAAGGTAATCCTCATTTCCTTTCTCCACCAGACTGGTAAGTCTTAACTTGACTCTATATATTTGGAAATACTTTATATGGAGTCATCTTGTTTTGTATGTTTAATTAACCGTTAGATTTTGATACTAGTTTTATTCATTTATTTTTGTGTTAGTCCTATATAATAAATTACTATATTAAACACGATATATATTTATATCATGAGAACTGATGTTAACGTGTATATTTGTGAACTGCAATGTGTTGCATCTCATGTACCTGTCCATGTTTTTGATTTCTCTGGCATGTTAAATATTTCTTTGTCACAGTTTTATGTATATTGTTAAGTTGATCAAATGATAATTTTCAGTGATCAGTTTTTATTATTGTTCACGTTTGCTGGATCAAAAAATTTACTGCAAATGTTATTAATTTTGTTGTATAGATGTAAAGTTCCCATAATAAGTTGGAAGACTCAAAGTAAAACCTTTCAATGTGGGTACATAGTGTGTAATCAAATCACTCCGAACAAAGAAGTTATAAATAATAACAAAACATATATATACTATATATAGAGAAAGATTACATAAATATATAAAGGAAGTAAAGATTCGATCTAAAGAGTGAACAGAAGTTTGTGCCAGGATATGTCACTTACTGATAGTTGGTTGGTGCACATAAGTGGCAAGAGTCACAAAGTGCTAAACCATCTGCTGTGGTTGCCAACTCCGAAGAAGAGAGTTAGAAATTTCCTGGGCTACTACTTAAACTAACTTGCCTCTACTGGGAAAACATGGCGGCAAGGAAAGAATAATCTTTAAATTCCACATCGATCCAAACAGGGCAGACAATCAACCACATTTGGCTAAATGGGTTTGTATGATGGTCGCGTTGTGTCTATGAAGTGTGTCACAGTAAACATTTTTCATTGCTAAATGGGCGAGAGGTATCTCTAATTTGATATGATATGTCTTGTTTTATTTGTTTTGTATTTAGTTATCTGTTGTTTGATCCTTAGCAATTAACTTATAATTTGGAGTTGGAAACTAGAGATGAAATTGTGACAACGTGACAGTGTTTCTTTCTCGCCAGATACATGCCTGATGTCTGAAAATTTGGGAGTATGTAATCCAAACTGGTCCGAATTCCTCGTGAGTTTGAACTTGATTAATTTTAGCGCATTGTCAAACCTTTTTTTATGGCTTATTTTATTCCTAGAGGACAAATTTCATGTATACATTTTTGTGGACTTGCTTTATTAGAGTGTTTTTACAAAAACACTAAATGTAGGACTGTGCGGTGATAGAAAGAGCTGTAAATCATGTATTGAAGCGAATGTAGCAAAACTATCACAACGGGAATACAAATCTAGCAGCGATTGGGGCTGGGAATATGCATAAAATTGACCATCACAACAAATGTATATCAAAACCATCGAATCGTTCTGATAATGAACGCATAAAAATTTTGGAACTTCGAGCTAAAACAAATCACCCATCCCGAGCCAGAGACCAACCTAGTGTTGAGAATGGAAGTCTCGTGGTTCGATAACCGTGAGGTACTAGGTACGTACAGAATT
>CM042177.1:13337343-13449843 GCA_023376005.1 Doryteuthis pealeii
CTGAGAAATAAAGTGAAATAAAGAAAGAATTGACCGTGGAAAAGTAAAGAAAGAAATAAAGGAAGAAATGAAGAAGAAAAAATAAAGAAAAGAAATAACAGGAAAACAAGTAAGTAAAAAAAAAGAAGGAAAAGAAGGGAATTAAGTGGATGATTGGGGAAAATTCTTAAGAGGAGTGAAAAGGTAGAAAAGGGTGAAATCTATTAGATAAACAATGATGAGAATAGGTTGCAATCTTCCGCCGCGGAACCAGCGTTAGCATACTACGTCTCTCAGACTAAATTAACTGACTCTCTATTTCTCAACTTGGACTCCACAGCAATTTTTCAGCTATGTTCTCTTTCATTAAGATCAGAGAGCACTTTTTTTTTTAGGTATTAGGCTTAGAGTGATTTTAGCTAGGAATATATTTGCATTCACCTCTCTCTTCTCTCTCTCTCTCTCTCTATATATATTATATATATATAATATATTATTATATACGCGTGTTTGTGTGTGTGTGTGAGTGTGGTGTGTGTATATATATATATATATATATTATATTATATTATATAGTATATTTAATTACGCAAGACGTGTTGGTAGATCCTTGGCGGGCAGAGAAAAAAACCCGGGCAGAGAGTTTGATTGTAAAATATACTAACCAAATCATCAAACCAGGAAGAAAAAAATTTTTTGAAAAAAAGAAAAGACCAAGATAGTCGACCAACAAAAAAATAATCTATTGTACAGTATTGGGCCAAAAGAAAAAACAAGTTTATATGCTATTATATATGTATATAAGATATATATATATTCATATAACAGCTAGGAGAAGCTAATTTGTAAAACAAGTGCTCCATACCTAAGTTAGAGCCAAGTAATCAAGATAATTTACTGAGTAGACGAACCTACTATTAGTTTCGCATAAAGCTCTTCAGGGCCTAAAATCATGATCTTTAGCACCTGAGAGGCTTTATTGCGAAACTAATAGTAGGTTTCTTCTGAATTCAGTAGATTATCTTTTATATATATTATAAATAATACTTATATAAAAGATTATATATTATATAGATGAGAGAGAGATGGGATATATATTTTATATATTATATTAATATATATTATTATATAATTTAGGATAATAAAATAATACCAAAAGTCCAGTAGAAGAAATCTTCCTTAAACGACATAGGCATTTTTAACTCACAAAACTTGTCGCAGTTTAAAGAAGCTCAATGGTGCTGCTCACTTATTGTTAGAGTCACAGAGCAAATTAGTATTTAAATTTATAAATAAACAAAGCTTAGAGTATCTTTTGCAGGGTTAATAAGACTATCTTCAGGGAACTTAGACAAAATGTCTAATTCTCCGACTCAATCATTATTTAAAAGTATTTAAATAGTATTATTTTTAAATTATATATATATATATATACATTATACTATATAGTATATATTATCAAATAATTATATAATAAGAGATAGAGAAGAGAGAGAAGGAGAGAGAGAGGAGAGAGGGGGGAGATAATACATTCTAATTAACGAGTTGACGGTTTGTTAAGTTTTTTTCTTTCTTTGAAAGTTATAATATTGTTTCTCTATATTTGAAATCTAATTTATTGCTTAAATTATAGCCATTGAGGTGCTTTCTTTAGGAGATCATATAAAATCCTTGTATGAATAAGATTTGCACTGGACATGGAGCATATAAATAATGATTAATAACAGAGATAATTTGAAGGAACCCATGTATGAGTGTAAATCATACGTTTACTACCAGTCATTTAGATAACCTTATATATATTAAATATATTATATATATCATATAATAAATATAATATGCAAAGTTTGCTATAGATTGATTTTTAGTCCAACAAAGTTGATCACATGAAGTCGCTATTCAAAAGATGAATGGGATATTTTAGATATTATCTTAAAAGGGCAGGGTTGGGTTTATTGCGCCAATGACTGAGAGCGCCCCTTTAGAGAGATGCCTGACTGGGTCACTACGCGATTTTTTGTGCCTACCACCCATGAACTTCGGCTGTGGGTGTGGCCCACATTAAAATGTCTTGTGTCAAACACCCTGCATAAGTGGGATGAAGAAGGCAACATACCAGTTACTTGGTCTGCCTCAGAGGGCTTACGGTCCTCTTGGAGCAGGCTCTAAGTCAAATTGACAACGTTGATACCCGTGGGGGCTATCCCATAGGCAATACGCCACCCCTGTAAAATTGTAAAGGGGCTGAGAGGCCTGAGTGTATATTGAAACCAGTGCCTATGGAGCGCCACTTAAGAGGGAAATACCGTGACGGGTATCAAAACGCATTTTTGTGTGTCTACCATCTGCATGACGCTTCGGCTTGGTGTGGGTCCACGTTACAAAGTTTTGGTGTCACGCCCTAATAAGTGGGCTGAGAGGCAAATACCCTGAACTGCAAAGATTACAGACCATTACGCGAACTGTCTACCTCAAATAACGTATAAAGATTAGAGAGAGAGAGAGCAAGAGAGAAGAGAGAGAGAGAGAGAGGGACGGGAGCGAAGAGTGGAAGGGATGAAGAGATGAAAGAGAGAGAAGAGAGGGGCAGAGAGAGAGAGGAAGAAGAGTGAAAGAGATAGGAGAGGGTTGGAAGAAGAGAGAGAAGAGGGAAGAGAAGAGCGGAAGAAGATAGAGAAAGAGGAGAGAAAGTGAGAAGAGAAAGAAAGAAAGTGAGAGAGAGAAAGAAAGAGAGAGAGAGAGAGAGTGGAAGAGAGAGAGAGAGAAAGAGAGTGGAAGAGAGAGTTTGAAGAAGAGAGAGAGAGAGATGCCAGCCCGAGAGGGGTGAGAGAGTCAAATTTTTTTGTTTTTAACCATTCTATTGCGAGGTAAATCTATCGGTCGTGATACTGAAAAACTCGACCCGAAGAATTACAGGGTGTTTGCCAATAATATATGCTACCAATAGATTTGGGCAACATCAGGATTGCCTTTGCTTTCGACTGATGAAATCCCTGTGTTTTATGTCTCTCTCACCAGGAACATATCAGGGGTTTCGTTAATCGACTGGCGGACTTTTTGACATTGTGGAGCGGATTTGCTGTTTTTTAGAAACGTCACATCTTTTTTTAGCTGCTAAGTGGAAAAGTCCTGCTAAAATAATGTATGCATTTTGACACCCAGATCGGAATGAATACGAATTAAGGAAGAGTCGAAATCACTCAGCTAGGTGCATTGAATTTCTTCGACAGAAAACCATTCATTTGTGCGGATTTCAATAGAAAGTACCCGATTTAACGCGAGTTTGATTGAAAGACGCAGCCCACCCAATAAATTAAAGAAGGGGGTATGTGAATATCAGAAATTCCGCAAGATATATGAGCAGCAGGCGTGACTATACAATGGATATCTGCATTCTATACTGAGAAGAAACTTGATCCTCTAAAGGGACTGATTCGTTGATGCTGTCTTTTCAGGCTGATGAAAAAGCACAAAATGCTGATCTGCTTTTTTTTCATAGCTAAAAACTCTTGGGCTTAAAGCACTGAAAGTACTATCTTTCTAAAGTTCAAGTTCGACGTTTTTTCGTATTGGTCGTTGTCAAACGCCACAAACAATGCTTCTTTAACACACTATAACAAATTTGATCCAACACATCTCAGCTTCAACCCGCAAATCTTACTCAAACCCGTACATTGTCCAGGGGCTTACGCCGTTTATACCATCAGAGGTCATTGCGACTCAAAAATCATAATAAAAACAAGCTCGGTTTCTTCCTTCTTGTAGCCAAGCCATTGAAAATCGTAACTCAAAGACAACAAAATCAAAATAAACAAAGGATAACTTAGAAGAAATACACTGAAAACGCAAAATCACAGAATCTCGAACACATCAAACAAAAAAATTGCCGATCCCACTATCAGGAACTTGTAAAAAAACAGACACCAACTACTGTCCAGCGTCCTCCATCCCAGACTTCATTACCCTGACCGCACGCTTTGAACTCACAGTCACCGAATCGCTGTTGACACTTCTTGCTTCCCCTCTTCTTTGTTCTCACACACCTTTCGATTTCTGTGGCTTCTAATATCACTGGGTGCCAAACCTGTCCAACATTGGGGATTAGCTCTAGCCAGAACTTAAGTTCCTCGATGGCAGTCCGCCCTGATGAGCGTTGAAGAGAGGTTATATATATAATTATATTTATATATATATATATATATATACTGGGGATTGCCGCTTCTTGACAGAAATAAGGCGCATTCTACAATGTAGTCCAGATGTTGAGCAGTTTGTGAAGCAGCAGATGGCGCATGGATCCAGCTTGGTTTTTATGTACCCTATCACACATGAATTCTCGACAACAAGGCGCTGCCAACACAGGTCAGATTCGAATCGTATGGAATGTATTCATGGCGTCCGTCATGTGTCGTTCAGAATAGAGGGGCTCGAGTCACCTTAACCTCAAATTCTTAAAGCTATCATCGGCATGTTCCTTTCCAAATGAGGATGTGTATCCAGCCACCCCTTCTGTCATTGGTCCTTATAGTGAAGCTGATTCTCGCGCAGGAATAGGTGTCTGCCCGCTTATCGAGATAGACTATCCCTGTCACGATGCAGTACGTCAGTTTGGGGTTTTCCATTCTCTCAAGATCGGGAGGTTGTCCAGACATTCCAGGGTGGCTATTCCTTACCTGTTTTGTGTTGGTAGTATTTTCTAGTTTTCGCCCAGCCTACTGTTGGACAACCGTCGAAATGGTTGGTTTCTGGCCAGCTTGAATAGGTTTAACGGCATTTGTTTAGGTCACCTTTTCTGACACTTCCCAAATGGCTGGGTGAACAGTGTTTAACCAAAGGGGCTGCTAAATTCACCACAACCTCGCGGAGGCACGTGTGCTGGTTCAATTCAGCAAGGCGTGACGTTAAGTAGGTCACGAATCACGCTGTATGTAGATTCACATCTTGCAATGCTTCCATCCGTCAGGCCTGCACACCTCACCATTCCTACATCACTCTTGGGACTTGGTAGAAAACTGCACTATTTTTTTGTTTTACCATGTTGCGCGCTTTGTGCGACACACACCGCATGCTCTCCTTCCCAAATGTCAAGTATCAAGTGACAAGCGAGGCAAAGGATGACTGGAGACTTTGGGAAACGCAGGTGATGATCTGATGAGATCTACGGGTTCCACACTCTGAGGAAAAAAAGACCTAAGTTTTAAACTTGTATAAGTCCACAGGTACCTATTTTTAGATTATCAAAGCAAAACTCGGTAAGTTGTTCAAATTATGCTTTTCAAAGACACGCTGCGTGACTTTCAGCCACTGGAATGGAATAATATTTGAGAAATAATTGCTTTATTTAAACAGAAAAAGAGACAAAGTTAATATCTCAGTGACACTGGAGTTAAGAACCTGTTAGCTAGTGAAACAATAGGTAAAAAGAAATAAACATGTGTTAATTAATATACATTTCTATTCTTTAAAAACATTAACGTTAAAATATTACTTATTCTGAACCTTCTTAACTCTTCGACGTTTTACGTTTGACAAGGGGAGCATGGTGCCTTGCTTGGACGTTTTTTTCTTTTTCTTTCTATGAGCGGGGGGGGCTTTTAGCCGACGTGACTTGTGGTTCGAAATGGAATACTATTTAAGAAATCACATTGCTTTATTTAAACAGAAAAAGACAAAGTTATGTTAAGCAGTGAAACAATGGTAAAAAGAAATAAACATGTGTTAATTAATATACATTTCTACTCTTTAAAAACATTACTTAAAATATTACTTATCTGAACCCTTTTAACTCTTCAGAGACTTTTATATATATAATATAATTATATATATATTTTTATATATATAATATATATATATATAATATGATGGCTGTCCACTCGTGGACCATTTCTGCTTTTCACTTTTTTAAATTTTTTTTATCATATATTTATATGCGCCAGTTGTATTTGACTCTCCAATTCCTGGTGTTTTTCAGATGACTCACCAGGCCAGCCCCTGGAGAGACATACTCTTCCCCTCACCACATGTTGGAGCTTCTCCACTTTGAATGTTGACTTGGTTGAAAATTACCGCTTTCTAATTGACCGTTTCAGTTTTTGGTGTTATGATTCGGTTGGACTCAATTCTTCACAGACAGGTATTTGTATATATTATATAAAGATGAAATGCCAAAGGCCAGGGTACCAGTACCACAGCAATTGCAGCTACGCAGTTCAGACGAAATCAAAGATATATAGTGAACTTTTGAAATAATCACAAACTAAATGAAATCTTTTTTGTGATTATTTTCAAAAGTTCACTATATGATCTTTGATTTCTGTCTGAACTGCGTAGTGCAATGCTTGTGGTACTGGTAACTGGCTTTGGGATTTTCATATACTTTATATATATATACAATACTGTCTGTGGAAGAATTTGAGTCCAACCGAATCAAAACACAAAATGAAACGGTCAATTAGAAAGGGTAATTTTCAACCAAGCACATTCAAAGTGGAGAAGCTCCAACATGTGGTTTAATGTGGAAGAGTATGTTCTCTCCAGGGCTGGCCTGGTGAGTCATCTGAGAAAACACAGGAATGGAGAGTCAAATACACTGGCATATAAATATGATGATAAAAAAATTTAAAAAAAGGGAAAAAGCAGGAAAATGGTCTCACGAGTTGACAGCCATCATATATATTATATATTATATATATATATATATATATATATAATATATATATATATATAAGTCGTCTGAAGAGTTAAAAGGGTTCAGATAAGTAATATTTTAAGTTAATGTTTTTAAAGAGTAAGAAATGTATATTATTAACACATGTTTATTTCTTTTACCTATTGTTTCACTGCTAACAAACTTTGTCTTTTTTTGTTTAAATAAGCAATGTATTTCTTAAATATTATTCCATTTCGAACCAGCAAGTCACGTCGGCTAAAAGCCCCCCCCCGCCTCATAGAAAGAAAAAGAAAAAAAAACGTCCCAGCAAAGGCACCATGCTTTTGTCAAACGTTAAAAGTCGTCTGAAGAGTTAAGAAGGGTTCAGATAAGTAATATTTTAAGTTAATGTTTTTAAAGAATAGAAATGTATATTAATTAACACATGTTTATTTCTTTTTACCTATTGTTTCACTGCTAACAGTCTTAACTCCAGTGTCACTGAAGATATTAACTTTGTCTCTTTTTTCTGTTTAAATAAGCAATGTATTTCTCAAATATTATTCCATTCCAGTCTGAAAGTCACGCAGGTGTCTTTGAAAAGCATTAATTTGAACTAACTTACCGATTTTGCTTTTTGATAATCTAAAATGGTACCTGTGGACTTATACTAAGTTAAAACTTAGTCTTTTTTTCCTCAGAGTGGTGGACCCGTAGATCTCATCAGATCATCCACCTGCGTTCCAAAGTCTCCCAGTCATCTTGCTCGGCTTGTCACTGATACTTGACTTTGGGAAGGAGAGCATGCGGTGTGTGTCGCACAAGCGCGCAACATGTAAAACAAAAAAATATGTGCAGATATTTCTACAAGTCCCAGAGTGATGGAGGAATGGTGAGGTGTGCAGGCCTGACCGGATGGAAGCATGCAGATGTGAATCTACATACAGCGTGATTCGTGACCTACTTAACGTCACTGCCTTGCTGATTGAACAGCAACGTGCCTCGCGAGGTTGTGGTGAATTAGCAGCCCCTTGGTTAACACTGTTCACCCAGCCATTTGGGAAGTGTCTAGAAAGGTGACCTAAACAATGCCGGTTAACCTATCAAGCTGGCCAGAAACCAACATTTCGACGGTTGTCCACATTAGCTGGGCGAAAACTAGAAAATACTACAACACAAAACAAGGCTAAGAATAGCCACCTGGAATGTCTGGACACCTCCCGATCTTGAGAGATTGGAAAACCCCAAACTACGTACTGGCATCGTGACAGGGAAGTATCTCGATAAGGGGCAGACACCGATGCTCTTGCGGAAATCAGCTTCAGCTATAAGGACCAATTGACAGAAGGGGTGGGCTGGATACACATCCTCATGGAAAGACATGCCGATGATAGCTTTAAGAAGTTTGAGGTAAGGTGACTCGAGCCTCTATTCTGAAGCGACACATGACGGACGCCATGGAAAACATTTCCTACATTGAAGTCTGACCTGTGTGGCAGCGCCTGTATGTCGAGAATTTCATGTGTGATAGGGGTACATAAAAACAAGCTGGATCCATGGGCCATCTGCGTGCTCACAACTGCTCACATCTGGACTACTTGTAGAATGGCCTTATTCTGTCAAGAAGCGGCAATCCCCATATATATATATATATATATATATATATATATATATATAATATATTAACCTCTCTTCATCTCATCAGGGCGGACTGCCATCGAGAACTTAAGTTCCTGGTAGAGTAATCCAATGTGGACAAGTTTGGCACCCAGTGATATTAGAGCCACCAGAGAATCGAAAGGTGTGAGAACAAAGAAGAGGGGAAGCAGAAGTGTCACAGGGATCGGTGACTTGTGAGTTCAAAGCGGTGCGGTCAGGGTAATTGAAGTCTGGGATGGAGGAAGGCGCTGGACAGTAGTTGGTGTCTGTTTTTTACAGTTCTGATAGGGGATCGGAATTTTTGTTTTTGATGTGTTTCAGAGATTCTGTGATTTTTGCGTTTTCGTGTATTTCTTTCTAAGTTATCCTTTGTTTATTTTGATTTTGTTGTCTTGAGTTACGATTTTTACAATGGCTGGTACAAGGAAGGAAGAAACCGAGCTTTGTTTTTATGATTTTTGAGTTCGCAATGACTGCTGATTGGTATAAACGGCGTAAGCTCTGACAATGTACGGGTTTGAGTAATGATGCGTGGTTGAAGCTGAATGTGTGATCAAAGTTTGTTATGTGTGTAAAGAAGGCATTGTGTGTCGTTTGACAAACGACAATACGAAAATAACGTCGAACTTGAACTTAGAAAGATAGTACTTTTTCAGTGCTTTAAGCCAAGAGTTTTATAGCTATGAAAAAAAAGCGTTCAGCATTTGTGCTTTTTCATCAGCCTGAAAGACAGTCATCAACGGAATCAGGCCCTTTAGAGGATCAAGTTTCTTCTCAGTATAATTCCTATACTATATACAGATATCCATTGTATAGTCACGCCTGCTGCTCATATATTCTTGCCGGATTCTGGATATTCACGTACCCCCTTCTTTAATTTATTGGGTGGCTGGTTCTTTCATCAAACTCGGCGTTGAAATCGGGTACTTCTATTGAAATCCGCACAAATGAATGGTTTTCTGTCGAAGAAATTCAATGCACCTAGCGGAGTGATTTCGACTCTTCCTTAATCGTATTCATTCCGATCTGGGTGTCAAAATCATACATATATTTTAGCAGGACTTCCACTTAGCAGCTAAAAAAGATGTGACGTTTCTAAAAAACAGCCAATCCGTCCACAATGTCAAGAAAGTCCGCAGTCGATTAACGAAACCCCTGTATGTTCCTGGTGAGAGAGACATAAAACACAGGGATTTCATCAGTCGAAAGCAAAGGCAATCCTGATGTTGCCCAATCTATGTGGTAGCATATATTATTGGCAACACCCTGTAATTCTTCGGGTCGAGTTTTTCATATCACGGGACCGAAATCTACTGGACCGTTGAAATCCCGCACCTCACGTGATTTAGTTAGTCAGTTGCAGCCTCGACGTGAAGTAAGATAGACGTATCTTACTTCAGCTGTCAGCTCCGCGCATTGAGTAGTAATAAAGCAAATAAAGTTTTGAAAAACAAGAGTTGTTAATTAATTAAGCATGCCTGAGTTAGAAGACCGACCAAGCAAGAAGAAAGATGGAACCAGCCAGACTAGACGTAGACATTATGGCGATTAGACGAAGAACGGCAAGTAAGATATGTATCTCTCTCTCTCTCTCTCTCTCTCTCTCTCTCTCTCTCTCTCTCTCTCCTCTCTCTCTCTCTCTCTCTCTTCTTTCTCTCTCTCTAACAAAAGAAGTCATTATTTGGGACCATATGACCTTACAAACGATTTTAGTTTTTTTTTAATTATAAAACTAACCCTTAACCCTAACCCCTAATAAACCGGATTTTTATGGTGTAAATAAAAAAGTGTCTCCACGAGTCGAGATCGCGAAATGGGTGCCTTAAGGTCATATGGTCCATTGTTTGTATACTCGCAACATAGGTATATAACACTGACATGCGGAAGATGGTGGATTCGTAATTTTTGGAAGCGTTACATCTTTTTGCTACACTTTTTCATATGTCTTTTGTCGTAACCGGTAACCTTTAGGGAATCTCGAACCGAACCTTTTATTCAATACACTTTTCATTCCGCTGTCCGAGGGTATAAAAGCGTTAGTTAAGAGACTCAAGTTGGAATCAACCTGAAAGTTGTGAGTTCAATCTCTGGGTTTAGCGGGGGAAAAGCGACATTACAAGGACGAAAAAACTAAGAAGGCGGATTAACTGATATGAGACATTCTAAGAGACACGGAAAGGCGGAATAAGAACAGTTTATTATGTGTGGATTAACTAAAGGTCCTAGTTCGAGATTTTTTAAAGCTTACCGACTAAGATCAAAGATACGTGAAGAAGGTCACAGAGTATAAAAATGAGTGAAAATGAGACTGAGAAAAACCTCCCTTTGTGGATAAATCTTTGTTCAAGATCAACAGTCTATTTGTATCCCGCAGTTTGGGATCAAAGAACCCTCTGGAAATAATGGATCGAGAAGATTTCTTGTGCCCAAAGATACGCAAGTGTTTTTCGATTACTCAAAGTGCCAGAAAATACTTTTCAAAAACGGATCCTAAAAAGCCATAGATTACAGGCGAAACAGAACGAAGATAGAGAGAACCTGGACGGCAACTTATAAAAATCGGCCTCTTGTGAGGTCGGCCCCTTGCAGTAAGATCCAGACCGGTGCCGTGTGAATACATCCTTATGGCAGTGAAAAACCTGACCGAGAGACGGTCGGTTGTCGTCACCAAGTAGCAGTGAGATACCCGTAGCAGCTAGTACCGGACGATGGTGATAGACTCTCAGAGTTTTACACGACAGCCTCCGAAATCTATCATTTTTAGGCTGTGTACGATACCAACCATATACCGACAAAGTCTAAAGTCTTAAACCACATTCAGTTATATATCAAATACAATTATTTGTTTCAAATGGTTAATAATGATAATCCGCAGTAACCATTATACACCATATATTCCAGTATATATATATATATATATATATATATATATATCGTTTATAAATAAGAAAACAGAATCGGTAACCCAAGTAGGAAATGTAATCGGCAACCCTAGTTCAAATCCTGAACGAGACTGTTTGCGCTTCAATTCGCGCTAAAGCCCCGGGAAAAGCATTCAACTATGAGTAGTAGAGCAGACTTGGTCCTTTAGCATTGGTAAGCCAGAATTCAAACTAGTGGTAATCCGATTAGATCTTGTGTCGCACCCTACTCGTGGTAAAAGGTATTTGATGAACACACACACACACACACACACACACACATGTGCGTGTGTGTGTGTGTGTGTGTGTGTGTGTGTGTGTGTGTGTTCATCAAATACTTTTACCACAGACAGGAATTTAAACCTGAATATAAATTCTATTTTATCTTAAAATATTCGGTACTATCTTTGACTTCAAAAAATATATATATATATATGAGTTTCATACACACAATGAACACCTACACAGGGATTTGTTTATAGTGGTGAAGGCTTGTGTTGGACCATCCACACTTTTTGGCACAGTTGATAGGAAAGAATTGGTGCATCAAGGGTTGCCACAAACCCAATCAACGACCGACCTCAGGAATTTTGAATTCGGAGTTATCCCTCTCCTAGACTGGTTACCTACCCAAGGCTAAAGAGCCCAGACCGCCCTACTATTTAACCATAGCTGGAGGGAGAATATATGGATTCATACCTTTCCAAGGGTATTAGCGCTATGTGAAATGCCAACAGCTTTGTCTCGGAATTGAACTCGAATCGACGAGTCCATTTTCCACGACTCTAACCACGCGCTTCCATATATATATACATACATACATATATATATATATATATATATATATATATATATATATATATATATATATATGTGCAATTCTGTTTCTTGTTTATCCCTATAACAGATTTAAATAATCCGATAACACACACATACGCACACACACACACATATATATATATATATAATATATATATATATATATATATATATTATAGGCTATTATAAAGAATTAAGTATTTGGGGAAGTAGCTGGGGTTGAAGACGTTCTTTATTGAATTTGAAAACGTGTCTTGACTTGGCACCTTCGTCTTTTGCCTCATAAAATATCACCTTCTTTTATTTATTTATTCATCTACTTTTTATTTATCACTGTTTATTTCTCTTTATATATATATATATATATATATATATATATATATATATATATATATGAGTATAGATAAAAGGATATGAAACACCACAAAATGCTGTTAAAGTGAATATGTTATAAAATGTTTTCACTTTAACAGCATTTTGTGTGTTTTATTCCTTTTATATACTATATATATATATATATATATATATATATATATATATATATATATATATATATAGTAGAAGTACTCGACATTGCCCAAGATAAAAAAAAATAATGATAACGGTAATGAACTTTTTCTTAAGCAAAAATTAATTCTATTTGCTTTCTGTACGAATGGATCCTGTCTTATAAATGTTATTACAAGAAGTATCAGACCTCCACCCACGCCTGCATTGGGTGGGTAGAATTTCTGCAGATGGTAATATATTTTGCTTTCTGGATGAATTAGACCTACCTGATCAATTTTAAGCTAAACTGTTCCAAGCACTTCCGAAAGCAGCCAAGGCTGGAGTGCGCGGAGCAAACTCACGCCACCCTATGTAGATGTCGGTAAAATACTGCTTGAGGTCAAAGGAGTTCACGTGCCAATTTTCATCAAGATTGGTGTACTAGCCTAGCAGTCTATTGGTTGAAAGAAAACAAACTAAGCTAATTATTAGCAGTACTTACATGTATTAAATGTTTTATGGCGGCCACAGAGGTTCATGAAGTACTTTGTTCGGTTTATTTATTTAACAGTATATGGGTTATTTAATACCAAAATTTAATTTATTTGTAAATGTTTGATTGTAATCATAACTATATTTTCAATGTTCCAAAGCATCTTTAAATCGCACATATCTGACTATAAAAATAATTTGTTTGTATACTTATATCAAGTATTCCTATCTGATACACAATTATATGCTTTGAAGTAACTATTCCTATGTAATAGTAATAATTTGTTTGCACATACTAATGGTTCCAAGTATTTCTCTCTAACACCAATAATGTACAAGAAGTAATATGGTTTCAACTAATTATAATTATTATTATTATTATTAATGGCCTAAAGTTGGTATCAGCAAGACAGATCCTTGTGGTATCGAACCCAGAATCTTGTGGTTCCTAGGCGAACGCTCTACCGACAGAGCTAAACCGGCCCACTTAGTAAAAAATTATAGCTTTAAATAAATATTCTTAATACAAATAATGCAGTTTAGTGTCATACCTAAGACGCAAAAATACTTTGTGTTTAAATAATTTATTATATCAAATATGTATTTCACTTTCAAAATCTAATATTACAAATATTTTCCTGATGAAAGGAAAATGTCTGGATGGGTAATATTGCTTATGATGTATCTGTTCTCTTTGTTTAGTTCAAAAAGAAAATAAATCCAAAAGTCAATAAGGTGTTTATTTTTTGTATGAAATATGTATTTCCAGTGCTGTTTTATCTGCTCGGTATGAAAATGGCCATCATTTCGTTGGGAAGTTATACATTTCCAAGAAAAACTAAATTTAAATGATAAAACTTGTCAGCGGTCGTATGTATATGTGTATATCAGAGTTAAAAAGATATGGGAATTAAAGGATTTTTAAAATGTCTATAATAAACTTCGTGCTAGTACAGTCAGCGGTCAGTAGGCAAAAATCTGATTTCTTTTATGCCTTTTAGAGCTGGTTGGTTGAAGCAAAAAGGTTGTTTTCTTTTCCGGAAATCAAAACCCTATATATTTAGCAGAAGTGCCCCCACCATCGCAGCAATTCAAGGAAAATTGCCAGTAAAGATCTGATAGAGAGAGCAGCAGTGAACATCTGCTAGATAGAGTGAGGAAGACAATTGATCATTACCCAAGCTTGATCTTCGTCGATACTCTTATAGTTAGGGTCGGCTCGACTTAGACTGAAGAGAGAAGTATCAAACATGCTATTCTATTGATGGTCTCAAGTTTGTTTTGAAGAGTAAATAAAGATGATGATAAAAGTGTACTACTCTCAGATTCATTTTCTTTCTTTCATTTTTCCTTTGTGGGCCTGTTGCGGATTTCTACTGCCACACTCGAATTCAATACATTTATGAATATCATGAACATTGGTCAGTTCTTACATAATTACAATAACAAAATAACAAAATTATTATAAAAAATCAACGAGAATGTAAGAAGAAATGGATAAGATTTGAAGCGGGAAAGAAATAAGCGTATAAGAGCGAGATAGGAAAAGTTTGTTTGGAGAAGGAAAGTCTTGACTGTCCTTCCCATTGAAGGTTTCATTAATTGTTTTTATTGTCACCGATCAAAACTGCAATTGGTTGGAAAATGTGTTTTTGGGGATCACGATTGTTTATAACTACGTCCGCGTGCGTATTGACTTTCGCTTAACCTGGTGCCCCCAGGTCTGGAATTATCATTATGTCATGCCTTTAGAAAATGAATGAAAAACGCAAGGTTGATTTTCATTTATTTTATTTATTTTTTAAAGCCACGATACGTAACCAAACACATTATTTTATCAAATGAATTTAGATCTGAATTTTTTCACGGTACAATGTTCAAACTATGTGATTAATATCTACTATCAAATTAGGTTCATTGATAAGGAATGAGATTACGTTGGATTATGAATATTTGTTGTGTAAAAAATATCTTTTTGTCATTGGGTAACAGATTTATTGAAGTGTATCTACACATTTGTATGTCACCCTATTCATAACAGTCACACATGTCTTTTCCCCTGGTCTTAAATAGACCAGAGAAAAAGACATGTGTGACTGTTATGAATAGGGGGACATACAAATGTGTAGATACTCTTCAATAAATCTGTTCTTTCTTTGGTTAATATCTTATCAATAATATCAATTTTCTTAATATTGAATCATTCTATTTAATTTCTTTTCAGTATTTCAGCTCTTGGACGCAGTGTTTATTTGTTTACTTCTTTCCTTTGCTTTCTCTCTATCTGTTCTTTCTTTCTTTCATTCATTCTTCTTTTTTTCTTTCTCTCTCTCTCTCTCTCTCTCTCTCTCTCTCTCTCTCTCTCTCTCTCTCTCTCTCTCTCTCTCTCTCTCTCTCTCTCTAGGTCTGGTCTTCTGGTGGGATGGGGTGATTTGTCTTTAGCTCGAAGTCCCAGATAATTTTATGCGTTTCATTATCAAGAACAGATTCTGGTTTATGCATATACCATTTTGTTGTATGGTCAAATTTTAATTTTTGCATAATTCCCAGCCCAATCGTGCCTAGATTTGTATTCCCGTTGTGATAGTTTGCTACATTCGCTTAATACATGATTTACAGTCTCGTTTCTATCACCGCACAGTCTACATTTAGTGTTTTGTTGAGTAAAAACACTCAATAAGCAAGTCCACAAAAATGTAAATATACATGTACAATTTGTGCCTCTAGGAATAAAATAAGCATAAAAGGGTTGACAATGCCGCTAAAATTAATCAATCAAACTCAGAGGAATCGGACAGTTGGATTACATCTCCCAAATTTCTTCAGACATCAGGCATGTATCTGGCCGAGAAAACTCTAGTTTCCAACTCTCTAAATTATAAGTTAATTGCTAAGGATCAAACAACAGATAACTAAATACAACAAATAAAACAAGACATATCATTCAAATTAGAGGAATTACCTCTCGCCCATTTAGCAATGCAAAATGTTACTGTGACACATCATAGACACAACTGCGACCATACATACAACCCAATTTGAGCCAAATGTGGTGATTGTCTGCCCCTGTTTGGATCGATGTGGAATTTAGAAGAATTATCTTTCCTTGCCGCCAGGTTTTCGCCAGTAGAGGGCAAGTGTATTTAAGTAGTAGCCCAGGAAATTCTAACTCTCTTTCTCTGGGTCTGGCAACCACAGCAGATGGTTTAGGCACTTTGTGACTCTGCCACTTATGTGCCACCAACCAACTATCAGTAAGTGACATTCCTGCAGAAACTCTGTATCACTTCTTTAGGACGTAATCTTACATTCTTTATATACGTTTATGTATCTGTTCTCTATATATTACTGTACCTTTGTCATGAGTATATGTATACCTGTCTTGTATGTATTTTTCTACGTGCTCACAAATTAAAGTATGTTTGTTATTATCTTATAACTTCTTTGTCGGAGTGATTTATGTACACATATGTACCCACGTTGAAGGTTACTTTGAGTCTTCCAACTTATTATAGGAACTTTACATCTTATACAACAAATATTAAAACATTTTCATAAATTTTTGCATCCAAGCAAACGTGCAATAATAAAACTGATCACTGAAAATTTCATTTGATCAAACATTACAATATACATAAAAACTGGACAAAGAAATATTTAACATGCCAGAAAATCAAAATGGACAGGTACATGAGATTGCACACGATGCAAGATTCACAAATATACACGTTAACATCCAGTTCTCATGGATAAATATATATCGTGTTAATATAGTATTTATTTATATAGACTAACAACAACAAATAAATAAATTAAAACTTAGTTCAAATCTAACGGTTTATTAAACAACAAAACAATGACTAACAATATAAACGTATTTCCAATATATAGAGTCAAGTTTAAGACTTACCAGTCTGGTGGAGAAGGAAACTGAGGATACCTTGTATCTTCTATTGTCAATAATTCTACTCGTAGAACTTGTCCGAATGTGTGCATTGAATATTGGTGCCAAAACTTCTAGGCGCGTCGTGTAATTGCTATGTCCAATCGCAGAAAGGTTCTCCCTCACTTAACTCCATACATAGAAATAAACATATTTTGCTGACCCAGCGCATATATACTGACCATCATATACAAATTTACTCACTGATTGTCGGCGATAGCCATCAATGATATTTCAGAGACAAAACTATCCTGATTGGATTGGAGATTACAAAATATCTTCAGTATTCACAACTGACAGAGATGAGCACGCTATTCAAAAAGTTCAGTAACTTACAACCAGGCACATAAAAATCACAGCGCATCACTCTTGTGCAAATTGGATGTTCAAATGTTTCCACAAGAGAAGATACAGGCAGCATAAGACATGAAACCAAAAAAAGACTGATTGGGTTGGTAATTTACCATTGATAATTTTATCTATCCTGAGTGTTTTAAAAAGAGGGTTTGGTGTGTACACCAACGGAAATTGTTTTGGGTACACCCTTGGCATTATCTGATCGATATTTTGAGGAATGTTTTCATTACATTTTCCACCAATGCGGAATCCAACTAGAAAAGTATAACTACGATATGATCTATACGCCTGTGAATATACATTTATAAGAATCGATGGTTTAAAGAAGCCTTTATAGCCCAGCCATACATGTTCGTACAAAGTCGTAAACAGGGCGGACGAACGTTTCAGTCTTAAAAATCAAAAACATGACATATCAATAGGATTAAACCCTGCTTATGTCGATAAGCAATACTTACAATAACAACAAACAGAAATAACAGCAACATTCACATTCTCCGGTCACTCAAAAACACAAACATAAAACGAGCAAATGTCACTTAAAACACACGTGTCGTGGGCTTCAAGTGGTATTTGCAAAAACAACACAACAGTATGTTACAATGAAATCAGGATGACATGTGAAATGGCCCAAACACGTCCAAACCCTTTAGATATTAAAACATCATATATATAAGAAAAAACAACAATTTCGCAATATATGGATAAAATACCAAATTTGCAATAGATGGGGAAATATTTTAGGGGGCTTTAGGGGAGGGGGTATGTTCCACAGTTTTCAAGTTCGGACACTGATTCAAAAGCATACGACAGAACGACATAAATTTTAGATAAGAAAAGAGAAGGTAAAAAAGAGAGAGAAGCAGGGTTGCAAATTTGTCGTGATTAGCGGGACACTTATCTGAGAGTCCGGTCAACAAGTTCGTTTGAATTTTAGTTGCTTTTATGGTTTCGTTGGATTTTTAGTTGAATTTTAATTAAATTTTCGGGTTGAATTTTAGTATTTCATTTTTTAGTTAAATTTCTTGGTTAGTTCCTTGCCAATTTAGTTTCGTTTTAGTGTTTAAAGGAGCGAGTGACAACCACCATCTTGCAGCTATCTTTTTTTTCTGCTTCTTCACACATTGTTGTACAAGTGAGGCTAAAAGTTGCTCTCCGTCTTTAGGCTTGGTTGCTGTCGCAGAAATAGTCGGGGAAGTTCACTGAGCCTTGGTGTCTTAGATCCTCTCCTCCACTCTGAATGAGCGTCAAAGTTTCTATTAATTTGTCACATTATGGTCAGTCTTATTCTTTGTTTTAACATTTTATATAATATAATATATATGCTCTCCTATAAAAGGGATGGGACACTCTCTGGTGGCATTTACATATATACAGATGTGTGTATTTATTAGTTTGTAATAAGATAAATAAAGATAAACCTTGCATCCAATTCTAAAAATAGAACAGAAATCACAATTTGAGGAAAAAGATACGCTTATTTTGAAGGAAAAATTAAACCCACGTAAACGTTGTAAACAAACCACGTGATTTCAAATCATGTTATTTAACGATAAAAACAGCAAACGAAATATTCCACAACAGATCACAGGAGACACCAAAGTGACTCAGCAGACATGAACCAGCCTAATAATACATATAACCCACTCTAGAAAAGTATCAATATAGCAGATAGTTCCTCGTCTCTCACAAAAAAAAAGATGGGCAAATACACATTCACTCACAGCAGAACAAACAAAGCAAGATTATTACCGAGTAAGTAACTTCATTATTATTTTCAGTAAAACACACTATGCGCTCTCATACAAGGTTTTCTTTCTACAAATACTTTTCTGTCGCAAACACATTCCTTTTGATATAGACCTGCACACAAATAACATTTCTTTATAGTTTTAACATTATATCAATTTCCACTAAGATAATAAATTTCTATTTTGATAGTTGCAGTAGCTCTAGATTGTGTATAGAATACTGTTAATTTACTATTTAACGACCTAAAAAGCGATTAAATAACTACAATTTGTTTCTATTTTCAGCCATTTTTCATCCAGGAGCCCAGGGTGGGCAGTTTATAGGCGGGAAAATCTCACAGTTTTAAAAGTTAACTACTTATACATGTATAATGAACATATACTAACGCATCAAAATATATAGTATTCATTATATTGAAACAATCTAACCATGCGAAATATTCGTATTGACATATAAAATAATAATCACATTAATACACAAAGATGGACATTTTTTTACGAAAGGAATATTTATTTTCAAACTTTTAGGCTAAATATAAGGATCTTCATGAGATTATTTCCTGATTCCCATAAAAGCCTTAAAAGTTTTTTGCTTTTTTTGTTGTTTTTTTAAATTATTATTAGAAGAACTAAAGATATTGGACACAAAAGAATTAATCTTATCATTAGGTAAATTTTTTTCGTTTGCTCCTTCGAATTTCAATAATCTTGTGACGTCATACTTTGTTGTGTACATTATTTGAATTTCTGGACAGAAATCAATTCTTGATAATTTCCGTAATATTTTTATTCATCGGCTTCAAAGGCGGCGGTGAGTATTGTCCGCTTTTTATATAAAAAGGAAAACGCGGCCATTATTCAATTTGTACTAAATTCCGTAAAAATGTCAGGATTATTAATGTATAGATGGACACTTCTGATATGATTGATTGATTGATTTCTTGATTGAACTTAACGGCATGTCAACCCGTCTAGGGTTATTTTGTACCTAGTGATTAAGGAATTGTGTACATTGAACATTTATATTTCCATTTTTTGTATAGTTGTTATTTGAGTGGTGCACACGGCCCCATCGTACACGAATAATTTTCAAACTGACCTATTTGACTAATAGATGGGATTCTAACAGATACTATTTGACCTATAGATGTGAACCTAACAGGTACTATCACTCAATCAGAGAGGACCTGAGAGTAATGGCATTGAACCCATTCCCCAGAAGTGAAGCCTCGCCACCAGATGCAGTTTAATGCCATACACTGGACACCCTTTTCTGGGAGGAGGGTCTTGATCAGGGGTGAGGGCCCACGGATGTGGGGTTCTCAATGTTTTAAGGGTTAAGACGTTAAAGATTTTTATCAAATCAATCAATCAAACATTATCATATGTGTGATCAAGAAGTATCGAGACTTAAGCTTTAATTTACTTTATTTGAATAAATACGTGCGAACAGTTGAACAGTTGAACAGATGGTTTTTAGACGTCTCGGCGAGTCAGAGTCAATTTTTTTTCTCTATTTATTCATTCAAATTGCATGTAGTTGTTTATACATACATACATACATATATTCCTGAAATGTGTTGACCCCAATTTCTAAGAGATTTTGTCCAAAACGAATTCCATTGTATGACCAAGTTGTCAACAAAATTTAGAAAAAATATTTGTACTCACATAAACGTGTGCTTTTTTTTGGGGGGGGTATATAATGTGGGGAGGGGGGGTCTTTGATGCAAATACAATCTTCCCAGTTCATCCCACGTGACCCTGATAAACTTGACAAATATATGTCTTTGATATTTTGGATCAGTTTTTTTTTAATTTTAGATTTAGCTATTAGAAAAAAAGTCTTGGATCTCGAACCTGTCTAGACAAGTTGGAGAAGTTGGTCGATGTGTATTCCGTGGCTAAACGAGTGACAAATCTGCTGTAGTAGTTTACGACAAAAATCACGTTGAAAATACTAGTTCTTGTCATATCATTAGCGTTAAGCAGTGTCTAACATGGTTAGTATTTAGATGAGTGAACGTTTTGAAAAGACAGAGATTTGAAGTTTTATTCAACCTGGATTTATCTGATTGATGAGAAAAAACATGAATGATGAAATCTTGTGAGTCACTTCTTTTCGCATCGAAGTTAAAATGGCGTTTGTAAAAATATTTTATCTCAGAAAGACAAAATTCAAATTCTTGTGATGTAATTTTTATCCAATTCAAGCAATTGGGAGATAGTGAATTTCTGTATCCTTGTGAATCTACAAAATAGCCAAAATCCACCACAACGATTTTCCAATTCGACCAAGGAAGTGTAATTATATTAAAGTTGTGCGTTCGTATCACGTCGAAGTCACCAGATATAACACGTGGGGGAGTTATATTAACGTTGGAAGGCTTGAAGTAACCTCCCAACGTGGGTACATGTGTGTACATAAAAACATTCCGACAATGGTATGAAAACTATAGCATATTTATTCCAGAAGTGACGGAGATACATTTAAGACAAAGATATACACAACAGATACATAAACGTATTATGAGGAAATAGGCGTACGACTTGCGTCGTAGAGAATGTCACTTACTGGTAGCTGGTTGGGGGGAAAAGCTCCACCACCACCTAAGGGTTAGAGTCGGCAGGCGCCTAGACCATGTTTACTCGTTGCCGGCCTGAGTGAAAAGGACACTTCACTTCACCTCAGCATTATTTAAATGAATATTCATGCTGTAGTACCCACAAAGATTCCCGGTGGAATCGGATGCGAGTTTTGCCTACTTCTTTAGGTATTCGGCAGATAGAAATTTGACCAAAAAAGCAACAACCAGTCAATCGAAGAATTCATACTAAAGTCAACCGGTGTCAAAGACTTGAAAGTAAACACAAAGTTCTACACAAAGTAGAATAGTATTTTAAAACTGATTTATCTGGGGCCATTTTAGTATGGGTTTGGTTGCCAGTTCTTTTCATATCAATAACGTTAAGCAACGTTTAACATAGTCACTATTTAGATGGGTGAACGTTAACAAAACGAGCCCAACAATTGCATGGGATATTATTCCTAAGTGTGTGAGCGTCAACAAAGGAAAAAGAACACTTGCGGTTGGTGTGAGTTAGCGACAAGTAACGACTTAAATTTAGGGGTTAGTGAAATCGCCTTCCACCTCCAATTGTGGGTCGACTACGATTTGTTAAACAATAAATCTTTCCTTCATTGAGTAAAAAAATATCACTTCAGGTTTTCCTGTTTTTGGGACCGGTCCAGAAGGAAGTTGCAACATCTATAATAAAGTGAGTGATATCATTCTGTGACCATGTATCTGACATTTCCTCTTCCTCGTTGTCATCTCTTCATCTCGTTTTTGTCTCTTCCCTCTTTCTTCGAGACCCCATGATGCCACATTTCTCTCAGTCTTTTCAGAAAGGAATCTCGACTTATGCACGTGACACGCCTTTTAGATAGTAAATATTCTTCATGTTTGAAGCTGAAAGGTTCTCTTATTTTGTCACTCTATCTAAGGAAGCTCGATTTATACACGGGTCTGTCCTTATAACTGGCACATATTTTTTTTCTGTCTGAAGTCAAGAATTACTTCTAGTCCTGCAATTGGATGACTATGGAAGTTTGTCCTATACACAAAGTATGTGATTTTTTTCATGTCTGAAACTAAGTCTCCCCTAGTCCTTGTCATTGTACACATGATGAAATTCAACTGATACACGAGGCTGTCTATGAAAATGGTGAATATTTTTCATGTCAGAAAGTAAGAGTAGTCCCTATCACTTGACATCGTTCATTTGATGAAACTCGACTTTTACGCCAGGCACATCTTTTAACTAATGAATATTTTCTCTGTCTGAAGCTAAGAGTTTTCATGGCTATTGTCATTGTTATCCTGGTGAAACTTGATTTATACACGAAGTACCGAATACTTTTCATGTCTGAATCTAAGTGTTGCTTCTCCTTTACATCAATGATAGAACATTTCAGTAATAAAATTTGGTTCTAAAATTCGACTTATACACACGTGTGCACAGTATTTTGTTTATATTATATATATATATATATATATATATATATATATATATATGTTTAGTTCAACCTGGACAGTACTGGATAGTCTTGCTGGAATGGTAGATAAATAATCATTCAAAGGAAGTGTCGTTTGAGTAATTACTGTGTCACCTCTGATCGTAATAAATTGCCCTTCATTTTCATTTTTAACATTCATCGCACGACGCCGCATAATACATCATATATAATGTCAACGTCACGTGACTCGACAATAAAAATTCTAGTGAACGTCCCATAAACATTGTTCGTTTCTTTTTTGATTCTTTGTTTGCTTTCCAACTAGATACTACTACTCTTTTAAAATATTTTATTTAATCTATTACTTAGGCTCACCGCATTTAATGAATAACTGAATAAATAGACGTTTCTCATTGCCAGAGTTTGTTACTATTGGATTTTTTCTGTACGCTGAAACGAAATTGGACTTGCCTTCACATGTATTTCTTTGGGGAAATGGCTGCAAAATGTTTCTTTATGTGACGTAACGGACAATCTTGTCGTAAATCATGTTCGCAACAGACATGTTCTTTAGGCTTATCATCAACTTGCTTCTGCCAGCCCATCGAGTGACGATTACTGCTACGCCCCTTTCGGCTAGGAATCACAAGGTTCTTGGTTCGATACCGGCCCTCCCCAACTCAGCGTATGAGTAGCACAAGGATCTGTGCGATAAAGTGAGGAGATGATGATAGGTGGAGCGCCACGCTCCAACCCAGATGCTAAAATAATCTCCTTGCTCTAGCGCTAGTGAAAAGGGGATAGATTCCCTCGCTGTATGGCTGATACCGACATTAGGCCGCCCCGACCACTTTACTTACTTTATTCACGACACAAAAACTATGTTGTTAAGTAATATGAAGATGCCGGTTTTATGCTGATCACCGTCGTTAAGCACCTTTGATCGATGAACAGCACTTAGATGGGTGACCGCTTAGGGACATCAGGTACTGTTAGCAAGTTGTAACCTAGTGACCGAATAACAAAGTTTAGTATACAAAAATATGAATGTTCCAGTTTTCGTGATATCAGTGAGGCGTCATTTATATTAAATTTAAATGAGTGACTGTTTAAAAACAACAGTTACTAACAGAAATTCTGCCATAAGAAAGGAATGAAGACAAAACAAGTAATATGTTTAAAAGAGGTTTATTACACGGTGCGAAGGGTTTGCTAAAACTTAATGCTTTTAGCGGTCTTTAAGTCAAATATATAGAGAGTAACAAGTAATGAACACTTATCTTTGTTGAGTTCTTTTAGGGTGAAGAATTCTGGTCATAGGCTCATACGTTGTCGTGTCTGCTGCTATATTCGTTCACCCAAAGTTTGAGGGGTGTAGTCTGTGTTGTAGTAGTCAGCGCTGGTGGCTGCTGTCATGTTCTGTTCTCTCAGGAGGGACGTGGTCATTCTCTGAATACCTTTACTGTTATCCCCGTAGGGACATCTTATCTCTCCGACCACTGTTGCTGTTCTGAGGATTTGAGCCCCTGCTAGTCCCTACTCCAGGAACCTGTCAAAGGAGGATAACCCATATTTTTCAAAGTACTTTAAGTATCGTGCAGACTTTTGTCAAACGAGGCAAAGTTTAGTATATAAAAAATATGAAAGCACTGGTTTCCTTCTTATTACTAAAGTTACGCACCATTGATACTGAAGAATACTTAGAGAGGTGACCACTGAGGAACATCAAATACAATAAGCAATATATCTATAAGTTAGTATAGACATAGTACTTGGTAACTATCAGTTTCTCACCTATGCGATAAAGAGAAACGCACGTGTTGTTCGTTTTTTATATATATACAGTTATATGTTGGGCCTGATGGCAAGGGTGGTTATTGGAAATTCAACAGAGAATTATCTTCCCCTGCTGCTAGGGGAAAATATCCAACAGGAGGTTGGCGCGAGAATCAAACCAAACCACACTTATCACAGAGCAGTCACTGAGGGAAGTCGCAAAATAAGCGATCCACCACCAAACTTTCTAAGGCATTGTGTCAGTATACTACAAAAGGCTGTCACAATAGCATACTAACAGAAGGCTGAAGAACGAGAAACGACCTGACGAAGCGTCTTATCAACATTCCAACCAGCGACCAGAATACCCCTGTTATCACCACTTCTCCAACGAACAGTATTTAACCTCACAGATAAGTCTGTAGCAAATGCCATTAAAATTTGCAACAACATTTCTGTACTTTTGATAAAGTGTCTGTATTTTATATTCGTATTTGTTTCCTTTTTTCGTCCGAAATAGTCAACTACGGAGAATAAGGGCTCCCACGAATCCCCGTAAATACTATTATGGTTTAGTTTGTGAAGCATTCTGGGAAGAGCGTTTTAGTTTATACTACGTGGTTATTTACCCACTTACATTGTATTAATTTTGTTATTTGTTAATTCATTTCGTCTATTATGCTTAATCAATTGTTCTCTCGTGTTTTTATATCTAATTATTATTATTGCAAGTTTTCCACACCAGCATTAGCTGGTAGTTTTTCACTGAAGTCTGAGTGACAGCAAGTTTCCTCAGGTTTCCAGGAATCTTCTGAAGCATTCTAGCCAATTTTAACAATGTCGTTGTTTAGATGGTTTCGATTCTTCCTCCAATTTCCGATTCCTCCAGTGGAAAACAATTCCTTCGTTGCCGTTACAAGAACACCAACTACAATTGGTATCACCTTCATCCTCATGTTCTACAGTTTGTTTTCTTTTTAGTTCTCTGTCAAGGTTCAAGTATTTGTCTTAGCCAATGGCCGTCGTGTAAGAAAACCATAAAACAACAGGATTTCGACAGGTGGACAGATTCCCTGGCACGCGGTCGGTTTCTCTCAAGATCAGTGTAGTAGCTGTTCGATTTTTGATGATTTATTTTTTTCGACCCTTCTGGACCAATTTTTTTACACATTTTAAAAGGGCAAGCTTTTGAAACCTCTTTTTGTTTTCCTTTTTTTCGCATACGTTTTCTTTGTTGTCCTTTTGGTACCAAATCCAGAGCGGTGCAGTGACCAGCCTATCCGAGGCTGAAGTCAGTGACGCTCTAAAGACCGCACCAGCGATAAACGCGGATCTGAAAGAAGGGCATGGTGACCAAAAAAGTAACTAGCCATGCAAAACAATGGCAGTGACATCTGATCTAAAGTCTAGGACAGTGACACCTGACCGCTCATCTATCTCCCAGAGCAACCAAAAGATTCAATAGATATAGAACAGTTCACCGGTCTTTGCTGGTCAACCACGACTAAAGGAGGTCAGATGTCCCAGCTGGACACCTAGGACAATCCAGCCAAGCCCCGAACAAATCGTAACCAGCGCTTAACAGATCAAATTATTATCTGAAGAATTAGCCGCCAAATTTTTAGAAAGCCTCGTTTTCAAAGAACCTCCAAAATTCAGCCATTTGACACAAAAAACGTCAAAAACTTTATGGAAAATACAGAATTCTTACAACAAAAAAATAATTTTGTATCTTCTCACAAGGCAACGCCATTTACAGACATTGAAATAAACATTGAACTACTTTCAACATATATTTTAAGTTAAATAAAAACTCAAATAACCTCTTAAGTAGACCAAGTATAGAGATGACTACAATATGAGATTTTAAAAAAAGTAAAACCCCTGTTTGGGAGCTATCTCTACTTACCTGTATAACTAATGCAATCTTACTCGATTTTAGTTTACCAGCCGAGCAATAATATTTTTTTCAATTATCACACTTGCCCAAGGCCCCTCTTCATCAAATTCCGGAAATATGTCACTTTTTATACGAGGCACTTTTAAGCATCTTCAGCCACCCGGAACCTAAAGAGGGGAGGAGGGAGGGAAGTATACAGGTAAATATAGATATCTCATAAACAGGGTTTTACTTTTTAAAAACTCAGTTTATATCAATATTTATACTTACCTGTATAACTAATGCAAGAAATAGAATTTGCAGCAGAACTCTAGGAGGTGGAAAAAAAGAGTAAAAAGAACATATATTATTCTTTTGCAATTCCAATTGTTTCTAAGATGAATACTCCTGTAAAATTTCCTTTGTCTCAAGCAGAATCTCTTAGGTAAAAAATGTAAAGGTGCTTTCTGAAAACCAATGAGCCGCTTGGAAGATGTCTATGGAGCACTCAATTTAAACAAATCACAAGATGAAGCGAATCTCCTAATATCTTGGGCCCTAATATCCGAACTTAATTGATCTGATGGCTCATAACCATGTCTAATAGCAGACACAATCCACCTTGAAATCAAACTAATCTTTGCCAATCTATATTGGTTCTTCTGATAGGGAATGAAAAGCGCTTGATCATCTTGCCGTAACTCCTGTTCTTTTCATGTATGCTCTCAGACCACGATAAAGACAAAGGTAGTCTTCAGAGACATCTGAAAATTTCGTAAAATCTAAAATAAACCAAGGTTTATTCAAACACTGGACCAGAATTTTTAAAGTTCGGTAAGAGTCGAGTACTAAAAATTAGACTCCTTGATGAATAAAGCCTTTAGCCCCCCCCCTTACCCTAGTATCAGAAGCCAAGGCTATTAGAAAGACAGTCTTTCAAGATAAAACTTTAATCCCATAGAATCGAAGGGTTAAAAGGGGGGATTAGTGAGAGCCCTTAGAACAAAGAGTAAGCCCCAATTAGGGAGAAGTGATCTCACTGAGGTATTTTAACTAAAATTCCTTTAACCAACTTCCCAAAAGACTGAATTTAAAAGAACTTTTCTCCCAACACTAGCTACTAACACTGTTCCATATTCTACAATAGTTGAAACTCTGCAACCTCAGACCCACGCAAATGAATCATAAAATCTGCACGTCCTTTAGAGAAGCAGACTACGGGTCGATATATCTATTGTGTTAGTATAACATTCAGTTCTAAGACTAATAACAACAGGAAAGGAATTAATATTTCCTTTAATTCAAACTATTTATTGGCTAGACATAAAACAACAAACAAAATATAAAGTCCTTCCTGTATATAAAGTTGAGTTTAAGGGACTTACCAGCGCGTTGGATAAGATATCTTAGGGTGGTTTCCTTGAGTCCCTGAATTCGTTGCCTCGTGGTACCGCGGGTGGAATCTGTCTGTCCACTCTTTGGATATTGCGCCAAAACTCTGGGCTATCACGTGATTGGTATATCCAATCACAGAGCCTCTCCCTCACTCACTCTATATACAGGAATAACCATTTTACTGACCAAAATATCGTTCAATACCCCAGTATATCTGTTGCCTTGCACTCTCATTATGGAAAGCCTTATGCCATTCTTGATGTAACTCTTAGCTCTTCCTAGAAAGAGATTCTTCAAGTGGGCTATGTTGGATAATTTCCCTGCCAAAAGCTTTAGACTTGCTACGTCTGAATGAACTCTTAGACTCAGAGTTAGAATTTTCTTTTTTCGATCTTATTGGTAATTCCCTAGGAAAGTCTATTAACAGGTCTGGAAGGAGAGGATACCATGACTGGTGAGGAGCATATGGGGCAACAAGATGAAGAATAAACCTTTCTAGTGATACTTACTAAAGGACCTGGTGAATAAATATTAGCAGAAGGAAGGAATACATCCCAATTTATGCTCAGAGCATCTGAAACATGCTGCATCCACTGGATAAGTAGAGCAAAACACCTCCAATTTTCTGTTCTCTGGAGTAGCAAAGAGGTCTGTTTGGAAGACCAAACTTTCAAAAAATTAATTCAACTATTCTCAGGTCCAAGCTCCCACTTGACTATCTGCTAAAACAATCCTCTTTCCTGGAATGTGAGCTGCACAAAGGGAAATGGTATAATCTGCTGCCCATTGGAACACTTCTCCAGTCAACTGACAAAGAT
This sequence comes from Doryteuthis pealeii, assembly GCA_023376005.1. Lineage (NCBI taxonomy): Eukaryota > Metazoa > Mollusca > Cephalopoda > Myopsida > Loliginidae > Doryteuthis > Doryteuthis pealeii. The sequence continues at coordinate 13,366,292 of CM042177.1, forward strand.
TAAGAGATTTTATGCCAACTTTGTTGATACATGTCACTACTGTGTAATTGTCGCATCTAAGAAGAACTCTTTCCCTTCTGAACAATTGCTTGCTGGGTTGCTCTTAGCTCTAGGCAATTGATATGGTTCCTTCCCTGGTGTCTGTCCCAAATTCCTGCCACCTGATGAATGTTTAAGTGAGCACCTCAGCCCTTATCTGATGCATCTCCCCATAGAACTACAGGCTCTACATGGTGTAGTAGAATCCCTTCAAAGTTTTCTCCTTCTTGTCCACCATTCTATGTGTTTTGTTAATAAACCATTAATATGGACAATCTTGATATTGTCTCTTCAAGGGATCTACCATGACCAAAGATAAAATTGGATTGGACTCCTATGTAAATGAGCCTAGGGAAACATTCATGCAGCCATTAGGCCCAAAAGTCTGGAAAAAATGTGAGCCCAGCAGAACCTGGTCTCCAAAATGAGATCTGTTGTATCAGATTCAGGAAACTCTCCACTGATTGATAAATTATCCCCACCTCAAAATTGAAGAGAGCTCCCAGACAAATTGTCTCTTGCAATGGAACCAAGCAAGATTTCTGGGAATCTCAAAACCCAATAATGGTCCTGTGTCAAAATTACTTGCTGACTGAGAATACATTGATCCTGATTTCTGACCATCCAGGTACATGAACAAATGTACTTGATGGGACCTTAGAAATCCCTGCATAGCCAACATCATCTTTGTGAACACCCTAAGGACTATTGTTGGCCCAAAAGACAGCTTTGAATTGGTAAAGTCTCCCTTGAAAGAAAAACTATAAAAATTGCCTGCAACCTGAGAAATTAGGAACATGGGAGAAGGATCCTATAGGTCTACAGTAATTACTCAATTGCCTTTCCTTAAGGCTTGACAAATAGTCCTGAAAGTTACCATCCTGATATGAGGTACCACAAGATGTCTGTCCCTCTTGAAAACTAAAAAGAAAGATTTGAATTTTTAGTTCTCAAGAGGAACAGACATCTTAATTCTCCTCTTTATACTGAGATTTAATTTTGAATCCACTTTCAAAATAAAAGTAATCCGTCTACAGTACGTGTCCAAACTATAGGATCCTCCGAATTCTGGTCAATTTCTGTCTTAGAGAAAAGACTGCTATCTCAAACTTCCATCCAAATCACGGTTCACCTTGGTATGTTTAATATCATCCCTGTAACTTTTTGCTGACAATTCTTCAGCATGAGCCCCTTCTTTTTTTTTTTTTCCCAAACATAATATCAAATTTTTTATCTGTAAGCTCATTCAAATCCCTAAACCCCTCTACATCAGGTAGGAACCTGGAGGGAAGGATAAATCAGGTTTCCACTAATTGCATCAGAGCCCAGTCAGGAAAGATTCATTTTAACTGTATTGGTCATAGTAATGATCCAGTTCATTTTCTCTTGAAGGAAAATTCATGCCTAGACAAAAGAGAAATGTAAGAGCTTACCTTTTGGAATTCCCATAAACTGGTGGGAACCAAAGGACCACACAACTGACTTCTATTTGTCAAAAGGTGTTGGTAAGAAAACAGACATAAAATTCCTTATCCTAGTATCCCATCAACAATTTGACCTACTCTGCACTCTGATGAGCTACCAGTTCCAATTTTTACTGAGTTGTCTCCATCTGAAGAAGAGAGTATCAACGAAATGCAAATCAAGAAATACTGACAGATTCCAATGATCCTTCTTATCCTACATCAAAGTCATCAACTCCTGATCAGTTTAACCAGCTAAAGCTGAATGGCTTTGAGCGTGATTTGAGTCTCTCTAAAAATACAACAGAAAGTTCAGTTTCTAGAGAATAAGTTTGTTTATTGTCATAATATCTCGGGTCTTCTCCAGGAATTATGAATTTTATTGTATAAATCAAATGATTGGAGATTATTCCTAAACACTTTGAGGTCTGTTCTACTAAATAATGGAAATGTCTTTGCAGCTGTTCCAGTAGGTCATTCTGTGTATTTACGAGAGGAGAATAATGACATTAAAACTGTGATAGACTTACTAAAATACCATGAGCACAACTGGACAATTTTCGTGGACCTCAAAATGGTGAACTTCCTCCTTGGTCAACTAAGAGGATTTACAAAGTATCGCTGCTTTATTTGCATGTGAGACAAGCATTCGAACCAGAAAGAGTGGCCCTTACGTGAGACCCTGGAAGTTGGTATGCCAAATATTGTCAATGATCCAATTATCAGTTGAGAAAAGGCCATATTTCTTTCTCTGCACATCAACCTGAGCTTGATGAAACAATTTTTCAGAGCATTAAATACTAATTGAGAGCATTGTATCTTCATAGCAACCAATTTCTTAACTAACAATGAGTTTCATATAAATTCTATCCTTTTTATTGATGAATATATTTCAAATCATGTTGCAAATAAAGTTAGACTATGTTACAGTCTCTTTTTTTATTCACCAGCTAATTTAATAAGAATTTAATCCCATGACAGCGAGACAAAGATAAAAATTTGATATTTTGAAATACCTCAATAGCAAAAATTGAGAGTATTCAGGGAAAAAAAAAACAACTTCGAAATCAGTAATTTAAAAATATATAACAACAGTGGTTGATATTAATGCAACAAATATTTTGTTGACCAGTGCTATCAATTAGTCAAGGAAGGTAACTCTTGATTGACTGGTCAAAATTATTATTTCCCTTATATTGTCTTTTTCTAATTAACTGTGAAAACAAAGTTAAGTAACTAGTAAGCAACGTTCACACTTTTTTTTTTTAATTCATAGGAGCACCAAAAAAAGTTGACTCTGTAGAATTAAAAGAAAAATTTAGTATCTAATTTAGTATTTCTCTGAATTTTTAGATGAATTTTGAATTTTTAGTCTTAAAGTTTTAAAGTCAAGGTCAGAGCAAGAATGAGTGGCATATTGTCAGTATCAACAAGACAACAAGGGAGTCTATCCCCTTTTTGCAAGACCAAGGAGATTGTTTTTGCTGAGGTGGAGCTCCCCACTTTACTGCATAGATCAGATTACCATATCTGTGCTATTCATGCGCTAAGTTGGTGGGGACTAGTATCGAACCAGGGACCTTGTGATTCCTAGGTGGGTGCTCTACCGACTGAGATAAACCAGCCCCTTTAATAATGGATATAATTATGCAATACTAATAAGAATCCTTTTTTCTTAAATAGAAGCATCAATATCATCATGGACAACTATTACAAAAGGAAATCAACTGTTTCATTTGTTGTTTAATAACCATTAAATGAATTATCAACAACAATAAATCTTGGTTGATTGATATTTTTTCAAGATTATTTTTCACTTCAAGTTAAATTTTTACTTTGGAAATTGAAGTTGGTTAGTTTGACAGCATTTAGATTTTTCAGACTGCTGTCCTTATCTTTATTGTTATATACACAACGTTTCAACCGATGTGCTCTCTGGCTTTCTTCAGGTGTTTCTTATCATAATCTGGAGCCTTCACGGAACTTCAAACTGAACTGTTTATTTAATCCGGGGATCACCAAACTTTTCTCACTGTGGGCCGGATAATTGAAAAAAATAAAGTGAGCAGTTCAATACTTGCTAGCCCATTCCGTACATTTTAACAAACAAAATTCAAGTACTGTTGGCGGGCCTGTTGCCTCCACCATAGTTTGGTGACCCTTGATTTAATCCATTGGGATAGATGTACTCATTCCATTAACCATGACCGGATACAAATGTTAAGCTATGTTATTTTCACCTGTAGGCAGGATTGAACCTGCAAACTACAGATTGTCACTTAGAACTGTATTAACTCAACACTTACATTCGTTGCATCATGTATCTATAGAATGTGTTTACAGCATATTGAGTTATTCAATGATGAAGTCTTGTTTATGCAAGCAATGGTATGGTTTGAATTAATGATAATCATTTTTAAACAATTATAGCTTCAAATTATAGATTCTTAATACAAATAATTTTCACACAATTATATTATTTCAAGTATTCCTATCTGATACAAATTATTTATACACAATTATGATTTCAAAAAAACTATTCCTATTTAATGATAATCATTAGTTTTTACACTTATATAGCTTCAAATTCTATATATTGCTAATAATTTTTAAACTATTTGACCTATAACACTTTAACAGGTACTACCATTCTAGGTCAGAGTGGAGCTGGGAATAATGGCAATAAAGGGATGACCCCATAAATCCTACTGATTCAGAACTGAAGCCTTACTCCTGCATACAGTTTTATTTATGCTGGGGGATATTACACCTCTGTAGAGGATGCAGTCAGTCTACTTTAAGCCCCACTGCTAAAAAGGTTCAAAATATTGGAAATATGAAAGTATCATATGAACTTCTTCAACTTTTAACCCAGATACATTGTACCTGAGCTAAAAAAGAAAGAAAAAAGGGAGTGTACAGACCTCTTCATTTAAAGCATTTTCATTATTCCATTAAGAAAAAAAGTATTAAATGGTGATTATAAGCTTTTTATTAGTAGTATTGATCAAATCCCCCTCCCCAACCTGAAACATTGAGCTCAGCCCAAAATACCAAGCTTATTCTGTCTTGTAAAATACAAAATAGCACAAAATATCAGACTTATACATTCAAAAGGTGAAGTCTTGCTAATGTATTTAAATGAGATGGATAAGCTGAAAAATATGGAATTATATAGAAAATTATATAAACTTGGATCAAACATCAATTTATTTGTTGAAAAATAGTAGGGTTACATTAGTTAAACTTTTTTTTTTATGTTATCCAAACTTCTTAGATGAAATAGTTATATATATATATATATATATATATATATATATATATATATATATATATCACTATTAATTTTTTGACTAGTTTTTCTTTCATCTTATTTTTTCAACAAGCCTTTCTTGAATCTTATTTCGCTTGCTTCTTTACATCAAGTAGTGGTAGTTGTGTGAATCTTTTAGATAAAGCATTGTCAAAATAATAAAGAATTATTAATTTTTGACTAGTCTTCTTTCATTTTATTTCTAGTTCTTCTTTACAACAATTCTAATTCATATAATTTAAGTAAACAGCATTAACCAGATATAAAGAATCAGCTTCTGACAAGACCTGAACTTTTATCTTTGGGGGCTCATCTTACTGGTATGATGCTTTACTGATTAGGCTATAATAGTTAACCAGTAGAACTAGTTCATATTTAGTGATAGAGCTAAAGTCTTCCATTCAATATTATTTATTTACCCCTGTAATTGTAGTAGTAGATGGAAGGACCACTCCAACATCACATGACACTGGAAAAGACATAATGATAGGTCAGATTCTAGCTCAGGTAAATACCTTCAGGTACCTGGACTCCACAGTTGCCATCAACAATAGACTCAATGCAGAGCTTGATCTCTGAATTTCAAATGCTTCCAAAGCATTTGGCCAGCTGAAGAGGCGAGTCTGGTTCAACAGAGATATCTCCTTGAAAACTAAATGTACAGTATACCTGCCATAGTTCTCTCAACCCTCCTGTATGGTGCGGAAGCCTAGACAATATACAAAGCAGATGCCCATAAACTACATGTGTCACTTGCACAGTATATTAAATGTCAAGTGGTGGCAACATGTTTCAAACAGGACCATCCTGAAGAGAACTGGACTCCCTGGCATGCACAAAATATTTGTCCAAAGCAATCTAAGATGGACTGGCCACTTAAACAGACTTGGGGATGACAGACTACCAAAGCAGATTCTGTACTCTTAACTGAGAGAGGGATCACGTGGAATCAGTAGACCAAAGCTCAGGTACAAAGACAACATCAAGAGAAACCTGAAGGACTTGAACATCTCCATAGGCAGTTGGCAAGATGCAACTAGAGACCGATTAAATTAGAGGAAAATGAATCATGTGGTGTCATCATTGTTTAGGGTAAGTCTTCTCTGCGAGAATTTGGAGTCTATTTAGTGCAACTCTAGCAAAGAGTTTACCTGTAATGCTGAGTAGGGAGATGCCACTGTAGTTATTACAATCACTCCTGTCTCTCTTGTTCTTATACAGAGTTACAATGGTGGCATTTGTCATGTCTTGTGGGATAACCCCTTCACTCCAGCATAGGCAGAGGAGCTTGTGCAGTTTGTCTAGGAGAACAGGCTTCCCACACTTTAGAATTTCAGCTGTGATTCTGTCGCTGCCAGGTGATTTGCACCAGGTTAGTCTATCAAGTGCTATGGAAAGTTCTTCAGTTGTAGGTTCCGTATCTACCTCTACCACTACTGGATGTCACTCTACAACAAAGCACCGGCACATAATCTTCACATGCGACATCTGTGGTCAAGAATGTTTTTCTAACATTGGATTTCAGGGGTAAAAAAACTATATTATAGTCTTCCAGGACTGAAATGCCAATAATAATATTGTTTGCAATCATTGAATAATGCAATAAAGGCCACAAAATAAAGTTAAAATAAAACAATTAGCACAAAAATATTTTCATGCTGTTAGGTATTATTTAATAATAATTTTACACAGTTTTATGACTTCAAGTATTCCTAATTTACATAATTATTTTGTTTTAGGTATTCCTATCTAAACTAATAATATGCAAGCAAATATATGGCTTCAAGTAACTATTCTTATTCAATAATAATGATAATTGCAACAAATAGGTGACTCCACGCTCCCCAATGCTCCAAAACTGGAGCTTCTTCAGTGGATGCAGTTTAGTGTCATACCCAAGACATTGAAATGATTCTTATATATGTATATAGGGTTAACTTCTTTTTTTTAAGTGGTCTTACTTTTGTGTAAGGAATGCAATTGGTTTATTCTTAACCGTGCTGCCAACAGAGCAAATATGAAATTTGAATTCCCAACAATAAGGGATGCAAGTTCAAACATCATTGGAAACATATTCTTTATTTTTGATTTATACTGTTTACAATCATTGAATAATGATCTGAGAGTTGCAATAAAAAAAAAAAAAAAGCCACAAAATAAAATGAAACAAAAATTAATGATAATGTATGAAAGACTACCAAGGAAACTAGTAAGTATATAGAACACTGGTGCCTCGAATGACAGATTAGTGATGTCAAGAAAGCGTGGTTGAAGTGTATGCTTACAAAGTTCTTGGGGTTTTTTTTTGTTTTGTTTTTTTTTTTTTTAATTTCAATGAAAAGAAAATGCAAACAGTAATCTTATTGTTCTCCCCCCTCCCCTATGAATATCAAGGCAGTTTGGAAAGTGTTTTTAGGGGATGCAGAAAGTAAATTTTATATCAGAAAAAAAAATACCAAGCTAAAAAATTAACATGTAATAAACAATTTTAAATTAAAATGATTTTACAAGAAAATCATTAAATATACTCTGCCAAAGATCCCTTCTCCAACCCTTCACCACCTCTATCATTCTTCTTTAACTCTAAGAGTTAGTTTTTTGGGCCCTTTTTAGTTAATTAAATCCTTACACCGTTTACATTTTTTTTTTCATGACCAGTAAATTTTTTTTCAAGCTAATTTTTAGCACTTTAGTGTTTTAAGGTTAAAGGTGGCCATTGTATTCTTTGGGGGAGAGTTTGCTGACCTCACCCAACTCTTTAGGGTTGAGAAAAGACTAAGGCTTTTATACAACTAGTTGATGACTCTAGTCTCTTCCAATTAATTTTTATTTTATTTTTATCAAAATTAACTTACTTCAATAGCAGTGAGTAACAGTAAGTATTGGAAACAACAATAAAGGATAAGCTCCCAGTGAGAATCAAGCTCATATCTCCTTTTGCCCCTGAAAAACCTGGTTCTGCATACCGGCTGCTTCACCATCTAAGCTAAAAAAGATAGTGATATTGCAGAAGTGTAAAATATCTACAAAGATATACCATACTTTCATCTCTGATTTGTCAGTGTTGCGTTTGTTGTTATTCTTTTTATACACTGGCAAAATGAAACCTTATCAATCATTATTAAATTTAACTAATATTTTTCTTCACTTTTAGTTGCTTCTTAACACAATTTACTCAAAGAATTCCAAGTCCCACTGTGAGTTTATCCTTTATTGTTATTGTTATTTCCAATGTCCTCTGTTCCTTGCTGTCATAGAATTAATGTCCTGAGTGAGTTTTGATAAAAAGCAACTAAAATTAAGATGAAGAAAAATACTAGTCAAAATTAGTAATAAAAATAATAATGATAATAGTTAGGAACTGCCACAACTGAGAAAAAAATTACCAGGCCTCGTATAAGGTCCTTAGTCCTTATAGCAGTTGTAAAATAGAATTTGTTTTTTTTATTCGACCTTCAAGGTCAAATGCCAAAATATTTTTGTTATCAGAAAAGTCAAAATATCATCAGCATAACTCCAGGAAGTAATTCAAATTGTTGTATTCCTCATAGGTTGAGCAAGGTCAATTTTTCTTTAATTATATATATATATATATATATATATATATATATATATAAGACAATCAGTAAAGAGGAAAGAAGTAAGGAAAAGAGACAAGTCTTATAACAGGAAGAAATGGCTGTTCAGGTCTTTGTTGTTGTTGTTGTATTTGGGGTGTTATCTTGTTTTTATCAGTTAAAAAAATTCCAAAAAAAAAAGGGGGGTATGTATTACCACCACCAAAAACGAATAAACAGAAAGAAGACAACTATGACGATGACAACAGCAACAACTTTGGCATAAGTGGACCGAAGGTTCAGGTAAGTTGCATCTTTTTTGTACTGCTGTGAAAGCATGGACAGGTTACTGGCTTTGTTACCCAGAGCTGCAAAAAATGAAATAATTAATCACTTGAAATGCACAAAAATATCCTAAAAATCAATTGGATCTGTATTCATAATACAATATTCTTGAAGACAAAAAGATTAGAGATACAGAGACATAAACAAAAGATGTCAAAATGAGTATAATGGCAACAAAAAAAAATGTATATATATATATATATATATATTTTTAATTCAATTTGAAAGGGCCATACCCCCAAGCTTCACTCAACAATTGTACCTAATAACAGAATCACACTCAATCTATATCTGAAACAGCCCAAAAGGATGGAATTGGACAAATTTTTACATACTTATATTTGAGGGGTGCTTAGTGGTGTTTTCTATAATGGTTATTGTCATAGGAAATGGTATCGGTAACCCAAGTACAAATCCTGGATCAAGCCGTTTGCATTTCATTTCACACTAATGCCCTTGGGAAAGACACAAATCCATCTCTTCAACTCCCAGCTATAATTAAATAGTAGGACAGACTTGATAAGGCAACCGATCAAGAAGAAGGAAAACTCTGAATTCAAACTAATTTACTCCACTTAAAATTGACATTATGTAACATCTTGCTCATGGCAAAGAGGTCATGTAAATACATACTTATCCATATTACATGTGGGCTGTAAAATGGCAATCTATCTATTTATACATATATAAAGGGCAGTTGTGTGTATGTATGCATGGGTGTATGTCCGGAAGAAACTACAAAAATAAAACAATTAACAAAGTAAATATATATATATATATATATATATATATATATATATATATATATATATATAAACTACTAAATAGAGGGATCATATGTAAAATGGGGAGGTAATATTTTATTATGAATTAAAATAATAAAATAAAAGGGGATACGAAGGCCTTTTCGACCGGTACTTTTTCAAGTATTTACACCAGTTGACAATTAAAAGTCAGGGTTATAAATTCGACATAGATGCGACTTGCATTGTAGCAACACGTATCTTATTAGCAATGGTCTGGCTGGTTGGCCGATCCAAGGGAGTCTGACAGGGCATTTAGTTTTCACTTTTGAACTAGTCTGATTAATGATTTTATCAACAATGTCATCTGGAGAACAAACCTCTATCTGCTGCTTCAATTTTACTACTGGAACCCCTAAACGTCAGACACTTGATTAAGTTGATCTTCCTCGATTTGGCTAGGCCCGTCTACTTTCATACCCTTCTTCCCCAATTTTTTTTTTTTTGTCCCCCCCCTACTCTCTGGTTTACCCCATTTGTTCTTAACAAATTCTTTACATTTCTGACTTTTAATTGTCAACCGGTGTAAATACTTGAAAAAGTACCGGTCGAAAAGGCCTTCGTATCCCCTTTTATTTTATTATTTTAATTCATAATAAAATATTACCTCCCCATTTTACATATGATCCCTCTACTTTTAGTAGTTTACAAATTTGCATGTACCAAACATCTATATATATATATATATATATATATATATATATATATATACACATATATATATATACACACATTCACTATTACCAGATCTTTTGTGATGAAAATTATGAAGATTTGATCTATATTTTAGAAGACTTAAAAATTGAATTAACAATAAAATAACACTAAAATTCTACTTGGGCCATTGTTAGATATTTCTAGCTAAAACATCATCAAAATTAATTATGGATGTTCAAAACAATCAATTTTTTTCTTTTCATTTTTTTCATGTTAGCTACTGTTTATAAAATAATTGTGTCAAGTTGTTAAAAATAAAGGCTCTAATAGAATTACAAAAAATATTTTATATTTATCAAAACTATCTATCAATATTTTTAATTTGAGACACAAATTAAATGTAAATTTACTAAATTTTCAAAAACAGTGCATTATATATTCTGGTCGATTATGTTACCTCCCTTGCATTGCTATTTCTAGCCGTTTTTTTTTCTTTCTTAGGAAACTATTTGCTTCTTTGAGTTAATTGTACCAGTCAGTTATTAAGTCTAAAATCCTACGGTCCTATTAAGTAGAATTCATTGTATTTAGAAAAAAAATGGTTCATCTATGCAAGTTTTAACAATAAATACAAATAATTATTCTACCGTAAAGATAAAAGATTCATTCAGATGTTTTTCAGTTTGGTAATATATATATACATTATAAGATTTTTGGATGTTTGTTTATTTAGAAACGTTGCTGGATAAAGTATATATTAAATTTTTACTTGAAGGCACTTACAACGCATGTATCGCATAAAATTCGATACTTTTTCTTATAGAAAATGAACTTGACAAGTGTAATCCCAACAAAGGATGGTTCGATGTGTAGAATACCGTACAGACTGTTTCGACTTTATTAAGTCTCATCAGCGGTATATACTAACGATTTCCCTCCGACAGAAATCGAAACGGGACCTCAGCAGACACAGTGAAACACTAGTGAAACACCTTATCGCCTCGGCCACAGTACACAGCTGACCATCCTAGCGAAATTAAGCTTGTCAAGTGATACTCACGCCTCTACCATAATAGGTAAGGGGGCGTTATTGAGAGAATAATAACAACATTATATTTTTTCGTGCTTGTACAGAAGAAACACAACAAAGAACATTTTCATTATTTTTGTTGTAATATACAAATAAAATCTCAATGTTTATCTGTTCACCATTTGGAAAAGAGTGAATAAAAACAGTTTCCAGTCCAATTTGCAACTAAATTATCATTTTGTCAGAGTCTACATTTATACTTTTAATCTTCTGAAATCTAAATATAACTGAATTAAGTAATTAGAATTCTTCACTCTTTTCCTAAAAATAGAAGCACTGATATCATCATGGACCACTGTTGCAACAAGAAGCTACTGATTTCATTGGTTATAACAACCAATGAAATAATAAATGATTTATTTAAAAATGAGAAAAATAACGTTTATTTTTTAATAAACAATTAGGGTCTCATTTTTTTTTAAATTATTAAAAATATTTTACTTAAAAGAAAAAAGAAAAGAGTGTCTAAATTTGTACTTTTAATCAGTCAATTTTCCATGTACCTTGTACCAATTCAGACACAACAACTGCAGCATTTTGCAGAGTTCACTTTACACATAACAATTGCACAACTTTGTAAATTATGTCATATCATTTAACAAGCATTATTAAGGTAAACATCATTAGCTGTAATGTTTTTGTAACAGAGAACACAAGGCAAGTGGCGGAATTGGGGAATGTGGAATTGAGAATTCCCTACCCCCAAGGACTAAGCACATCCGTATATGTCTGGCCTGTGCAAGAGAGAGGGGGTATAGCAAGTGACTTACAACCTCCTGATCATGAGTGGTGGAACTGCTGTCACCCCTGTTAGCTGAAGTGGTTCAGCCACTGAGAGAAATAAATGCTGAGGTGAGTTCTCTCGGTCAGAATGTCTTTTTCAGTGGAGAGAATGGTGTGTTGTTTCGATCTTAAAGTGACGTGAACTTTTGATGGATTGTGTAAGAACAACTGGGAGTGTTGCCGGCAGAATACTTTTTGCGGTTGAAGAAATTGATTATTGCAGTCGTCATTTGAAACTAACATCTAGAGTTTTGTTTAGGTTTTTTTTATTATCTGAAATGTGATTATTAGCTAAATTTTTATGTTTAAAGACATTTATAGGCATCTTTATTCAAGATATCAAAAGACCATGTAATAGACACTTTCTAATTAGATTTGAATAGATTTCCTTTAGGAATAAAATTAATTATTTCTATAGTAAAAGCCTTTATAAGTATCTTTATTCAAGATATCAAAAGGCCATGTAATAGACACTTTCTAATTAGATTTGAATAGATTTCCTTTAGGAATAAAATTAATTATTTCTATAGTAAAAGCCTTTATAAGTATCTTTATTCAAGATATCAAAAGGCCATGTAATAGACACTTTCTAATTAGATTTGAATAGATTTCCTTTAGGAATAAAATTAATTATTTCTATAGTAAAAGCCTTTATAAGTATCTTTATTCAAGATACCAAAAATAAAGATATCTGAATTGCATCATAGTAAACATAATAATTGCCAAACAAATACTTACTATTTAATGCTTCTCCTCGTTGTAAAACATCATCAATATTTTGCACCATAATCCGTTGCACATCCTGCAATTCTGTGTTGATGTTGGACAAGTTTTTTCGTGCTCGGGAATCCATGAAAGTCTTTCGCATTTTTTGAATATACATATCTGAAAAATATTTTAAAATAAATAAAATCTTAAGCTGGAGCCAGATGAATTTGATTAGAAATACATTTTTTTTTCTTTAAAAAAGCGTAGGTGTGATATCACCAGACATCAGTTTATATAGGTGTATATGGCATAACATCATAAGAAATGGTGTAGTGTAATTATTATTGTCTATGGGGAATTTGGAGATTGAAAAGAAAATGGTAATCGGATTTTTGAAGAAAGAGAAGAAAAAGAAATAAGAACAAAAAGAGGTTAAAGTTTGAAATGGTAAACACTCAACGCAGGGCTAGCCATTGACCGACCAATGACCCTGGGACTAGAGTTAAAAATAAAAACGGAAGTCCAGGTTTCTGTGTAAGAACGGGAGTGGATGTGACCCCCCCCCCCATTCCCAGGACCACAAATGGAAGTAAAGAAAATTTGGCTCTTTTTCGCCAGACACAAGGAGTTGGAGCTCGTTCGAGACATATCTAGAGTAGCAACGAACAGTGCACAGGAACGTGATTTAAGATAGAACAGCTCGACCTTACTCTCTCACTCTCCTTCTCTCTGAAAAAGAACCCAAGAGCCTAGAAAGAAATAAACGCCTTTGTGACTATACGACTTGCGTATGTTGTATCTGAACTAACGACAGCTATTACTAATAATGACTACCACTAGAACTTGAATTTGGTCCTATGCAACAATGGACTCAGTGAGCCAAGTTCAAATTTTGGACAAGACTATTGGCATTTAACTTCACACCAATGTCTTTGGGAAAGGCATGAATCCATCTCTTCTCTTTTCAGCTATGAATAAAATAGTAGGGAAGATTGGGCTTTTTAGTCCTGTTATGGCAACCATTCTTGTAGAAAAATAATTCTGAATTCAAACCAGCTGTAATCTGCTTCAAAAATTGACCTTGTGCCACATCCTGCCCAAGAGAGAGAGGGGGGGGCTTAGGTAAATACATACACTAGTTTAGATAAAAATTATGAACAAGATTGTAACATGCCCAGACAGTATGTATTTATCCAACCACTCCACCACAAGCAGGATGCAATACAAGGTCAATTTTTAAGCAAAGTATAACTACTTTGAATTCAGTTTTCCTCCTCCCGGACCATTTTCCATACAAAGTTTGAAGAGCCCAGCCTGTCCTACTATTTACCCATACCTTGGGAGGAGAATATTTGGCTTCATACTTTTCTTAAGGTCATTAGCATAATGTGAAATGTAAACAGCCTTGTCCAGGATTTGAGCCCAAGTAGTTAATTCCATTTCCTATAATGGTAGCCAATATACCACAACTGCCTCCTTAGATACAGTATCACCCACAAATAAATTATCTCTTTTTTTTTAAATATTAATTTTATTTTAAATCAAACATACCAGAATTTTATTATTTCTTGTTGAAAATTATACAAGAAAAACAAATATTATTAGCAATTACTTATTACAAAACTCTACATTGAAAATCAGTAATCAAGTGTCCGGGGCATTACACTAAACTGGATCTGAAGGTGAGGCTCCTGTTCTGGTGCTTAAGGAAGTGTGGGTCACTTATTAATTGCCATTACTCCCATGTCCACCCCAGTAGTACCTGTTATGATAGCATTTATGGGTTAAAATCTTTGAAAATTATAAGTATTAGATAGAAATACTGTAAGTGAATTATTAGTATTAAGAATACTTACTTGAAACTAAATGTTTACAAATGTTTATCATTAGTTACTTGAAACCCTATAATGGCTTATAAAACAAAATGACTGACTTCAGCATTAAATAATCGATAAGGGTTGACATGCCTTCATACCAATCAACTAACTTTTACCCTAAAGTATGAATATGTAGCAACCCAAGTCCATCACTTATACATTTATCAACTTCATTTTTGGTTACGGAGGTTTTGTAATTAAATTTTGATTAGACAGTTTCAATGGTATAGAGTTTGACAATAAATAATGTCCGATAATATCTGTTTTTATCTCATAATGTTCCACTGAAATAATAAGAATTTTAAATACAATAAAAAAACATTCGAAAATGTGTATATAGTAAAGTAAAATATTTACAATGAAAAATTGTAAACAAGCGTATGCCATTATATCCGGTTTATATCAAAAACCAGGCTTGGCATATGACTATAATTTAATTGTGTTTATTATTCTTTAAAAAATATGACTGAAATGTGTTTTTAGCATTCTTTATGGTTTAGCTATAGTTATATTCTTTTGCAAGTTATTTCTATTTATAGTATTTGTTTTCATTTTAAGTCATTACACCCAGTTTACATCAACCAATTAATGATGTACAGTGGGGCATGACTGTATGCTCCTTCAATATGGGGCTAAAATAATATCATCACATTAGAAAATTGCAAAGTGATCCCATTAAAATTGGTCACCTGTGCCAATAACAGATTCAGTCTTGAATTTTGTCAAATTGTTTGAAGGGAACTCCTAGCAGTATTTTACTATACCCAAATTTTACCCCAAAGCCTTTATGGTAATAAAAAAAGGGTAAAAGACAAGAAAAGTTATTTTTTTCTGCTCCTCTTTGCCTGTAAAAAAAAAAAAAAAATCTTTAAAAAATCATGTAAATTGAAAATTTACTTACCAAAAGCAATGAAGTGATAAGGTCTAGATACAGTTTCTACTTTACTCCCATATTGTGATGCAAATTCATTTTGTAAATCTTCTAAATAGGAAAATGCAAGTCTTCTGGAAAAAGCTTTTTCACACAAGACAAGGTAGCAAACACCACGTTCTATCAGATAACTGAAAAACAAAAAGTAAAATATTACTTTAAAATTTAATGAGACAACCTCTGAACCCATTTGGTTCCCATTATATCAGAGGTCCATGATAATACTGATGCTTCTGTTTAGGAAGGAATGAAGAATTCTAATTAGCATTTCATAGTTCTCTCCATTCTATCAAGAATTTGAATGAATAAAATATTATATTCCAGTTAAATGCAGATCCTACAAAATTACTAATCAATTACAAATTGGACAGGAGATTGCTTTATTCTTTAGAAGCCTTTTAAGTCTATTACTCACTATCATTTCTGCTAAGAAATTGTTATATACATAAAAATATAATAATTTTGTAATATAGAGCAGTTCCTGATTATATTGATGCTTCTATTTTGAAACGATTGATTGATTTTAACAGCATGTCAACTTATCTGGGTAATTTCCAGCCTAGAGGTTAGTGAATCACATTATATATATATATATATATATATATATATATATATATATATATATTAAAAGAAAGGAAATGAATCCGACAATATGAGTATGAAAAGGTGGAATGAAAACATCACACAATGCTGTTAAAGAGAAAACAATTTATAATATAATCATAGCTGATACTGATCAATATTTCGATTTTACAAAAATCATCATCAGAGCTCATTCACTCCGACCCAAACAACTACGGAGTGAATGAGCTCTGATGATGATTTTTGTAAAATCGAAATATTGATCAGTATCAGCTATGATTATATTATAAATTGTTTTCTCTTTAATAGCATTGTGTGATGTTTTCATTCCACCTTTTCATACTCACATATATATATATATATATATATATATATATATATATATATATATATATGTACAGTATTGTATATTTACATTTTTTTAGTTTTTGACATGGGTAGTATTGATTTTGACTAGTATTTTTTTACATCTTTTTTTTTTATGACAACAAATTATTTTGAGCTGATAAAAGTTTCTATATCTGTTTTTATCAACTAAAGTTGATAAAAACAGATATAGAAACTTTTATCAGCTCAAAATAATTTGTTGTAAAAACCAAAGATCCCAGGTCAGTCAGTGATGAAACTGACTTTATAAAAAGTTCTATCACCAACTTAATAAATCAACTTTATTTCCTTTAAAATAGTCACCCCAACTCCTTCTTGTGCCAATATTCACCCAGGGTGGGTTAAGCAGGCTCCATCCTTTCACTAAGTCCCTCATGAAGGCCAATCATGAGAAAGTCAAAGATGGAGTATTATGGGAATAGAAAGTATGCAAACAGTCTCCTAAACCCTGCATGCAGACACTCTTGTTTGCCACAGATTATCCAGCAGACACAGGGATGAGAGGACCAAAAGTAATTGTTGGTTTCCGGTGCAGATGCCTCTAGGAATTGTGGCCCTAGTAGCACTGGGTGCCAGACCTGTCCGCCTTGGGAAGCCTTATACAATATTGTTCCTACTCCTGGAAATAGCACTCGATATCTTCAACTGACACAGCCTTCAAGTTGGTTTGTCACAACCTTTTTTATACCTGAATTTTGACAGTTCCTAAACGGGGAAACAATGAAGCTGTGTTGATTTTACAGAAAATTGGGTACAGAAATTAACCACAGATACTCAGATCAGGGGAGTAAAAGGGCCACAGGAAATAATCTTAGATACTCAGATCAGAAGAGCAAAAGGATTGAGATACCACATGAATAATCTTTTTGTCCAAAAACTCATTTACAGAAAGACCATCAGAGAAAGTAATGAAACTATTTTATTTCAGGTTGGCAATCCTGATTGAAAAATCAGTTGATCAATTTTAAATTCATCACCAATCAGATTTGATGAGAGGTTTCATTTTTTCCATGTTCTTATGAAGCAAACCTGTCAACCAGAACAGGTTTCATTTTCCAATCTCTCAGCTATCAAAAAAAAGCATTGTGTCACTTAAAATAAAACTTGATTCTCAGTAAGCCTTTCATTTCCTTGTTAAATGTTTCTGGTGGAACACAAGATCAAAAGGACAATCCTTTTAATATTGTGTTTCATTTTTATGGCACACTTGAATAAATATATTTATGTCTGGTTAAATGAGTCACTCAGATTACTCAGCTGAATGTAAATTCTAAGTTTCACATGTGTCCAAGGTCAATATCAATCAGCTAATTTTCAACCGGAGCTGCTTACATGAAAAAAAAAAAAGTCAGTCTTATAACTTTCTAGACTAAACTTGTGTATCTCATTATCAAATTTATTAGCTTGCTGGTATGGAAAAGAATATCTTTAATTTTTTTGTTACTAACTTCCAAAATTGTTAGTATTGTATCTATGGTATATTGGAGCCTTATTCATTGTCCAATTTGACACACAGCCTAGTGGATAAAGGAGTTAGGTTAAGACAGTTCTAAGTGACAGTTATCTCTAGACTGCAGGTTCAATCCTAGTTAAGGACAGCAGTAACATGCAATAATAATTAACACAGCTTAACACCTGTAGCCCAGCTATGGTTAGCAGAATGAGAACAGGATACCCCTGTGGACTGAATAAAAGGTTAGGTTCAAAGTTCCATGATGGCTTCCAATTATGACTAGAAGGTTCCCGAGTCCAAGATGGTTCCCGAGTCTGACAAGAAATACTTGAAGAAGGCCAGAGGGCACATCGGCCAAAACGTTGTACAGATAACAATGATTATTTGTATTATTCGGACTATTGTCCTCATGACAATAGTCCGAATAATACAAATAATACTAATTATCAAGCCTTATCTCAAAAATTAAGAGAAATTCCAAAATTGTGTTTTAATAACCTGCAACTGAACCTGTGCAATGTTCAAAGTCCAAATCCAAAGTCAAAATCTTTAATGTTGATTTTATAGATAGCCTGGTCTTCTCTACTTGGAGGACCTAGCACAATCTTCCTATCACTATTTTCTTTCCAGTTGACCCTGTGCCATACTAAGCCAAGCCTAGTGAATAATAAACCTGTTTTGATAATCCATTACATAAAATCCTGTTTGAAATGTTATTTCTCATGCTTTTTGGCTGGCAGGTACAGATTTGCTTCAGAGGGCCATCCCCCTCCAAGCAACACCTGCTCTTATTATCTAAAAGGTAAAAAGGGTTAGATTTATAGTCCAATACCTAAGGCACATTCATAAAAGACATTAAATGACATTTTTGGGACCTGCTGACTCCCAAAGGGTCCCCTGTGTTAAACCAACCTTGTGCTACATCCTGCCATAGCTTATTAAGCTTTTTAGCAGGAAAGTGTAGATGTACCCAAAAGTCCTGACCCAGTGATGTTAGTGTTCATGCTGACTATAATTTTTTTAGTCACACAAATTCTATAAATAACAGACATAATTATAAAAATACTAATTAGAATCCTTCATTCCTTCCTAAATAGAAGCATCAATATCATCATGGACTACTGTTACAAATGGAATCCAACAGGTTCATAAATTATCTAGTGTCTCTTAAAAGCTACTAAAAAGAAAAATAAAGGAAATTGATATATGATTAAACAAAATCTAGCAGATGAAACATGAAGATTACTTACTGGAATAGATATGGTCCGGTCTCTAAAGTCTGTCTGGCTGGAGCAGTGGAATCTCCAGATATCTTTCGAAACAATTGCTTTGCTTGATTTTGGTAATCCATTAAACTTCTCCCAGACTTGAGAAAAAATAAGAAAAGAAAATTAGAAAAATTAGAACACAGTTGAGTATGATTAACAAATAAATATTTACATTAAGTTTACGAGCAAAAAACCCCAAAAAAACACCTCTAGGCAGTGTAAAAATTTGTTAGTCTAGGAATCCACTAAAGATGAATAAATATTT
This sequence comes from Doryteuthis pealeii, assembly GCA_023376005.1. NCBI lineage: Eukaryota > Metazoa > Mollusca > Cephalopoda > Myopsida > Loliginidae > Doryteuthis > Doryteuthis pealeii. The sequence continues at coordinate 13,385,813 of CM042177.1, forward strand.
CATTTTTACAGTCCATTGAGGCCGTTTGAAAAGAATTTAACAAAAATCAGGGAATTATCCAATTTTAATGAAATTTTCAGTGTTGATTTATCAATGAAGGCATGTTATTTTATCTAAAAACTTTCTGATTTTTTCCAGGTCACTGAACTTTGACCCTACCCCCTTATTTTTTTATGCAAAATATCGGTGGGGTTATATAAAGTGAAACTAATTATAGTATAAATAAAAAGACAAAAGAGCAAAGGTGTGGATAGAAAAAAAAACTTTCTTAAAGAAGCGCTATTGGTAGAAAATAAGTACCAAGAAAATCTGAAAATTAAATGTAAAAATTTTTATTTCTTTATTTTCAGAGATTTTTTTTTTACTCTGTTGTACATGAAATAAAATTTTGTTTAGATTATCAGTGAAAAATTTTACATTGATATTTGTTCAGTTTAAAAGGGTGAGGGCCTAACTTTTCAATTGAGTTTTCTCTAAAAATTATTAGATAACAATACTAAAGTAGACTTGTTAAATAAATATTTGTTTGTAGAATCTAAAAATATAAACTTAAAACTAGGCATTTCATATTTTAGATGAATTTTATCTATTAATTAGGCATATAAATTGTTGCTCTCAAGGTGCATATGGATGGCAAGAATGATAATATTTATTTTAAAGAATTTCAATTTATTTCCATTTGAATCAGTTTGATTAATCAATGAATTCTTTCTTTTAAATTACTGAATGTAATTTCAAAGAAAGAATTCATTGCTTAATAAGTCAACACTGAAAGTTTTATTTTTTTAATCAGATAATTCCCTGATTTTTGGTAAGTTTTGTTTATCAATCTAGTTTTATAAGCTTCCATAGATGCGGGCATATCACACTAATCTTGTTTCCTCTTCAGAAGATAAATAATTTTTACGGACTGTGTATTTGGAACGTAAAAAATTATATTACATTTAAATAAATATCAACAAGTTTGTAATTTTTCTGTACATAGTGTATTTAATAATTTGTTATTGATTTCTAAGAAGAAACTTTTAAAAATGTTTTAAAATGTTGATAAGAGGGTTTGTTTTGAGTGCATCATAAATCTTCACATAGCCATTTTTAGAGCAAATTTAATTGTTTAAAATGTATTAAAAATAAATTACATATGTAATATTATTTTGCTTTTTTTTTTTTTTTACTGATGTTACTACTTTTTGACATAAGAAAAATTTTACCTTAATAATGGATCTAATTAATTTTAATTCATTTTTAAAATGAAAATGAGCACATAAAATAGTCACCCCAACTCCTTCTTGTGCAATATTCACCCAGGTGGGTTAAGCAGGCTCCATCCTTTCACTAAGTCCCTCATGAAGGCCAATCATGAGAAAGTCAAAGATGGAGTATTATGGGAATAGAAGTATGCAAACAGTCTCCTAAACCCTGCATGCAGACACTCTTGTTTGCCACAGATTATCCAGCAGACACAGGATGAGAGGACCAAAAGTAATTGTTGTTTCCGGTGCAGATGCCTCTAGGAATTGTGGCCCTAGTAGCACTGGGTGCCAGACCTGTCCGCCTTGGGAAGCCTTATACAATATTGTTCCTACTCCTGGAAATAGCACTCGATATCTTCAACTGACACAGCCTTCAAGTTGGTTTGTCACAACCTTTTTTATACCTGAATTTGACAGTTCCTAAACGGGGAAACAATGAAGCTGTGTTGATTTTACAGAAAATTGGGTACAGAAATTAACCACAGATACTCAGATCAGGGAGTAAAAGGGCCACAGGAAATAATCTTAGATACTCAGATCAGAAGAGCAAAAGGATTGAGATACCACATGAATAATCTTTTTGTCCAAAAACTCATTTACAGAAAGACCATCAGAGAAAGTAATGAAACTATTTTATTTCAGGTTGGCAATCCTGATTGAAAAATCAGTGATCAATTTTAAATTCATCCAATCAGATTTGATGAGAGGTTTCATTTTTTCCATGTTCTTATGAAGCAAACCTGTCAACCAGAACAGGTTTCATTTTCCAATCTCTCAGCTATCAAAAAAAAGCATTGTGTCACTTAAAATAAAACTTGATTCTCAGTAAGCCTTTCATTTCCTTGTTAAATGTTTCTGGTGGAACACAAGATCAAAAGGACAATCCTTTTAATATTGTGTTTCATTTTTATGGCACACTTGAATAAATATATTTATGTCTGGTTAAATGAGTCACTCAGATTACTCAGCTGAATGTAAATTCTAAGTTTCACATGTGTCCAAGTCAATATCAATCAGCTAATTTTCAACCGGAGCTGCTTACATGAAAAAAAAAAAAGTCAGTCTTATAACTTTCTAGACTAAACTTGTGTATCTCATTATCAAATTATTTAGCTTGCTGGTATGGAAAAGAATATCTTTAATTTTTTTGTTACTAACTTCCAATTGTTAGTATTGTATCTATGGTATATTGGAGCCTTATTCATTGTCCAATTTGACACACAGCCTAGTGGATAAAGGAGTAGGTTATAGACAGTTCTAAGTGACAGTTATCTCTAGACTGCAGGTTCATCCTAGTTAAGGACAGCAGTAACATGCAATAATATTAACACAGCTTAACACCTGTAGCCCAGCTATGGTTAGCAGAATGAGAACAGGATACCCCTGTGGACTGAATAAAAGGTTAGTTCAAAGTTCCATGATGGCTTCCAATTATGACTAGAAGGTTCCCGAGTCCAAGATGGTTCCCGAGTCTGACAAGAAATACTTGAATTATACAAGAAAACAAATATTATTAGCAATTACTTATTACAAAACTCTACATTGAAAATCAGTAATCAAGTGTCCGGGCATTACACTAAACTGGATCTGAAGGTGAGGCTCCTGTTCTGTGCTTAAGGAAGTGTGGGTCACTATTAATTGCCATTACCCATGTCCACCCAGTAGTACCTGTTATGATAGCATTTATGGGTTAAAATCTTTGAAAATTATAAGTATTAGATAGAAATACTGTAAGTGAATTATTAGTATTAAGAATACTTACTTGAAACTAAATGTTTACAAATGTTTATCATTAGTTACTTGAAACCCTATAATGGCTTATAAAACAAAATGACTGACTTCAGCATTAAATAATCGATAAGGGTTGACATGCCTTCATACCAATCAACTAACTTTTACCCTAAAGTAGAATATGTAGCAACCCAAGTCCATCACTTATACATTTATCAACTTCATTTTTGGTTACGGAGGTTTTGTAATTAAATTTTGATTAGACAGTTTCAATGGTATAGAGTTTGACAATAAATAATGTCCGATAATATCTGTTTTTATCTCATAATGTTCCACTGAAATAATAAGAATTTTAAATACAATAAAAAAACATTCGAAAATGTGTATATAGTAAAGTAAAATATTTACAATGAAAAATTGTAAACAAGCGTATGCCATTATATCCGGTTTATATCAAAAACCAGGCTTTTGGAATCACCTAATGACATAGTGTGGCATATGACTATAATTTAATTGTGTTTATTATTCTTTAAAAAATATGACTGAAATGTGTTTTTAGCATTCTTTATGGTTTAGCTATAGTTATATTCTTTTGCAAGTTATTTCTATTTATAGTATTTGTTTTCATTTTAAGTCATTACACCCAGTTTACATCAACAATTAATGATGTACAGTGGGGCATGACTGTATGCTCCTTCAATATGGGGCTAAAATAATATCATCACATTAGAAAATTGCAAAGTGATCCCATTAAAATTGGTCACCTGTGCAATAACAGATTCAGTCTTGAATTTTGTCAAATTGTTTGAAGGGAACTCCTAGCAGTATTTTACTATACCCAAATTTTACCCCAAAGCCTTTATGGTAATAAAAAAAGGGTAAAAGACAAGAAAAGTTATTTTTTTGCTCCTCTTTGCTTGTAAAAAAAAAAAAAAAATCTTTAAAAAATCATGTAAATTGAAAATTTACTTACCAAAAGCAATGAAGTGATAAGGTCTAGATACAGTTTCTACTTTACTCCCATATTGTGATGCAAATTCATTTTGTAAATCTTCTAAATAGGAAAATGCAAGTCTTCTGGAAAAAGCTTTTTCACACAACAGGTAGCAAACACCACGTTCTATCAGATAACTGAAAAACAAAAAGTAAAAATATTACTTAAAATTTAATGAGACAACCTCTGAACCCATTTGGTTCCCATTATATCAGAGGTCCATGATAATACTGATGCTTCTGTTTAGGAAGGAATGAAGAATTCTAATTAGCATTTCATAGTTCTCTCCATTCTATCAAGAATTTGAATGAATAAAATATTATATTCCAGTTAAATGCAGATCCTACAAATTACTAATCAATTACAAATTGGACAGGAATTGCTTATTCTTTAGAAGCCTTTTAAGTCTATTACTCACTATCATTTCTGCTAAGAAAATTGTTATATACATAAAAATATAATAATTTTGTAATATAGAGCAGTTCCTGATTATATTGATGCTTCTATTTTGAAACGATTGATTGATTTTAACAGCATGTCAACTTATCTGGAGTAATTCCAGCCTAGAGGTTAGTGAATCACATTATATATAATATATATATATATATATATATATATATTAAAAGAAAGGAAATGAATCCGACAATATGAGTATGAAAAGGTGGAATGAAAACATCACACAATGCTGTTAAAGAGAAAACAATTTATAATATAATCATAGCTGATACTGATCAATATTTCGATTTTACAAAAAATCATCATCAGAGCTCATTCACTCCGACCCAAACAACTACGGAGTGAATGAGCTCTGATGATGATTTTTGTAAAATCGAAATATTGATCAGTATCAGCTATGATTATATTATAAATTGTTTTCTCTTTAATAGCATTGTGTGATGTTTTCATTCCACCTTTTCATACTCACATATATATATATATATATATATATATATATATATATATATATTACAGTATTGTATATTTACATTTTTTTTTTTGACATGGGTAGTATTGATTTTGACTAGTATTTTTTTACATCTTTTTTTTTTATGACAACAAATTATTTTGAGCTGATAAAAGTTTCTATATCTGTTTTTATCAACTAAAGTTGATAAAAACAGATATAGAAACTTTTATCAGCTCAAAATAATTTGTTGTAAAAACCAAAGATCCCAGGTCAGTCAGTGATGAAACTGACTTTATAAAAAGTTCTATCACCAACTTAATAAATCAACTTTATTTCCTTTAAAATAGTCACCCCAACTCCTTCTTGTCCAATATTCACCCAGGGTGGGTTAAGCAGGCTCCATCCTTTCACTAAGTCCCTCATGAAGGCCAATCATGAGAAAGTCAAAGATGGAGTATTATGGAATAGAAAGTATGCAAACAGTCTCCTAAACCCTGCATGCAGACACTCTTGTTTGCCACAGATTATCCAGCAGACACAGGGATGAGAGGACCAAAAGTAATTGTTGTTTCCGGTGCAGATGCCTCTAGGAATTGTGGCCCTAGTAGCACTGGGTGCCAGACCTGTCCGCCTTGGGAAGCCTTATACAATACTTTCCTACTCCTGGAAATAGCACTCGATATCTTCAACTGACACAGCCTTCAAGTTGGTTTGTCACAACCTTTTTTATACCTGAATTTTGACAGTTCCTAAACGGGGAAACAATGAAGCTGTGTTGATTTTACAGAAAATTGGGTACAGAAATTAACCACAGATACTCAGATCAGGGGAGTAAAAGGGCCACAGGAAATAATCTTAGATACTCAGATCAGAAGAGCAAAAGGATTGAGATACCACATGAATAATCTTTTTGTCCAAAAACTCATTTACAGAAAGACCATCAGAGAAAGTAATGAAACTATTTTATTTCAGGTTGGCAATCCTGATTGAAAAATCAGTTGATCAATTTTAAATTCATCACCAATCAGATTTGATGAGAGGTTTCATTTTTTCCATGTTCTTATGAAGCAAACCTGTCAACCAGAACAGGTTTCATTTTCCAATCTCTCAGCTATCAAAAAAAAGCATTGTGTCACTTAAAATAAAACTTGATTCTCAGTAAGCCTTTCATTTCCTTGTTAAATGTTTCTGGTGGAACACAAGATCAAAAGGACAATCCTTTTAATATTGTGTTTCATTTTTATGGCACACTTGAATAAATATATTTATGTCTGGTTAAATGAGTCACTCAGATTACTCAGCTGAATGTAAATTCTAAGTTTCACATGTGTCCAAGGTCAATATCAATCAGCTAATTTTCAACGGAGCTGCTTACATGAAAAAAAAAAAAGTCAGTCTTATAACTTTCTAGACTAAACTTGTGTATCTCATTATCAAATTTATTAGCTTGCTGGTATGGAAAAGAATATCTTTAATTTTTTTGTTACTAACTTCCAAAATTGTTAGTATTGTATCTATGGTATATTGGAGCCTTATTCATTGTCCAATTTGACACACAGCCTAGTGGATAAAGGAGTTAGGTTAAGACAGTTCTAAGTGACAGTTATCTCTAGACTGCAGGTTCAATCCTAGTTAAGGACAGCAGTAACATGCAATAATAATTAACACAGCTTAACACCTGTAGCCCAGCTATGGTTAGCAGAATGAGAACAGGATACCCCTGTGGACTGAATAAAAGGTTAGGTTCAAAGTTCCATGATGGCTTCCAATTATGACTAGAAGGTTCCCGAGTCCAAGATGGTTCCCGAGTCTGACAAGAAATACTTGAAGAAGGCCAGAGGGCACATCGGCCAAAACGTTGTACAGATAACAATGATTATTTGTATTATTCGGACTATTGTCCTCATGACAATAGTCCGAATAATACAAATAATACTAATTATCAAGCCTTATCTCAAAAATTAAGAGAAATTCCAAAATTGTGTTTTAATAACCTGCAACTGAACCTGTGCAATGTTCAAAGTCCAAATCCAAAGTCAAAATCTTTAATGTTGATTTTATAGATAGCCTGGTCTTCTCTACTTGGAGGACCTAGCACAATCTTCCTATCACTATTTTCTTTCCAGTTGACCCTGTGCCATACTAAGCCAAGCCTAGTGAATAATAAACCTGTTTTGATAATCCATTACATAAAATCCTGTTTGAAATGTTATTTCTCATGCTTTTTGGCTGGCAGGTACAGATTTGCTTCAGAGGGCCATCCCCCTCCAAGCAACACCTGCTCTTATTATCTAAAAGGTAAAAAGGTAGATTTATAGTCCAATACCTAAGGCACATTCATAAAAGACATTAAATGACATTTTTGGGACCTGCTGACTCCCAAAGGGTCCCCTGTGTTAAACCAACCTTGTGCTACATCCTGCCATAGCTTATTAAGCTTTTTAGCAGGAAAGTGTAGATGTACCCAAAAGTCCTGACCCAGTGATGTTAGTGTTCATGCTGACTATAATTTTTTAGTCACACAAATTCTATAAATAACAGACATAATTATAAAAAACTAATTAGAATCCTTCATTCCTTCCTAAATAGAATCAATATCATCATGGACTACTGTTACAAATGGAATCCAACAGGTTCATAAATTATCTAGTGTCTCTTAAAAGCTACTAAAAAGAAAAATAAAGGAAATTGATATATGATTAAACAAAATCTAGCAGATGAAACATGAAGATTACTTACTGGAATAGATATGGTCCGGTCTCTAAAGTCTGTCTGGCTGGAGCAGTGGAATCTCCAGATATCTTTCGAAACAATTGCTTTGCTTGATTTTGGTAATCCATTAAACTTCTCCCAGACTTGAGAAAAAATAAGAAAAGAAAATTAGAAAAATTAGAACACAGTTGAGTATGATTAACAAATAAAATATTTACATTAAGTTTACGAGCAAAAAAACCCCAAAAAAACACCCTCTAGGCAGTGTAAAAATTTGTTAGTCTAGGAATCCACTAAAGATGAATAAATATTTCATTTTTACAGTCCATTGAGGCCGTTTGAAAAGAATTTAACAAAAATCAGGGAATTATCCAATTTTAATGAAATTTTCAGTGTTGATTTATCAATGAAGGCATGTTATTTTATCTAAAAACTTTCTGATTTTTTCCAGGTCACTGAACTTTGACCCTACCCCCTTATTTTTTTATGCAAAATATCGGTGGGGTTATATAAAAGTGAAACTAATTATAGTATAAATAAAAAGACAAAAGAGCAAAGGTGTGGATAGAAAAAAAAACTTTCTTAAAGAAGCGCTATTGGTAGAAAATAAGTACCAAGAAAATCTGAAAATTAAATGTAAAAAATTTTTATTTCTTTATTTTCAGAGATTTTTTTTTTTACTCTGTTGTACATGAAATAAAATTTTGTTTTAGATTATCAGTGAAAAAATTTTACATTGATATTTGTTCAGTTTAAAAGGGTGAGGGCCTAACTTTTCAATTGAGTTTTCTCTAAAAATTATTAGATAACAATACTAAAGTAGACTTGTTAAATAAATATTTGTTTGTAGAATCTAAAAATATGAAACTTAAAACTAGGCATTTCATATTTTAGATGAATTTTATCTATTAATTAGGCATATAAATTGTTGCTCTCAAGGTGCATATGGATGGCAAGAATGATAATATTTATTTTAAAGAATTTCAATTTATTTCCATTTGAATCAGTTTGATTAATCAATGAATTCTTTCTTTTAAATTACTGAATGTAATTTCAAAGAAAGAATTCATTGCTTAATAAGTCAACACTGAAAGTTTTATTTTTTTAATCAGATAATTCCCTGATTTTTGGTAAGTTTTGTTTATCAATCTAGTTTTATAAGCTTCCATAGATGCGGGCATATCACACTAATCTTGTTTCCTCTTCAGAAGATAAATAATTTTTACGGACTGTGTATTTGGAACGTAAAAAATTATATTACATTTAAATAAATATCAACAAGTTTGTAATTTTTCTGTACATAGTGTATTTAATAATTTGTTATTGATTTCTAAGAAGAAACTTTTAAAAATGTTTTAAAATGTTGATAAGAGGGTTTGTTTTGAGTGCATCATAAATCTTCACATAGCCATTTTTAGAGCAAATTTAATTGTTTAAAATGTATTAAAAATAAATTACATATGTAATATTATTTTGCTTTTTTTTTTTTTTTACTGATGTTACTACTTTTTGACATAAGAAAAAATTTTACCTTAAATAATGGATCTAATTAATTTTAATTCATTTTTAAAATGAAAATGAGCACACATTTTAGTGATACCTACTTTGATGTTATTGGGAGATAAATATAGCTTTTATATATGGAAGGAGAGAAAAATATATTCTATGTGAATATTAAAGAAAGATTTCAACAAGTTCTACTCAACAATATAATGGATTTAAAAATTTATTGAATAAAACACAAGATAGGCCTCCACGGTGTCTCAAACTGTTAATTCCAAATTCCAAACATTTCAAGTAAATATTTAATTTTATTATTAATTCCAAATGAACCCATAGACATCTTTTGTATGGCACACTCACTATAAACAAGGCAATAACATAAAGTAAATAAACAACATAAACAAATAAAACATTCATTAAATAAAAATAATTATCCTAAAGTTTATTAAAAATAAAAGATACAGAGTCACCATCTTACAACCCATATGTAATATGTGTAAGTACAATTAATTTCTATAAATATTCCAGTCTGGTATGGAATTTGTAACTCCTGACATGGCCTTATTATGAATTTCTAGGAGTTGCATAATTGTCAGTACTACACATCAATGTTATGTCTCTTAAAACTTTTACTTTACATCCTATCGTTTCAAATTTCTTGTACCAATCATAGATGGATTGTCTTGTCCATTGTGACATTCTAAAATATCATTGCATAACAGTAACAAAATTAATTTGCTTAATTCAAACAAACTAAATTCCTGACAATGGAATACAGGGTGCTTCCAAAAGCAAAAACTTTCAAGTATTTCTCTACAAAACTGCATATTGTAAACATCAATGTATAAATGCTTTTTATTTATATTATTATTTCAAATATGTAGCAAAAGAAATGACATACCTTGAAGCTCAAACCAGAGGCCAACATGTCTTGCATGCAAAATGAGTTAGGTGTGTTTGTCTGGTGACAACAAAAGCAACACCAAAGAATGCCAGTCTATAAACCCAGCCCGTATCCATGGGGAAAAAGGAAAGCTGGAGGTGAAAAGGAACTGGCAAGGGTTAGGGATGGACATCACCCATTTCTTAATGCTCATAGTCTGCGTCCCGTCACGTTTCTTGAGTGTGGTCCACCACATGAGACAACAGCAGAGACTTCAGAGCTTTCATACATGAGTGGAGAATTAACCTGTAATTGTTGTACATACAACACAGCCAGGATGTGTTGTTCCATCCAGAAGGTAGTCTACTGGTACAATGCTACACCCAGGCAGTTTACTGGTATAATGCTACACCTAAAGACAATATATTACCCTTCACTACCCCTGCCAACGAGATCTATCAATACAAAGTTAAGGTGAAGAAGGTTGACACTATGACAACATCCTCAGGTCCTAGGCACAGCTTTTAGTAGGTCAGAGATTGTGTGTGGGTCAAGGTGCAACAGAGTCAGTGTACCACAAAGTTTAGCAGGGGTTAAGTGACCAACACAATCAGCCCAGAGTTCTTCCTGTTGGATGTGATGCACCACCACGTGAAGAATCTGTGGTCACACCAAGGTGTTACTATGCCAAAGGAAGATTTGGACCATATTACCTTTAAGCACCCCATTCATAAGGACATTTTTTTCATTTACACCATCAAAATCCAGTTGTTTGTTAGGGGTTAGGGTTAGTGGTTAGGGTTAGTTTTATAATTAAAAAAAACTCTGAAAATTGTCTGTTAACAAACAACTTGATTTTGACGGTGTAAATGAAAAAAATGTCCTTATTAATCGAGATCGCAGATGGGGTGCTTAAAGGTAATATGGTCCGAAGATTTCAACAGCATGTCTTCTGAGAGTGGGGTAGAGAGTCTGCAGCATGACAATAGAGATACAAAGTTGGACAATTCGCCTGAGGGGGAGCAGAAGCATAACCCTCGTCCCTGCCTTTGCGAAGAAGCACCCGACAAAAGCGACCATTGCCAAGTTGCCACCTTTGTAATCATGAGATCAGGGGGGAGTGTAGCAAAAGAAATGACATGCCACAAGCAAGAACATGTCTTACATGCGAAATGAGTGAAGGGTTCAAAAGAAAAGAAAATATTGCTGCCTTAGCACTGTAATTTAAAGAAACATGATCTCGGAGCAAGGAGAATTGGTGAGAATGCACCTATGCAAATTTTTTCATGATCAAGCTGAACATAAAACACCAGCTGTGACAGGGAAAGAGGCAAGACACATTGGAACATGTTACTGAGTTTACATTGGAGATTGCTGTTTTATTGTTGCAAGCGATAGATTTCATTGGAATTCTTAAGTTGCAAAAGCAATTACAGGATCAGTTTACAAATATCAAAATAATTTCTTTATTTAGGCATCCTTTTGAATGAATTTCACTAAATGTTGGAGTAGGGTACCTCAAGAACTCAAATTTCCCTGAATGTCAGTATTTTCAATTCTTTTTTTAAATACATTTGAAAATGTATTTAAAAAAAAGAATTGAAAAATTTATTAAAAAAAAAACTTGAATCAAAATATCTTGTCATTGTTTTTCTTTCTGTTGTGATAGTCTCTAAGTCAGGGTGTTTAATCACATCAAAATATAAAAATCACCCTCCAAAAGATCCAAATCTGTCATCATTTCTTAGACTAACTTTTCCCTATTTTGCTATGAAAATCTAGTGAGTCTGAGACTATCCTCTGCCTGGAGAGTAGAGATCCAGTATTAAAAGATAACAGGCCTAATATATATTAACTGCTACTCCAACTGCTGAACCAAAATATCAATTCCAAATTTCATGAACAATAAAAAAAAAAGTTTAATCCTCAAAGGAATTCAAAACTGACACATAAGCAATAAAAAAAATTAAAAAATAAAAACATGTACACATACAAAATTAATACACACATGAGTGCATATTTGTAGATTATTGATTATTAACCAAAATATATAAATACATAAAAAGACATCTGTCCAATTCAACCATCTATTATTTGTTTTCTATTTGCATGTTTTACTTATAATTCCCTTTAGCATTAAACTTTTATCACTGTTGTTTGGAAGACTCCTCTGCTACAATTTCTTAGGCTATTTTATTATAATTATTGGTTACACTAATTTGCTACACACCCTCATAACACTGTTATAATCTAAACAACTTAAAGATAGAGAATTTAAAATAAGAACCTTATAACTGAAATATGAGGGTTGGTAAAAAAAATTGTAAATATTTAGAAATACCACAGACGTTTAGAATTGGTGAGTAAATGCTTCTCAACAGGAAAAGAGAAGTGACCTGGAAATAACAGTCAGAATTCTGTTATTATGTCTCATTAAATATGAGGATATTATATAGTATATAGGTTAATGTAGAACTTTTTTTCTCTTTTTTTTATTCTTATAAGACAGGAAATAAAAGCAAGTAGTGGAGTCTTAATCATCAATTACTTTGAAAATAGTACAGAATATTGAGTCAGTCTGGTTTGCAATTTATAAATATAAGAACTAAGTCCAAATGTTACCAGACTGTGAAAAGAGAGAGAGAGCGTGTGTGTGTGTGTGTGTGTGTAAGATGAACAAATGTAATAGGACAAACAGGAATGATATTTCTTTGTAATTACTTACTTTTTAATTGTTCTAAAGTAGTTTCAACCTTAGGTCTTCATCAGGACAAAAGGTTTTGGAAGACATTTTAGACAGTTTTTAAAAGAGTTATGATATGCCACAAAAGAATCAATGAAAAATAAACCAGTAACAAACATAGCATATCCATTCCTTATATAGTAAAGTCGTCGGGGTGGCCTAAAGTCAGTATCAGCCAGACAGCAAGAGAGTCTATCCCCTTTTCACTAGCTCTAGACCAAGGAGATTGTTTTGGTGTCTTACTTTACTGCACAGATCATTGTGCTACTCATACACTGAGTTGGCGAGGGCCGGTATCGAACCAGGAACCCTGGTCGAACACTCTACGAACTGAGCTAAACCAGCCATATATATATATATATATATATATATGTAAAATCAACTTATAATATATCCTCCTGGCATAACAGTTATCACCATAGGAAATGCTTTAAATCCTGGACGAGACTTTTTGCATTGCACTTTAAGCTAATGCCATTAGGAAAAATCATGAATACAAATATGTGCAAATTTGCACACAATTATATTTCAAGTAACTAATAATAATAATGATAATAATAATAATAATAATAATCATGTCATGCTCACAGGAGCACAAATACCTATGACTCTTATCACCCATCCCTATCAGTCATCACCCCTGCATCCAGAATCCGTGTATCGCTGATTGATGTAGGTTTTTGCTGGTTAGCCTACACTGGTATATCCCTGTGCAGGTTTCCACAGGAGAACATCACTTATGAATTCATCCTTACTTCTACAGCAGTGTCCAACATGTCTTATTCATCTTACTTGAATAGTTTGCGTGATGAGAGGCATGTGGTCATACAGCTGCTTTTTTGTCCTGTGCTACTTCCAAAATTTATTCAAAACAGCATGCAGCATCCTTGTATAGTTCCCATCTAACTTTTTTCTCTAAACGTTTCATTAGAGTCAATACAGTAGCACTGACACGGCTACAACTTGGAAGAATTCTCACTTTATCTTATCAGAGATCAGATTTCAAAAAAATTGATAATCTGTCAATAGCAGTTCATGCCTTTCCTATGCCAACATTTACATCACTTTCTGTAGATGAGATATTACTACCTAGGTATGTGAACTGGTTTACTAATTTGAGAGGGAAACACTAATAATAATAATAATAATAATAATAACCATCCAGACTAGTGTATTGCTACAATCGGATAGAATACTCAGAAGAGTCCTGGAGATCTGAGGAGATTTGTTGTCACTCAGACTCCAGTGAAATACCATCAGCTAACGCTGATGTGAAAAATTCAAAAGGAGTGAAAATAATAATAATAATCTTTTTATAAACAATTATAATCTCAGCAATTCATCTTAATACAAATAATTACATATGATTACATGTTTTTCAAGTATTCCTATCTGATACTAATAATTTTCAAATAAATCGACAGTGCCAGGTCAGAGTAGACCTGGAAGTTATATCATTGATGGGGTGACTTCACACACTCCAGAATTGGAACCTATCAGCAGATACATAGATATATGTCCTATCCAGGACCACCCACCCACCCCTGCTAGGGATGTAGTCAATGTATTCTTAGCACTGCTTTACAGACCAGAATTGACAATTAGGACACTTGGTACTACTGAAAACCTAAATAATAAACAAGGGTTTCTCTATAAATATATATATATATATATATATATATATATATATATATATTATATGCTTGGTGACAAAAAAAATGTAAAATATTTTCAGAAAAGAAAGAAAAAAGGACCTAACATAAAAAAACAGCACTTTTCTGTCAGTAGGTTTTATGGCAAAAAATTAAATCCTAACATATAGAAGTTTTCAAGTGATATTTCAGGTAACAGGTTGTTTATTTATTTATGATTTCTCTGTGTTTTTACTATTTAAATGTGGTTATTTTTTAACATCTATTAATTACTCAAATGTTAGAAAACACTTGTTAAGATATTTAATACGAAGAGTGGTGAAAAAAAAAAGTCACCAAGCATATATACGTGGATTTGTTTTAATCATTGATGTAATGGAGAACTTTTTACACGTAGACAAAATTAAAGTCAATATTTTTGTTGATACAGCAGAATATTTATTTTGAGGCAAAATTACTAGAACTGTTTGCAAATAGGCAAAGAAGAGTGAGAGAAATGAGTGAACAGACAAAAAGAGAATCAAAATACTGAGAGAGAGAGTGAGAGAGAGAGATGGGTGAACAGATATATATATATAGAGAGAGAGAGAGAGAGAGAGAAATAGGGGTGGACAGATAGAAAGATATGAATGGAGAGAGAGAGAGAGAGAGAGAGAGAGAGAGAAGATATGAATGGCCAGAGAGAGAGAGAAAAGATATGAATGGCCAGAGAGAGAGAGAGAAAGATATGAATGGCCAGAGAGAGAGAAGAGCTATGGGTGAACAGATAGAGAGAGAGCTATTGGTGAACAGATAGAGAGAGAGAGAGCAAGAGCTATGGGTGAACAAAGAGAGAGAGCAAGAGCTATGGGTGAACAAAGAGAGAGAGCAAGAGCTATGGGTGAACAAAGAGAGAGAGCGAGAGCTATGGGTGAACAGATGAAGAAAGAGAGAGCTATGGGTGAACAGAGAGAGAGAGCTAGATAGAGAGAGAGAGCTATGGGTGAACAGATGGAGAGAGAGAGCTATGGGTGAACAGATGGAGAGAGAGTAAGAGAGAGAGCTATGGGTGAACAGATAGAGAGAGAGAGAGCTATGGGTAAACAGAGAGAGAGAGAGAGAGAGAGAGAGAGAGAGAGAGAGAGAGCTATGGGTGAACAGAGAGAGAGAGAGCTATGGGTGAACAGAGAAGAGAGAGAGAGAGAGAGAGAGAGAGATATGAGTGAACAGATAGAGAGAGAGAGAGAGAGAGAGAGAGCTATGAGTGAAGAGAGAGAGAGAGAGAGAGAGCTATGAGTGAACAGATAGAGAGAGCTATGAGTGAACAGATAGAGAGAGAGAGAGAGAGCTATGAGTGAACAGAGAGAGAGAGAGCTATGAGTGAACAGAGAGAGAGAGAGAGAGCTAGAACAGAGAGAGAGAGAGAGAGATAACAGAGAGAGAGAGAGAGAGAGAGAGAGAGAGAGAGAGAGAGAGAGAGATAGCTATGGGTAACAAGAGAGAGAGAGAGAGAGATAGCTATGGGTGAACAGAGAGAGAGAGAGAGATAGCTATGGGTAAACAGAGAGAGAGAGAGAGCTATGGGTGAACAGAGAGAGAGAGAGAGAGAGAGAGAGAGAGAGAGAGAGAGAGCTATGGGTGAACAGAGAGAGAGAGAGAGAGAGAGCTATGGGTGAAAGAGAGAGAGAGAGAGAGAGAGCTATGGATGAACAGAGAGAGAGAGAGAGAGCTATGGGTGAACAGAGAGAGAGAGAGAGAGAGAGCTATGGGTGAACAGATAGAGAGAGAGAGGGAGAGAGCAATGGGATAACAGATAGAGGGAGAGGGAGAGAGAGCTATGGGTGAACAGATAGAGAGAGAGAGAGAGAGAGCTATGGGTGAACAGATAGAGAGAGAGAGAGAGAGCTATGGGTGAACAGAGAGAGAGAGAGAGAGGGCTATGGGTGAACAGATAGAGAGAGAGAGGGAGATAGAGAGAGAGAGAGAGAGAGAGAGAGAGAGAGCTATGGATGAACAGAGAGAGAGGGAGCTATGGATGAACAGAGAGAGAGAGAGAGAGAGAGAGAGAGAGAGAGAGCTATGGATGAACAGAGAGAGAGAGCTATGGGTGAACAGATAGGGTGAATATATGGGTGGACAGAAAGAGAAAGTGAGAGATGGGTGGACAGAGAGAAAGAGATGGACAAATAGTATGAGAGAAAGAGATGGGCAAACTGAGAGAGAGAGAGGGTAATGGGTAAACAAGGTGAGACAGATGGGCATGAGTTAAAAATTCACCAAGTCATCATTGTAAAAGGTATCTTATGATTTCAAACTGTCTCTACCAGTTCATCAAACTCTGTCACACACATTATTAGAAACTTCCCCAGGTTGTCTCTATAATATCAATTCTGCTTTTTTAATAATGGGTATTCGATAGAAATGTTAACACTTTTTGGAATCACCTATAGAGATGTCCAAGAATGTGTTGACAGAACAATTGAAGACTTTTTGAAATTATATCATATAAAAAGGAAGACCCACAGAAATCTTTACATTTTCTTTGTAATCACATTGTGTATGATATATAAAGAGACAATAAAAAAATAAATGAATCATGTTGTAGCTTGTTAAGATTAATTTTTTCTTTCTTTTGAAAAGAAAAATTTGGCTTCTTTAAAAAAATCCAATTCAATGAAAAATTGGGTACCATTATAGTATGTGGCCTACAAAATCATGTCTCTCTTATAGTACGTGGCCTACCATAAAAAGCATATTATAAACTTATAATAACTGCTAACCCTAACTCTAACCTTATTTTAGAATATTTTAGAATTAAATAGATCTCTGATTCATGTGAATTATGGATAAATTCTTTTTTAATTATTCTTAATTACTATATACAGCTTATGACTGAATTGCATTTCTTGAAATTGAATATATGTGCAAAATAATTAGTTTCAATAAATTGCCTACTACTTACATCTATAAATATACTCTTACTGAGGTAGGACACATTCAAACCAGGTAGGCCACATACTATAACGGCACCAAAAAATGTTATCTTTAAGTTTGTCAATTTACTTGTTATAATGATTTTGCTTTTAATCCATCTTTTAAGTCTTTTTATTCACTTATGTACCTGTAGTATTAGGGTCTTCATCTTCATTGTTATAATTATAATATTTTGGCCCAATCCAACTTTCTTTGGGTGTCTCCAAGATGAGGACACCAATCTAAGTACATCAGGATAATTCCTCAATTAGGAAATTCAGAATTTTAAGGCTTTTTGTTCTGATATTTAGGGAGACATTTTTAAAGCCTTCTTGTAATAACATAAAATAATAACTGTTATACTAAGTTTATCAAAATTGATAGCATGAACAGTATAATGGTTAAGTTTGAAATTCCTTTGAGAGTTACTGATTATGACAAAAGAAGGTTTGAATGTACAGTGGCCAAAACATGAATATACCATGATGACTTTTTTTTTTAGTAAAAAGAATTTTTTAAATTCTTCAGATGGGTCAGACAGGGGTAACAATATGTTAAGTGAACACTTTGAGGCAATGATTCTTTAGGTAATTCAGCCCATTTTTCAGGTGATATAAAAGAGTCATTTGGTTGGTATATTCACAACGTTTTGACCACTGTGTACACTCCAGCCTTCTCCAGATATGTTTTTATTGTAGTAACTTTCAAGGAATTTTAAATCTTTATTCAATCCACTGGGGGTATAGACTATTTTTATTCTGCCTTGGGGTATAGCTACCAACTACGACAAACTTAGCGTAACATGTCATAGGAAATGGAATCAGCGGCCTGAGTTCAAATCCTGATCAAGCACGTTGGCATTTGACTTTGCACTAAGGCCCTTGGGAAATGCATGAATCTATTCTCTCTCCAGCTATGGGTAAATAGTAGGAGTTGTATAACATTTTACAATAATTAGAAGATGTAATATTTTTGTATTTCAAGAAGAAACAATATAATTTATCCCTAAACTTTTTTTCCTGAGATTCACTTTTAACAACGGCACAATGGTACACATAAGATCCCATTTGTTATGTAATCAATTTCTTTGAAGTCTCCCTTACCACCAGTCTTTCATTGCGACTTGTCACTGATGGAACCCTAATCCTTGATTTATTGAATAATAATAATTATTATTATGATTATAAAAATAAGTTCGATCATTTATTTATTAGCAACTTTATCACATATGGACCACCCTATGAGAGGGAAGAAAATGCACCACCACCCTATGAGAGGGAAGAGTACAGCGGCCGAAACGAGAGTCTAATAACCAAAATGAGTATAGCAGTCTACAATGTTTAGAGAATCATAAAATGATCCCAGTTTTAATGTTTATGTTATGTTTACTATTTGTTTAAAGTTTAAGCAAATAGTAAAAACATAACATAAACATTTAATAAAATAGGATCATTTGATACTTTAAACAAACATTTTTTTTAAATGTTTATTAATTCCTCAATGTTTTTCTTTTGATTTTTTGATTTTAGATTTTAAATTTGTGCAAAGATGGTAATTAAGGCTCAGACCAAAATGTAACTCTTGATTCTAATGTTAGTTATACTAAACATAGCTTAGTTGTGGCAGAAGGCCAGAAATATGGGGCACCCAATGAAAGGAGTGTCCTAAAGGGGACTCTTTGCTCTACTGGGGAGTACTCTAAGTACATCCATCTATGTTAACTGGTCCTGTTTTGGCCTGGTACTATTTTCACTTTTGATTTCTTGATGATTTTGAAAAGTGTTTAAAATGTTGAAAAAGAAAAAATATCAAGAAATTGAAAATGAGTAAAATTTTAGATTAAATCATCAAGTTTTTTACGTTTTGCATTGCAATCAAATCAAAATAATGAGATTTAAACAATTTATCTTTTCTAATTTTTAAGATAATAATTAGGGATATCGATATACAAAATTTGCGCACTTCTCTATCAGTAATTCTAGACACGCGACGCGTGCTTGTATTGTATGGATGACCACAAGCGTAATAATCGTGTTTTTTGTTAATAAATTCATGTTTTATATTGGTTCTCTTTTTTTTTTTTTCTTTTTTTTTTGCGGGTCTCCGTAGAAAAAATATTGTTCAATGAAAGAAAAAAAACACTAAAAAAAAAAAAATAGTATCTTTATATTGAACAAAATAGCAGTTATTTGTAATGAGTGGGTTTGATGTCTATTTTAAACCTATAAAAAAAAAATTTTTTAAATTAAAAAAAACAAAAGAACGTTTATCTTTCTCTTTTATTAACCACATCCTTAGAAGATTAAGCTACAAAAACGAAATGCCTAAAGGGCTATATTTTCTATTATTTAACTGGTTTTTGAACTTAATAAATAAGGCATCCGTACGAACAAAATAGAAAAGCCGTTATAAAAATGTAAACAAAATCAAATTCTCAAATTATCTTTAAAACATAAAAAAATCCTTCACCTGCACTTTAAATGAATCAAATTAATAAAACGATTGAGGGGGAGCGCTTGACAACAAAACAATAAAAAAAAAACATGTCTCCAGAATTCTGAGAAAAATGCCTTTAAAAACAAACGTCATCTTTTATTGCTTTAAAGACCGAACTTTTTATTAAAAACCGATAATTAGTTGATTTAGAGATATTATTTTTAAAGGTGCTTTAGCAGGTGCGTGTATTTGTACATCCCTAATGATATCCTTTTAAAAATTAGTAATTTATTAATTTGTTTAAAGCCATATCATTTTATGAATTCCCAACATTTTGTTGGGAATGTTTGGCTGACCAGGTGACATTTTTGACAATGACTGTTTTCAGAACAGCTGAGAAATAACTGATTTATTTATGAAAATGAATGTTCAAAGAAATCGCTATAAATAAACAAAAAGGTTTAAATAATGTCAAAGAATATAAATTTAGTCATAAGTTATAGTTTCTCAAATTAACATCTGTTGTTTGTAAAATACAGACGATAAAAAACATATGATCAATTTTATAGAAATGCCTGATTTAATTAAACTGGACGTTAAATTAATTCGCTTTTCGATAAAACATAATCGAGCAATGCCAAGAAAAACCCTTTTGAAATATTCTAGAATGTATTAATAAATGAAAATAAACAGACTAATTCAGTTTGTAACTTTTTATTTATGAAAAATAAAAACACGATCTTGTTATGTCGTAGTTAATGTACTTTTGTAAAGAGTGGAGAAAAACAGAAGTAGTGATGAACTTATCGTCAGTAATTTCAAAAAGAAATGATTGTTTTGTTTATCAACTTACAGACCCTTAAAAAATAAACATTCAAATCTAAATACATGAAAAGTTATTTAAACCAACCTGTTCATCTTCTTGAACTGATGCAGCTAATGGTAACCCATCAGCTACCCGAGCTATCATCGTCATAAGCACCATTTTCAAGGGTTTAAATTGCCTTTTTCAACGCCTGAACGAAAATCCGATGTCTTCTTTAAAATTCCGACGGGTGAAATCGATGTAGTAAGGTATCTTTATTTTGTTTCTTCCAGGAAGAGACCATACCAAAACCTAAACCGGTTTTCTGGAGTAGCAAATCTCAAGGCAAGCCAGTCGTTAGGGTTTACTGTCACTGCTGATACAGACAACTTCTCACTCCACTAATTTCTTCTACTCCCACTTCACCTCCTGTTTCTGTGACGTGGCTCTGTGCTGCGCAAGGCCGGAACTGCCACACAACAGCAAACATACACGCACACAGATCAGACCGGTGTTTAGCCTTAACTTACCATCAAGTTAATTTTGTTCCATTCCTCGATATTTTTAAAAAAAGGAAATAGATAAATTATATATAAATATATATATATATATATATAGGGAGGCGACCTGCGTCCTTGACACACAAAAATCTAAAAGGACGCAGTAAAATCGTATCCATGCGTCCCAGTGTTTTTCTTTTTTCTTCCCTCACCATTTCAAGCTAACATTTCAATAGTTTCTTAGAAACGAATTACACAGGATAGGTTACAAGGTAGAAGTTAGATGGTTTTAGTTGGGGACCATAAATTTTCCAGGAGACTCATTCAAAGTAAATATGTGCATCCCAGGACACACTAAATAAAAAAACTATCAGCATCACTGTGTGTATATATATATATGTATATATGTATACATATATATATATATATAGTTGTAGAAAAGTTTTTCTCTTTACCAAGGTTTCGGTGTTCAATGTACACCTTCCTCAGGAGAACTAAAGAAATTTAGGTAGCTAATATTATATATACTCGCCTGATTTTAGATAATTTTATCTATGTCTCCTAAAAATAAACTTTTGTCTCTAAAAATAAAGCTTTTTCCTTTGAAATGAATGATTAGTTTACCATAAGTTCACCGGCAAAAGTAATTTGTGATTCTATCTATTCACTGTGCCAACACTGATCCTCTTTTTTCTTTTTTTCATTATTCATTTTATTTACATCTTACTTGTTTGTACTTCTGAAATTCAAGTCTTCTGATAAATCTATTAAGCTTGATTTTTTTTTTTTTTTTTTTGGGGGGGGGGTTAATAATTAGTGCATGTATTATATTATATCTATATTAATCTTAATAATACATTAATGCGTTACACAGTTTGTGCCTACATTTCCCCAGGAATTCATCCTTTTTATTCAATAATACTTTCTTATTTGGGAATCTAATTATCTCTAACTTTTCTTGTAAACACAAGAAACATGGATCAGTTAAACTTCGGCAAATATTTGATCTCTTTAGTATTTCCCATTTAATAACAGGTGTTATATTTTAATACTTTAAATTCCAAATATATTCCAAATATAGCTAGCTAAGGTTGTTACATTTTTTAGCTTAATATTAGAAAAAGAGTGTTTATGGTTTGTAAACCTAGTTTTAAGTCTGATTTTGTACAACCCACATAAAATTTTGTAATGTCCAGTGTGTGTAGACATTACCGGTACAAAGTGAATTACACTTTTGGTCAAACACTTTCCTTTTACCAGACACATGCCTTGGTCACGGTAATAGCAGTTTTTCTGTTTGTCTTTTTCCTTATTTCTATTATTTGCATGGTTGTTAATTATCATGTTATATACTGTCCATACAGGAGAAGCTAATCTTTCAGTTGTTCCTATTAAAGATTTTGTGTAGAGTATGGTTAACTGGGAAATGTTTATTTATTAAATTTATAAATATCTTTCCTATTTTTGTTATCACCTGTAGGTTAAATGGTGGGTTATACCACAAAATCCTTCCATTTCCGTTTTTTTTTTTCCTATTTAGTTTATCATTTTGTTGCTTTTTGTTAAATTTAATTTTATTTCTAGTATACCCGCTATCATATAGTACATTAGATCCATGATGCTCTCCTGGTACTCATTCATATATATATTATATATATATATATATATATATATATATATCATCATCATCATTGTCATCGTGCTGACAGCATGGATTTCCATGACTCTCACTCACCATCTGTCTCTATCAGTCTGTAGCAATTGTCTTTCTTTGAGGGATAAGGTTGATAGTGGAAAAGGGTTATTGCCACCAGGACTTGCCACTAGATGGCATTGCTACCTGGCTATTTAAATTCATCCCGGGGGGCTGTCTGCCTCTCTTTGATCTGACACCCACAATGATGCATTAGACAAGTTGTATCTCAGTCCATTAATGTTTGGGGGCCTTGCTCCCCAACTAAAGGCTTGTACCCATGAGGGTACATAGCACTAGACCCTAACCATGTGGGTCATATACAGTAAGTGACTCTTCAATTCTATAAGAACTTTTCCTTACTTCCTAAACACTTTCATCCTAACTGTTCTTGTTGTATATTTTACATTTCATGTGCTCAGACAATAAAGTCTGTATTGTTGTTTTATGTACCTCTTTGTTGAATTTTAATACATATATGTTCACCTACATTAGAGATTTCTCCGAAGCCTCCTAACATATTATAAGAAGCAGTTTTAGCCATGGAAGTTAAAACTACATTTAATTTTTATCGCATGATGCTCTCTTGCTACTTGTTTATATATAGATATACACATACACACTCACACACTCACACACACACACACACATATATATATATATAAATATATCATCATTATCATGTCATGTTGACAGCATGGATTTCCATGACTTTCTCTCATCACCAGTCTCAATCAGTCATTGCTCCTGACAAGTCCCCCTCATGCCATCCAGTATCCATACAGAGCTGATAAATGTAAGCCAACCTAATCTGGTGGGACTATTTGTAGGTGTTCACAGGAGAATGTCACTTATGAATTCATCCTTGCTTCTTAAGTTTGTCTTACTTGGATGGTTTGTGTGATGGGAGGTAAGTGGCATTTTTTTTTTTTTTTTTTGAGTGGTGTGCTGCTTCCAGGATTTGTTCAGGACAGCACACAGCATCCTTGAGTAATTACCTTCTAGCTTTTTTCCCTATTGTTTTGTTAATGTCCAACTAGTACAGCCATACAGTAGCACTGGTGTAGCATAATTGGTGCGCCTTACTCGGAACACCATATTTGTGGCCTTGTGTCAAACAGAAAGCTTAATGGATGTAGCATGATTCTCAGACCGTATTGGGTGGTCCTTTGAAGAATCAGCCCGAAAAGAAATATAAACATTCGGGCGAGCAAGAAGATAATGGAATTCTCATTATCACCTGTGACTCGGTTCGATAGCCAGGAAGTTTAGGATTTTGCTGTTAAAATTTATTTTGATTGGTTTATCAGAAGAAAGGATGGCTGACCCATTGACCTCTTACATGACACATGCAATTTGGTAGAACAGAACATTCTAAAGGTTCCACAATGTTCTAGAAAGTTCCACACCCATTTCTATATAATGAGGGAACCTTAGATTTTGAGGACAGTTGGGCTACGGAGTTTGCCGGGGACAGTGGAGTTGACAGAATTTGCCAAAGGCAGTTGGGCTACGGAGTTTGCCAGGGACAGTCAGGTTACGGAATTTGCCGAAGATAGTGGGCTTTGCTGAGGTTAGTCATAGGCGAGTGACTGAGGTCCTAGTGTCGCTGATGTGTGAAGCCTGATAATTGGTACTGACCGTTGGAACGAAGTTAAGAACATTACCAAAAACATATGTGTTAAAGAAACCAACTCTCTCTCAAGAACAATAACTTGCAGTGAATAAATTTATGAAAAGTAATTCCATCGTCATCTTCATTACTACGGAAAAATACTATGGGAGATGTTATCAATGAAATGAGATTACCCTGCCCAAAGATACCCATGGAGATAAAAAGTTAATTGACCGCAACGAAGAACCACTTGTCTTGTAAGGTGATACACTTCCCTGACCATAAACTAAAGAAAAGAGGAAGGGTTCTTTCGTGGACTTTGAAGGACTACTAGATCTGTGTAAACAACAAGCCAACGTGTCGACTCGTATATACGACTTGTACAAGTCCTAATAGTACCGTGTGTTTTGAAGACGCAGTGGGCCCCATAACGTTACACTGATTAGCTATAGCTTGGAAGAATTCTCACTTTATGTTATCAGAAAGATCAGATAGAAAGATTGATTATCTGCTTATAGCAGGCCATGCCTTTTATATGCATATATTAACCACTTTCTATGGATGAGAAATTACTACCTAGGTATGTGAACTGGTCTACTAGTTTCAGAGTCTTGCCATCCAGTGTGGAGATGTCTCTATTTTGTTGGTTTTTTTTAAAAAAAAAGGCCTTCTCCAGGCTATACAGTAAGAAGGTGTATTTGCCCAAAGCACAAGATCATCTACATGGTCTGCATCTGTAATAGTTTCCATAGGAAACCCAAGCCTGTTTCTTGCATTTTTTATCATGGAACCTTTTTCTTTCATTAGCTCTAATGATATTCATAGTACAGTTTTGGCATACTATAAATAGAAATGGTGCTAATGTATTTCCTTGTAGGACTCCAGAGACAATGTCAAAGAAATCTGTGTCACAATCAGATGAATTAACCATTACTTTCATGTCTTTGTAGAGTATTATTATAGTGTGAGAATACCTGTTCTGCACTCATGCACCTTCGTTGCACAATGTCTAGACCCCAACGTTGTGATATTCTGTGCTGGCCAATTCATAAGGGCACGAGTCAGACAGGTTCACAAGGATTAAAAACAAAACAACAAAACACAAAGTTTGATAACAGGACGCTGATGGAAGAGGAAGTTGTGACATTTTTGCAATTTATCTCAGCTGGCAAGAAAGTTGCTGACTACTGGCTTCACTGTTGTGGATTCCTGGCTATTTCTAACTCTACTGCTACTAGCAACACTATCACCTCAATGGCCCGGGTCAAACTGTCTAAAGGGCTGGAGCTTAGCTGAATTTATGTAAAATTCTACCTCACACCCCTCTACGGCCAGACCACCCAGATGTTCGGCACTTAAATTCAATTCAGACTTCCTGACTGTGATTTCTCTTAAAATTAAAACACTTACTCTTGTGATCCGACTTCATGTAAATTTATGTAAAATTCTACCCCACACCCCTCTACGGCCAGACCACCCAGATGTTCAGCACTTAAATTCAATTCAGACTTCCTGACTATGATTTCTCTTAAAATTAAAA
Source organism: Doryteuthis pealeii (assembly GCA_023376005.1). Taxonomy (NCBI): domain Eukaryota; kingdom Metazoa; phylum Mollusca; class Cephalopoda; order Myopsida; family Loliginidae; genus Doryteuthis; species Doryteuthis pealeii. The sequence continues at coordinate 13,411,732 of CM042177.1, forward strand.
CACTTACTCTTGCGATTGGACTTCATGTCTTCAATATTTCGACCATTAATTTCTTCAAAAGAGATTTCCTCATAAAAATAGCCTTTTTGCTTTTAATACCTAGATGCATAAAGATATTATCACTAAGTGGCTTAACTTCACGGTGGCCGTACAATTCGCTTAAACTTCACAGTCCAATTTTGTGTCCGTAAAAAGGACAACCACCCACCCATTTACCTATGCCTGGGATTTAACACATTCTTTTTTCTTTTTTTTTTTTTTTCTGACCATGTTCTCCCTCAATCATAGTATCACAATAGCAAAAACAGCTTCTTTGGGGAGACCATATACTAATAGCATTTGCTCCATCTTTCCTGTGTATGGTGTCAAATTCCTTGGAGAAATCTACAAACAAAAGTGTTGCCTCAATATTTTTTGCTTGAACCCCTTCTATGATCCGATGAACAGTCAGAATCTGGGAAATTGTAGATCGATTTCTATAAAACCCATTTTGTTTTTCCATAAGAATTTTTTCAGGTTGGATGCAATTGAGAAGGGCATTATAAATCTTAGCAGTCCCCTTTCTTCAGAGATTGGCAGCTTTTCATCCATTTCTCTATTGTTTTGGTTATACACTGTATTGCCAAATTAAAGAAGTATGTTGCCAAATTTCCTTATCTTCCATACTTAGGAGGTATTTCATCAAGGCCTGCAGCTTTTTTACTTTTGATTTTAGGACTTCATTGAGTTCATCCTCTGTGAAGCTTCATCTCTTATTGGCTATTAAGGATTTTTTAAGTATTTTTATCAGTGATTTTAGGAGGGCTCTCAAGCAGATTTTGGAAGTGTTCTTTCTACTTCAGAAATCTATTTTCTTGGTTGGCAGCTTTTAGTCTTGATCTTGAGGGTTTTTTTCTATCACTAATTTAATGGTAATTGTGATAGTCTATCTTCTTCAGAATTTCTGATTTTATTCATTTAGCCTTGGAATAATGTAGTTGTTCTTTTTTGTATGTTTTAGTTAATTCTATTTGGGCTTTCTTAAGATTCTACACATTGGTATTTGTTGGGTTTGTTTTATGTAGAGATACTTTTTTTACATTATCTCATTTTTCTGTAATTACTTTTGTCTCCTAGAAAACTGTATATTTGGCTCTTTGGTTGGTATGCATTTAGCTGCTGTTTCTAAGTGGGTGCTGACAAAGTTTTCATATTCATCATCAGTATGTCTTTCTGATGTCTCCTGAAGAGCTAAGATGCTGATATGTATGTGTCCTGCATCCTGCATCCCTGATGCATAAAAATCTAAAAGGATGCAGTAAAATCATATTCATGCATCCCAGTGTTTTAGTGTTTCTTCCCTCACCATTTCAAGCTAACTGTAAATACATTTCAATAGATTCTTAGAAACAAATTACACGGGATAGGTTACAAGGTGGGGGTTAGACGACTTTAGTTATTTCCCCAGATCATAAATAAAAACCCTACAATCTATTTTTAGTTGGGACCCATAAATTTTCCCGGAAACTTATTCAAAGCAAATATGTGCATCCCAGGATGCACTAAATCAAAAAGCAATTAGCATCACTGTGAAGAGTATTAAACTTTTTTCTTACCGTTACCAAATATTGATTGCATATTGTAGATTTACTAGTTTGTTTCTTATTTCTGCATAGACATGTATAACTTTACTAAGATGATTCTTTGATCTGTGGATATTCTTTCAAATGAAGAGTATTCCTCACAGTTCATCACACTGTTTATCCACTTATTTTTTATCAATATATAATTTAGCTGTGCTTTTGAGTTATTTGGATAGGTCCACAGTTTACCCTTCCTCTTCTGATATTTGGTGTTTAAGCATATAAGCCAGACAAAATTTGGCTAGATGTTCACTATTTCTGTTTGGGTATTTGGAAAAAGAAACTATCTTCGTCTTTGCCTATTTAAGCATTCATGTCTCTCCCAATGATCAGGATGTTGTGTTTAGGAGTGTGTCGGACTCAAAAAGATAGCTCATTATAAAATGTGGTGATGTCTGTTTCATTACTGACCTTAGTGGGGCTGTAGCACAAAGTAATTGTTGTACAGGGATTGACATTGAATGTATATATTGGCATTGCTAGTGTTTCACTGTGTCTGCTGAAGTCCCGGTTTCGATTTCTGTCGGAGGGAAATCGTTAGTATATACCGCTGATGAGACTTAATAAAGTCGAAACAGTCTGTACGGTATTCTACACACCGAGCCATCCTTTGCCGGGATTACACTTGTCAAGTTCATTTTCTATAAGAAAAAGCATCGAATTTTATGCGATACATGCGTTGTAAGTGCCTTCAAGTAAAAATGTAATATATACTTTATTCAGCAACGTTTCTAAAATAAACAAACATCCAAAAATCTTATTCACTTCGCCGAAGGGCATACGGTCTGTTTGTTATTATTCTCCCAATAACACCCCTTACCTATTATGGTAGAGGCGTATAAGTATCACTTGACAAGCTTAATTTCGCTAGGATGGTCGGCTGTGTACTGTGGCCGAGGCGATAAAAGTGTTTCACTAGTGTTTCACTAGTGTTGGAAGGCATGATACAGAACAAATGAACAGCCACTAGCAACAACTTCAGTTCTGGTGATCTTCTGTAGAAAGGATTTTTATCCCAAAATATTAAGAATAAATCACAGGTTAACAAACAACACCATAGTTACCTTCTTTTTTTCTTTACACTTGCATTGTGATAGCCTTCAAAACCAACCAACAAACCAATATAAACATAATGCTTCTAGCAAATTATAAAACCCTTTTATATATATATATATATATATATAAGAATATATATATAAGAATATAAAAGTATTAAATAGCTACTGTCAGAGTTATTTCTATTATTCTTAAATACATACATTTAAAGAAAATATATGAAACTATTACACTGAATGTTTGAGATGAGGCTTGATGATTAGTATTATCTGCGTTATTTGGACTATTGAACTCATCTTCATTGTTATCTGTACGTTTTAGCCGATATGCCCTCCAGCCTTTTTCAGGTACTTCTTGTCGAACTCGGGAAACTTCTCGGTCTCGGGAACCTTCTTTTTGGACTCGGGAACTTTCTTGTCATAATCAGGAACCTTCATGTCGTAATCGGGAGCCATCACAGAACTTTGAACCCAACCCTTTATTCTGTCCATGGGGGTATCCTGTTCTCATTCTGCTAACAATAGCTGGGGTAGGGGCGTTAAGCTGTGTTAATTATTATTCTATGTTACTGCTACCCTTGATCAGGATTGAACCTGCAATCTAGAGATAACTGTCATTTAGAACTGTCTTAACCTAACTACCTTATCCACTGTCCAATGAAACTATTAGAAGCTGAGATTCAAATTGTTTTTAGTTTTTGTATATATTCTCAAAGTGTAGAAAGAGCAGTTAACAACAGAAGATTTCCAATTGGAGTATTGACTTTGAAGCAAGACCCCGATATATACTTGCCAAAATGTTGTGTCATAAAACAAGACCTTCCTTTTATTCTAAGGGCTCTTACATGAAGCAATTTGGCACTTGGTCAAATATTCTCAATGTTTTTCGAGGAATATTCTAAATGAAATAATCCCTTAATTTGTGTCCAGCAACATCTATATTTGTTTGTTTTTCTTATGTTTCATTCATAACATAGAAAATCATGTTTTTCAATCCTTTAAAATATTATTACTGTTACAGCTTAATTAATGAGGTAAAAAGCAACATATCAGAGTGTCGGTGGTGGAAGGGGGCATATTTTCAATTTGAATTCTAGTATTTTATTCCTTTTATTTGAATAGAATATAATGACATTTTTTGTTTAAATATGGAATTTGCTAAATCTTTTAACCAATTTCTAGGCCAAATGTTGCCAAAAAGAGGATTTTTGGTGCATTTTAGCAGACGATTTTTGATGCTATTTCCTCAAACAATCATACAAGTAAGAGGTCTGATTTTTGGTATCAGTATTCATTATACCAACACACAACTCTTGCTGTTCGAGAGAAATTGATTTTTCAAAAGTTAAAAATTTCTCATTTTTAAACAGAGCAGACCTTAAAATTGCAAAATATCAAACACAAATTCATAGATTTGTTAGGCAATTTTTCAAAATGTCAGTAAAATGCAAGGCTACTCCCACTTAGTTAATTACAAAATTGGCATGCACTAGTTCCCAGTGTATGGAGGAATGCAATTACACTCTTACTTGTACATTTTAAACCCTTCTAGATTATCATTCTGTGATTCTTTTTTTTTTTTTTAAGTAAATTAAGTTTATTTGCTATGGCTTATCTGCATAAATTCATCATTTAAAATGTAGTGACGATTTAAATGATTGTTAGTGTGTCCCTGTAAATTCCAAGAGACTGCAATATCCAAAATATACCCATCATAGCTTTGATTTTTACCTTAGCTTTTTTTATTTTATTCTTTATTAGGACCATATTACCTTTAAGCACTCCTTTTCTATTTCGATTAAGAAAGGACATGTTTTTCATTTACACCGTCAATATCCGGTTGTTTGTTAGGGGTTAGGGTTAGGGGTTAGTTATATAATTTTTTTTAAAAACTAAAAATCGTCTGTTAAAACAACCGGATATTGACAATGTAAATGAAAAACATGTCCTTTCTTAATCGAGATCAAAAAGGGGTGCCTAAAGGTCATATGGTCCCTTTTTTATTTTACTTTATTTGTTTATTTTACTTCTCCACAATTCCAATCATGTCAGGTGAGTCTGAAATACGAATCAAGTAGTTTAGTCACGAAAGAAGATTCCATTAGCCGAATTTTCGAAAAATGTCCATGAAATAAGGGAGGCTACTCCTACTTGATTAAATAAAATGTTTACAAACATGTCGAATCTATAAAAAACAAAAAATCAAAATAAAGTAAAGTCATGTGTATGTGTGTTTAATTTTTAATTTCTAATTAAAAAGTATTTGCAAAAGTTTTCAGATAGATTGCCTAGCTTTACAGTTTGCAACTTCTACCAATACTATTGACTATATTTGTAACTATAAAGATAATAAAGCGCATCATAAATATAAAAAATATTCATTGATTTTTTAATACATAGGGATGTAAATTGTAAATCAAATAAATTCAACGTAGGGATGTAAATTAATAAATTAATAAATTCAACGATATTTTTTAATCATTCTAATTTATATATAGTGACGATAATGCTAATTAAATAATTCCTCATATCTTAAATAAATAGAGAAGCATTGTCATCGTGGACTGCTGTTACAAGAACCCAACAGGTCCACTGATAATCAAATATGGGATAAAAAGGCCACTTCAAGATTTAAGTTACGTAGGAAATAAAATGTAACCAAGAACAAGAAAAATAATGTAAACAAAATTCTAAAAAAAAAATCCGAAACATTTAAAACAAAACTCAAGACTTTTCAAACTTTTAACAAAGTTAGGGTGAGGAAGAAATTTTTTCTATCCTTTTATTATGTCTATGACAATTGTTTTTAAAATAAATTTTCTTCCAATTCACACAGTACAATTGCTATGGTCCTACTGCAATGCATGAGCATTTTCAAAACTAACAAGAGACAAAAAGATTTTTAAAAGAACAAAATGTTAATTTAAATTCAAAGATTTTATTTTTGATTAGAAAAATCGGAATACATGAGTGAAGTCTTACCAGACCGAAGCAAATCAAATCATTAACAAAAACATTAGTTCGTTCGGTTTGTTTGTTTTTAAATATTTTACAGAAACATTAGTTCGTTCGGTTTGTTTAAGACGTTTTTAAATATTACTTTTGTTGGCACAAAGGTGCCAAATATTTTACACATTAGTGAACAGAATATTTTTACTGTTTTCTTTAACTATCTTCTGCCACCTTTCAGACAACTTTTTAATTACTTCCTACATCTCAGAACTTCTTTCTCCTCGGCAAAGAACTGCTCGACATGCCTTTCGCTATCATTTTCATTGAGGATTTTGAAAAGATCGGAATACATGGAAATAATTACGAAGGTACGATATATGAGTCCAAAACTTCCAATGACCCTAACTGTAATAAATTTTGTTTGGTCACCAAGGAGGAAACATGATCTAGCCTTACAGTGTATTAACGCCACCTCCGCTGACTGCTTTTACATAGACTGCTGCCTTCAATTAGTCTAAATTAGGAGCAGTACTTTATTGAACAAATCGGTTCACTAGAAAGAGCTCATATTAAAGGAATCCCTGCAAATCCAATCGTACACTCAGTATCACATACTTCGGACGAAGCCTGGTCTTTGATAGGGTTACTATTATTATTACTACTAGCTTGTCGCACGGCCTCTTGTTTTAGGCCAAGCTCTCCTAGCATTCTTCGAACTGATCTTTTAGATATGCCAAGTTCCTGTGCAGTTTTCCTGGTTGACTTTTTAGGATTACGAGAGAAACTTTCTTCAACAATCTGTTTGTTTGCTTCAGTTGTGATGGTCCTTGGTCTTCCTGGTCTAGGCAGGTCATCAACTGAACCAGTTACTTCAAAACGGTTGATAATTCCGGCTACCGTATCTCGTTTTAATGGCTGATTGAAACGTTCCCTAAAACGTCTGCATGTCTCACTCTTATTTTCTGTTTTGTAAAATGTTTTCACAATAAAAACACGCTGTTCGGTTGTGCAACGATGCTCTCCGGGGCTCTTCATATTTATCTAACTTAGCCGAAGGGTTACCTGAAATAAAAGAAAATCCAGTTAACTATTGTATTAAAGAGTTTTGTGTGAATTAGACTGTCCTATTCTGCCCCCACCTTGTCGCCCCAGTTTTAAAATACGAAATCTGACACATGTCTAGAATATCTTGCTGAGATGTACAAAAAAAAAATGATATGGGAATGTAATACTTGTATTCACCATCCAGATGAGAGTGAATTTCAGTCATAATATTCACTTCTTTACTGAACATTACATTCATTGGACACTTCGCGCAATGTTATAGCAAGACTAGTAGACCATTACTAGTAATGACGAAGTCTAGTGGGTGTCCATCCAGCCTTGTGTCACAACTCAGCAAAGCTTAGTAAAAAAAAAAAAACTTCTTTACTGAATGTAAGTATTGCACACACATACATCATGCACCTGACATTTCATCAGATCGATAGTACCACTAGCCTTCCTCTTTTGAGTTCTTGTCGAGTATATCACATTATAGTGGATATACTCGACAAGTACTTAAAATTAGTAAATTTATGCAGTATTGTATGTGGATCATTTTCCGAGATAGAATTTTTTATTATTCTCAAATACTTACTTTTTAATTTCGTTATTTCAGCCTCAAACTAATCTACCCAATTGGAGAGCATCGTTTAGCGAAAATTCTACAAGATGAAACTTAGCAAACTATTTTTAAAACATAAGCTAACGCAAATCGATCTTCTTATAAAGGATGAATCATTCATTGAATAGAAAATCACACCAACTTTTTTTTAAAAGTACGATTATATGAAAGCTGTTACAATACAATCAATATCGATCTTTTCCAATTAATCTTTTTTAACTAAATACACTTAACAATCTAAATACAAAAACAGAACGAACTTTTTAACAAACTCAATAAATCGAGCCAAACAAAATCAACAGCTACAGCAGCATCCACCACTGGTCAGTACTCCAATAAGCAAAGGGACTATACGTTTCCATAGCCTATTTACTGTATTCGTACGACATTTCTCGAAATATAGTACCTTAAATTCAGCACTATGTCCCAGGAAAATAATCAATGAATATCCAAGTTTTTTATGTAAGATAAACAAAAAAGAAAGAAATCAGAACGTTTTTGTCTCGGATTTTGCGACTGCTTGTATTGTAAGTTGATATTTAGGATGACGTTGGCGGAAAGTAAAAACAATAACAATGAACTGACGTCATATTAAGAAACCACGTGACATCATAAAAGAAGGAACAAAGTTCAGAGGTTTACAGACGATATCATTCTTGAAAATATTTAATTATTTGTTTACTTATCTGTTAAAGGGATTGAAATTTTATTTTTATTTATAAAATTATAATCCAAGAATTTTCCCTTTTTTTTTCTAAATCAATTTTGTTTCCGAATACTATTTATCATAATTTATTATAATTAGTACTAAAAATAAGACGGAAGAAACGAGACAGTTTTGTTTGGGTTTAGAATAGAGAGGAAACAGGTCACCTTACCCGTTGGTTTTAAACCTACGTTCCTTCAACTATTTGATAACAATTTTCAAACTTATTTATTTTCAACAATCAATCAACCTTTAAAAAGGCCTTTATTGGATTTTAATGTTCATTTTTATCTTTATTTAAAAAAAAAAACAATGGCAGCCATCTCTGCTACAACAACATCAACAACAACAGCTACACCTACAGGCGAGGAACATGAAATAATGGAAATTACCAAATATTTATCGCCAAGCAATCACAAATGGGTGGAGAATTTATTAAAGGATGCCTCTAAAATGTCCGTGACTAACCAGACCTTAATTGGTGGACTATCCGGCTGGTGTTTTGGCCTTCTTTTTGCCAAGGTGGGGAAAATAGCTGCTGTAACAGTTGGAACAAGTCTCCTTCTGCTTCAAGTTGCTCACCATCAAGGATATGTCAATGTTAACTGGAAAAAATTAGGAGAAAATGCCCAACAGATCCAAAAAGCTGTTATGAAAGAAACAAGTGAGGGATTCCCTTGTAAACTGGCATCCTCTTCACAGTCCTTTTTCGAAGATAACATGTTATTGGCTTCTGTTTTTGCTGGAGGTTTTTTGTTGGGATTGTCATGATTATTCCATACCATTTGTTTTGATCTTCACTTCGAGACATTTTCCTTTGTTGTTAAATCTAAATTAAACAATTTCTATATTTGATTTTGTTTTTTTAATATTGTTTTTCACAGGAAATCACACACTTTCATTATTTTAAAAAGATATATAAACAATAATATCTTAAAACTTTAAAGAAAAACTCTGTCTTTTGCCCATCAACAGTTGTCACACTTGCATATAAAATGTATATTATAAATTTTCATATACAAAATGTTACAACTATTATGGTACGGTGATATGCGTTCCATTAAAATTATCTGCGAGAAAATTCCATACCACGTTCTCATTTCTTTCTGTCAGTCCAAGACATATTTCTCTTTAATTTTCTTCTGTTGAATTGAAATTAATTTTACTGAAACAGGAATTAATTAACTAATTTACTAATATTAAAAAAAAAGAAAAAAAGAAATAGCAACCAGATCTCTATCTCAAATTCCATCGAAATCAAATATAATCAAAAAGTGTTTGAGAAAAATGCTCAACAGTTTTTAAAAAGTCATTTGATTTCGAACAATAATAATACTTTGTTGTTATATTTCATACTGTACTAGCTGTTTCATTTTCGTATAAATTTCATACCCTGTCAACTTTTATGAAACAGAAATAGTATAATTAACTTTTTATTTTATTTTCACCTGATCTAGATTTGGTATTTGTTTATGTTTTTGCTGGGGTTTTCTTTTTTTTTTTTTGGTTTTTTAAAACTTTTATACCTGATATTCTCCTCCTGAGATATAATCACTTTTAAAAGGTCCTTTTTTTTCTTCTTTCAAAAATGTTTTTAAAGAATGGGGGGAAATGTGCCAAATCTAGGTTTTGTAATAAAAAGATTGATAATAATAAAGAAATAGGACCTAAAATCCAAGTACAGTGCTAAACCTGGCATTTCATTCTACTACCATATGAGAGCAAAATTGTTGGTATCTTAGTAAAGAGATAATATTGGAAGTGGTAATGTTAATAATAGTATCAAAATTAATTAGATAATTTTTTAAACATAAACCAGGCTGTTCTAATCTGCATTAAGAGTCTGAAACAGTCAACTTTAGAATCTATAGAATAAACTATTGATTCAAAAATGTATTTACAGATGGAGAGCCTCACTTCTTCCTTGTTAAGGTCATTTCTTGAGTGATACAATCACTCAATAAATGATTCTTACACAATACAAGCATGAAATATCACTTTTTATTTATTCCATTTAATTACAAGAAAGCTTAATTTACTGGAATATTTTAAGTTGTGTCTAGTTTGGTAAATTTGTTAAAAATCAAGAAGCATTTCTTAAAAAGTTATTTCCTAAAAATGTGTAATTTGTCTTTTCTGTATTTGATTATTCAACATAGGAAAAAATGTCAAAATATTTCATTTTTATCCTCCACAGAAATTGGTGTGAAAAAAATAAAAAAGTATACATAAAGAATATGATGGCTTTTGTCATTAATGAAAATGAGGTGTTTGTACAGAATAGCCCCACCATTGAAATTTGCATGTAAGTATTATATTTATATATTATGTTTAGGTAAATTTGATAAAATTAATGTAAATTTCAATGGGGTTATTCTACATAAGCACTGAAGATGAAAATAGGAATATGTATGTTTAACATTTAAATCATATATATACATTATCGGAAGACAATAGATTTACTGTACCCTGAAGTTTTAGCGTAGCACTTTCTGTGACTGTAGGCCAACGTGTGAAAGTCAGAATCGACCACAGATGTCACATGTGAAGGCTGTTCCTGAAGATGTTGATGTGCTGGTGCCCTGTTGTTGTTTTTTCTTTGTCATCTTTGCTTCATGGTGTTGTGCCAGACACAAGCATCCCACTGTGGAGAGCCTGCTGCCGCTGAAGGCAATCCTGAGCCAAATCTTTCCAGTTGGCAGGTTGATGTTAAAGGTCTTGAGATCATGCTTCCAGACATCCTTAAATTACAGCTGGGAGCGACCACCACCCCTCTCTTGTATAGCAGCAAAACCTGGACCCTGTACTCCCACCAAGAATGGCAACTAAATAGCTCCTACCTTCGCTACCTTAGGCATATACTGGGCATCACCTAAATATATATAGCATTCCTGAAGAGACCACAGCGTCCAAGCTTGTGTTCTCTACTGAAGCAGTGTCGTCTCTGCCTGCTGGGCCATGTCCGCCAGATGGATGATAGGCGAATCCAAAAGGACATCCTCTTTACAGAACTATCATATATATATATATATATATATATATGTAAGATAAAAATAAAAAATGTTTTCTAAAAACATAGTACATCTTGCGACCTTCCTTTTTATAAAATATTTAATTTTCTCCTGTTGGACCCATAACAACACTTTATATATATATATATATATATATATATAGCATTCCAAGTTGATTTTTTTTATTTGAGGTTATTGTTATTTAATCACATTAGTTATATAGAGTTTTGTAAATGGAGTTCAGAGCTGTTTGAATTATGCAAATATCCCCAGTGGTTCAAAAGTTATGAAAATTTAAAACCCCAAAATTGGGGGTACAAAAGTGGACATGATTTTGTTCAAAAATATGTCAAATCATGGACCAATTCAAAACAAGAAATTCAGTAATTACTTAACCATTTTTTTATTTTTGGAGCAATTTTGATAAAAATTTAATTCTTATATAAGATTCTATGTTCTTTTTTATTCTGCACTTAAATTTCACATATCTCTATGCTGGAACCCATTATTTGGGGAATAAAAAGTAAGGATATCAACGTTTTTTTAAATTTAAAAAAACATTTACTTCAAGATTATTCAACATTTTCATTTTAATACAGCATATATACACATATATAGTATTAATTTATATAAATAACATCATTTTGAACTTAAAAATACCTTTTTAAATACCTGCTATGTTGTATTACATACAAGAAATAGAATAACTCTATATAAGTTTATTTAACAAAGCTTATCCTGTGTGTGTAGCTTTGTTTACGCAAGTTTTTTTCCAAAATTGAAAGTTTGACAAAAACCCTGACGGTATAGCATCATTAAAATTTCACACACTTGAGTCAATGATATGTGCACAAGGAGTCATTTTTCAAGTGGAGCACTTTGGTTTTAACACCACATTGGGCTCAGCCAAATTGATATGCTGGGAGTCATTTTCTGGACATAACCAGCATGCATCTTTGATCACTACTCCATTATATTCCAATAACACCGTTGCATCTATCCCAGCTGTTTTTATGTGTTGTGGAAGTCCTGAAATGAATGTGCAAGCAGCTGCTGATCTCCAACAAGCAGATTAAGTTGTTGCAAATCTGTTAGATATTTGTTTGCTGTCTCCTCCAGAGAAAGTCACTATGTTAAAAATTGATTGTATGCTTTGAATGAATTGGGAGCATAGGCAGCTATGAGTGACTGATATGTTGTAAACTTGCTTTCTCTTTGTTTAATTTTTGGTATACAGCAAGATTGCCACCTTACAAGCGAAATAGTAGTATCAACTCGACATTCTCTTGCAATAGTCACATATCATCTCAACACATTGAATCCATGGTATAACAGGTTCATCTGTAGTAGCACCACCAACTACAGAATTAGTTGATAATCAAAATTAGTTGACACAAAAAAAAACTAAGTGGAAGAAATTAAAATTGCCAAAATAGCTTGTAAGCTGTAGCAGTTGACTCCAACAAAAATTAACCATCTTGCTCATCTCACTTTGATATTCACTGTCATTGATGGTCTTAAAAGAGCTTGTTGCACCCATGCGCAGTGACAGAATTGCAAATGGCAGCCATGATGGAACAAATCAAACATTGGGGGGGGGTACTTAGCATTGGGTAGGTTTGAACCCTTCAGACCCACTTCACTACTCACGGTTTTAGTAAAACAGCATAAACTCAACAAACTCACTCTCTCCTTTCAAACAAAACTACATAATCATTCAGAAGCAAGGTAACATGGTAACTGCCAGATGAATTTTGAATCTTGCCTCATTTCAACACATCTAACTCAACTATCATTTAATCTGAGGATGATGAATCTGATGAGAAAGAAAAACACCAAATGTATCCTGAGACATAAGGACTCTACAACTATGTCTCAAGATTCTTCAAGAAATCCTGTATAATCTTTTTTAGTCTCTACGCCAGAGTTTTTCAACCTTTTTCATCTCATGGCACAGTGAGCTTGGCAATAAATTGATTGATGTACACCATCAGTATATAATGGAATAAAAGGTATAAATTTTCACAAAGAAATTACTTAAGTAGAAATAACAGTTTCTAAGACAAAGTTTTTCAACTGGTGTGCAAAAACATTAAAATAATAAAACAAAAAATTATATTGAAGTAAAATATTTAAATGTCAAAGTAAAATAAAATATATTAAATAGAGTAAAAATATAACTTTTCACAAAAAATTAATCATGTAAAAGTAAAAATACCTGTTTCTAAGACTGAGTTGAAAAACTCTGTTCTAAGAGTACAACAAATATTTAATTAAAACAAAAAGTATTAAAGTAATAGAATAAAAATATAAGAGGATGATCAACCGTCCTCAACATTCACGGCACACCCATGGAAGCTTCATGGTACACTAGTGTGCTGTGGCATACTGGTTGAAACACTCTGCTCTACACCAATTATTAGTTAATCTTCTAGCTCTTCACCTGCTATGATAAGCCACATCAAGCATTTCATATCAGGAAATTTCCAACTAAAGGTCTATTTCTCAAACTTTGTTGCAACATAGATATAATTAATAAGAAAAAAGGATATAATAAACAATGAATTAATTTGCTGTAACATCTCAACTATACCAATATCCATACTAAGAGTTCAATAAGGAAATTAATTTGTTCTAAAAGAAGAGATGTTACATTTATCAAAAAGAAACCTTTAGTTGTCTCCCTTGGTCTGTTTTAGGTATGCACTAAGAGACCAATTGGACTGAGTAAATATGGGTGGACTCGAAGCACACTAACACTTTATCAATGTATTTTTATAAATGTCAATTTGTATAAATAAAGGACATAAAATTCTGCTGTGAGTCAATGTGTATCTGCTGGTGTCTACTATGTCAGAATTCATTGGCTGTTTTTATAGTAATCTACTGTCAGAGATGCTGATAAGTACATGTCCTACGTCCCCGACACATAAAAATTTAAAAGGACGCAGTAAAATCATATCTATGCATCCCAGTGTTTGTCTATTTTCTTCCCTAACCATTTCAAGCTAACTGTAAATACATTTCAATAGTTTCTTAGAAATGAATTAGACAGGACAGGTTACAAGGTAGGAGTTAGATGGCTTTAGTTGTTTCCCCAAATCATAAATAAAAACCATACAATTTAAGAAACTTTGGTTTGGACCCATCAAATTTCAAGGGGATTCGTTCAAAGCAAATATGTGCGTCCCAGGAGGCACTAAATCAAAAAGACCAAGATCAAATTTTTGCATCTCTATATTGTACATTGCATAACAGTTATCATCATAGGAAATGGAATCAGCAACCTGGCTTTAAATCCTGGACGAAGCAGACTAGGCTTTAGCTTTGCTATGGTAAATTCTGAATACAAACTAGCTTTACTCCACTTAAAAAATTGACCTTATGTTGCATCCTGCTTGTGATGGATAGGCATGTTGTTTTACTTTCTTTACTTTATCTGTTGATACAAATCTCTCTCCACCAAAAGATTTCCTTTCACTTTAGAAAGTGAGACAAAGGTGAAGGACAAGTCAGTGTGCTGCATATCATTAAGTGACTTCTGACAAAGCATACTACTTATCTAAATGATACCATTGTCTTTAATCTTAATGAATTGTAAATGTTAATTTCATAATCTTCTGTCTTTTGCTATTTAGATTACAAAAACAAAAAGGAGAAATGATGTTATTCTGCAACAAAATGATAATCCAACAGTATCATTATAATGTCGTTGGGATAAAAATAAAACAAAAGAAAAAATTATATTTTGAATATTATTTTATTCTATAATGATTTTATTACTAGCTTTATTCCAAATTATTATTGTTGCTTTTCATGAAAATACTGAGTTGATGAACTGGTAGTAAAAAACAAACAGTATAAGATTTAAAAAAGACTATAAAATTTTAGAAAACAAACAGTATAAAATTAGAGATAAAGTGTTGACCTCTGGTACAACATGAACTCTGAAATAGATTTTTACTGGACATCACCACAACTTTAGACACTTATTTTTATTATTAGTTTTCATCATCATCATCAGTTTGTGCTGACAGCATGGATTCCCATGACAAACACTGGTTCCCCACCCATCCCTATTGGTCATTGCTCCTGACAGCTCCTCTACAAGGCATATCCAGAATCCACACAAAGCTGATTGATGTAGGTTTTTGATGGTCAATCCACACAGGTGTGTCCATGTGTAGGTGTCTACAGGGAAACATTACTCGGTCAATTTTTATTAGAAAATATTTTTTGAAATCTGTGAAAATGCTTCATTTAAAAAAGAAATAATATTAAGTAGGTTTTAAAACAAATACAACACAAAAAAATGAGAGAAGAGGTTGTAGTGATTTACAAGGCCAGAACTTGTTTAATACAAATTATCATCGTAGGAAATGGAATTGGGGACCCAAGTTCAAATCCTGGATGAAGCTGACATTATTTTAGTTCACACCAATGACCTTAAGAAAATCATAAATCCTTCTCTTCACCCCCCAGCTATGGATAAATAGTAGGGTAGACTGGGTTCTTTAGCTTTGGTTAGGCAACTAGAAATGCAAAATAAAAGTATTTAGTGAGTGCTACGGCTGGTGCTACATTATTTGGTTTTGAACTGAAGGGTGTTAATGGGTGCTTCTTATAATTTTCCTTTTGTAAATTTTTATTCTTTGATTTATCTTGGTTAAAATGATGGCTAACTATACACTGTTCCACAGGGCTGTCTGTAGGCCCTCCCACTTCCACAAAAGTGTTACAGAGATCTGAGCATGGACTATGAATATGACTATAGAATCAACTCTCAGTCTATAACCAGGAATTATGCAAACAGAGACAAACAAGGAGATATATATATAAAGACAGGCAGACAAATAAAGATTGTATATTAGCAAAGAAAAATTAGAAACAAAAAATAAATGCCATAAAATAAGTTTTTCTAAAGTATAAACATATACAGAAGAGAAGTGTTCTGCAAATGCTACTGCATTGTCATTTTGAACAGAGAGGTGGTAGAAAGTGCTCCTCAGAATTTTCCCAAATTGATAGAATATATTTTATTCATGTATTTTAATAACTTCATCTCATGAATCAAGTCACACTGAAAACACTGGTTCCCATCAGATCACCAAAATTAAGCAGCAATGTGCATGTTCAGTTCTGAGATGGGTGAACACTTAGAAACAACAGGTACTGTAAACAAAATTTGACTTGTGTGCCACCAGACCAAGCAACTTTATCTGGTTGGATGTTTGGTTTATGGCATATCAACCCTTTTTGGATCATTTAATGCCAAATTAAGTCATTTTGATATTAGTACCTGCTATTGACTTTATCTGGGGGAGGGGTTGTAGACATGATATACACATGATTCTCTTCTCATTCCTCTAGACTACACACCAATAACCCTTCCCCTTTTTTTCTACCCCCCCCCCACCACCACCACTACCCATTTACCTTTTCACTATAAAAGCAGAATGTACAAGCACTTAAGTCAATAAATTTTGAGGAAGCTTCAACCAATAATGAGGCAAAATATCAATTGAATTTAGTCATTTGTGTTATTATATCCACATTTTCCTCTACTCTCACACACAAACATTATATATATCCACATTCTGAAAGCACTTATTTCTGTTAGATCACTGAAGACAGAGATACACAGATACAGATAGACAGAGGACAATAAATGAATATTAGCAAAAAAACAAAAACAAATGAGATGAGGAGAAAATGAAACCAAATGTCAAATTATAAATATTTATATAGTATATTTATATAAACATATCACAACAAACAATACATAAAAAAAGTGTTCCTCAAGTGCTACTGCTACTGTTTGTCATTATCTGGTTTTAGACTGAGTTGTGATAAAAGATGCTCCTTAGATCTTTTCCTTTGTAAATATTTCTTCCTTGATTTATGACTTACAATTATGACTAAACATAGCTGAGCTATTTTGCCGTTACCACTCCACCCTAAGAGGCTTGCTTCTTTGAGGGTCCCCACATTAGACCAACTTTGTGTGACATCCCAACATTATGGGGTTGGGGGATGAATATTACCTGTAAAGATAAACTGAACCTAATTGTATTAGCTTCCATGTTTAATTTAGACCAATAGTCTCAAACTGAAGGACACAAAAAGGCCATTATATCCTGGAGAAGAGATCAGAAGGAATGTCTGAAAGTTTGCCCAAATATCTTCTTATTATAATGGAGATTGTGTGTTTGTCTGTAACCGAAACTATATTACTACTCAAGTCACAATTCTCTTTATTATTTATGTCACATTCGCCATGGTTTTATTTTTATTTAAACCTCAATTATTAATAAAGTTGTTTTACATGATTAATACTGTTGGCCTTATCTACATTTATTTACCTCATACCCCACTTTTATGGGTTGGACACAAGGTCTCGTTTTCATGCGGGACCACCCACAATAAACCCAGCCCTGACCCTTTAAATCAAGGGGGCAGGTATTGCCTGGGGGGATAGCCCCCTGGGATCGACACTATTAACTTGTAAAGATCCAGAGCCGAAGCCACTGGACCCCCGGTATTGGCCGGATCTACATTTATTTACCTCATACCCCACTTGTATTGGTTGGACACAAGGTCTCGTTTTAATGTGGGACCACCCACAGGCCGAGACTCATGGTGGGCAGGTGGGAAAAATTGTGTCAATCCCGTCGGCATTCCCCCTCAAAGGGGGGGGGGCCTCAGGCACTGGGACATTAAACCCAGCCCTGCCCCTTTAAATCAAGGGTGTAGGTATTGCCGACGCTATTAACTTGTAAAGATCCAGGGCCGAAGCCACTGGACCCCAACCCCGTTGGGCGGGTCTACATACTAATAACATGCAATTGTATTTATATATACAGCAAAATAGCAGTTTACAGTGTGAACAGGAAAGCTAATTTGCATATTGATATTAACAATTTGATTTTAATAAATAAGTTCTTAGTATTATTGATTTCTAATTGTTTGATTATTTCTTAATGAACATGAGCAGAAATCTCTGGGATAAATCTTAAAAGAAATCCATTAACAAGAAGAAATAACTAATTTTATTCTTTACTTCCTATTTTAACTAAATTGTTAAATCAGGAAATTTTAGTAATGAAAGACACAAGTGATGGAAGAGTAAATTTCATATGTTCTATTTTTCAATTATAACCCCCCCCTCCCCTGTTTCAATTTTTATCAGCATTCTTATTTAGTTTCATTAGTCTTTCTAATTTAATATAATATTCTATTACATTAAAACTTAAATACTTGCACCTGGAGCTACTTGCTAGTAGTACTAAACTACAATACAGCTATTAGGATGCTATGGAAACCCTTTATTTACCAAAATAAATGTGCATGTAACAGTAAATGTCTGAGAACTAGGACTAAAAGTTCAATATGAAATAATGAATAAAATACAAAAATATTTTTTACTGAATGTTAGATTTACAACTATGGTTCTTATTGCCTTAATTTGGTCCCAGTTCATATTGAGGATGTTTTTTTATAATATATATATATATATATATATATATATATATATATAAAATTAAAAGTTGTAGAATAAAAATGGATAAAACACAAACAACTTCATTTAATTACTATTTCGCCTTGGTGTATTAATGGGGTTTCATCAGAATTTTATTTTGAGACAAGAAACTGCTATGTATATATATCTTGAAATGGTGGAGGTAGGGCAGGAGAAAAGGAGGAGAGAGGGCGAATGCGTCAAAAGGTGTGAGACAGAGGTAGAGACAGAGGGGAAAAAAGAGAGAAGGGGAGGGGGAAGTGTCACCAACAATAGAGTGGCTCGCAAGTTCAATGTGGTGCAGTCAGGGTAATTGAAGGGAGAGGAGGCACCGGCCAGTGTCTGGGCCAAGATGTGATGGGAATTCAGAATTTTTGTTTTGTATTTCAGAGATTCTGTGATTTTTGTGTTTTCATGTATTTTTGTCTAAGTTATCCTTTGTCTGTTTTAATATTGTTTTCTTGGGTTATGATTTTTGCGATGGCTGGCATAAGGTGGAAAAAAACGGGCCTTTGTTTAATGGTCTTTGAATTTGCAATGACCACTGATTATCATAAACGGCATAAGCTCTTACAATGTGCGGGTTTGAGTAAGAATGCATGGTTGAAGTTGAATGTATGATCGAAGTCTATCACATGTATGAAGAGGGCATTTTGTGTGTCATTTGTTTTTATCAATCTATGATGTTCATAGATTCGTTTATCAAGATTTCATTGTGTTTGCCCGATGTAGCTTTTGTCACAATCATTGCATGGAATGGTGTAAATGTTTGTGTTGTAGATGTTAGGTTTTTTATGCACAGGCATTTACATTATTCCATGCAAGGATTGTGACAAAATATTAATTGAATGAAGTTGTTTGTGTTTTATCCACTTTTATTCCTCAACTCTTAATTACATTCTGTTGGATTTTACCTAATCTGTTATTTCTTCATATATATATATATATTCAAGCAAACAGTCTGGTGCTAGGATTATTAAACTACCAATACTGAGCTCCATTTTTTAGGACCATGTAGCTGAATGGATAACAATTTTATTTTATAAACATTTAATAAAGGTTCCTGGACATCTGAAATTGCCTAAATTCATTCCCTCAACTGCATTTAGTCTCCTTCAGTATCAACAAAATGTGTCTATTTTGATATATGGTATCATGTGGATTGTGTGAAGTAACAAGTTCCTAAATTGATTATTGATTAAAGTATTTCATATTCATAGTACAAAGAGGAAGATATTTTAACTATTTGCTTGTCATTATTACAAGGACTATGTTCATGGCATTGAGTGATTAAGTTTTAGGAAAATATTGTTCACAAAAAAGGTTCTACTGTGGGGTCCATAGGTTAGTTTGTGGGCTACATGTGTCCTACAAGCTTGAGATTTAGAGGAATCTGATTGGTCATTTGTTATTAATCAAGAAAGCTGATTGGCTTAACTAATGATTTTTAAACAAAACTAGCAATATTCACTTTAATTGTTTTGCTATGATTATTATTTGTTGACTATATTCTATACCCTTCAACCCAAATATATAAAAGAGATTTGAAATCAGCAGTAGGATCATCAGCTGAATATCAGCAGTTGGTTCTATTTGGGTTTTTTTCTCCGGCGAGTGTTGCATTTCTTGGTCTGTCGATCAATTAATTCTTTCGATTGCTTCTTGATAGCAATTCGACTCAGGACTTCAGCATCGTCTTCTCTGCTACTTTCACTGTCTGCTAATAGAGAGAAGAAAAGAGAAAATAAAGAGGAAAAAATTATTTTCACAGGTACGTAGATTCCATCATGCATTTTAGTTATTGAGAAGTGGAAATTGAGGAAATCTATATCCATATCATTGGTATGTAATAAAAATGATTCTGGACAAAATTAAAAATAACTTTAAGATATTGTTATGAACCATCTCCCACCACCAAAAGTCACCTTTCAAAGCCATATAGCTTACTTATTTTCCAAGCCAGGTGCTGACTATAGCAGCAGCTGAATTTCATAACTAAAAACTGGGCGACAACAATAACAATTACATAGACCAGATAAAGTAGAAAGCACCTGACCAGTAGGAAGACCACGCCTGCACTTTAAAGATGTCTGCAAGAAGGACATGAAGACATGCCATATCAACACCAACACATGGGAGGCTTGTGCAGAAAACTGAGCAGCCTGGCACCTCCTTGTCAAACAAGGGATGAAAAGGAGTGAAAAAGAGAGGACAGAAGCCACCACAGAAAAGAGAGCCAAAAGGAAGGAGAGACAACAGCAACTCCGGCAAGCATCACTGTTTGTTTGCAGTCACTGCACCAGAGATTGCCATTCAAAAATTGGTCTGTCCAGCCACTCACGCTGATGCATTTTTTTTTTAAATTGTGGACACTATGCCATCATCTTTAGTAGATCGAAGGATGCCAACAACAACATAAAACCAGATAAATAAAGCTTAAGAACAAGGAGAAGAAAAATCTCTCAGTCTTTATTCAAAAAGTAGCTGAACCCTGCCCAAAATTCAAAAAGGCTGCTGGCAACAGCAATTTGAAAATAAAGCAAACACATGAATCATGTAGACACGTGTAAAGAGTCGAAAAGAGAATGCAATACAAGAAACAAAAAAGACAAGACCCCAACAAAGTTTAGTAATATGCAACAAAGTGGGAGACACTCCTTTAGGTTTTACACTCCTTCACTATAGAGCAAAATTCAATTTACAGTAATCACTTTCCCCAATAAAATGATATACTTCAAGACGAAATATATAGTGAATTTGGGGAAATACTAAAGTCAGAAATATGCAGAGCATCCAGCAGCAGTAGCTCATTTAATGAAAGAGAAAGTGACACACTGCATCTTTTGATATTTTTTTCCCACAGTGTGTGTGTATATATATATATATATATATATATATATATATATATATAAAGGAATGTTGCGGTTCATGTGTGTCGTCTTATAACTTCAAAAGGAGATGTCATTCAGATTTGAAATCTCGCATACACTTTAGTATGTTTATAATTAAAAAACACAAAATTTAGTTATTGATTTTGACTGATTAAGGAATATAATTAAACAAAAATCAATTGATTTGTGGAACTTGTTGCAGCTGTTATGCTACTGCTACTATTAATTTGTCTTAACCAGTCGCAACATCAAATGGCTGCTGCTGCTACGTACCTTTGCCAGTCTTGTAAATATTATAACAGCAGCTATTCAAAATGGACGCTACTACTATTACTTTGACCATGATCTTCCTAAAATAGTAAACATTACTCTATTTCTTCACCAAAATACATTTTGATTTTTTTAATGAATATTACATATTCCTAAAACTCTTTATAATGTTTTCAGTCCTGAGGCATCTTTATCTCAGTGAGACATCCAAGTCAATCCTGACCTGTCCGATCCAGATCATCAGACTGTTGGTCCTGTCCAGCCTCATCTACCTGGTTTATGCTTTTACTGAATTAATTTGTTAGAAAATTTCAACAAAACAATTTTTGAACTCTTTGAACTTACTCATAATTTCAACAAAATAAAGCTGTTATTTTTGTAAACTAAAAACAACTATGTTTGTCCTCCATTTGCATGGCTTGTGTCAATTTACATTATTTTCCATCACTTACATCCAAATTGTGGTATCGACATAAGTAAATACAAAATTCCCTGCTGTAGTTTAACCCACTCGCTCTATCATTAAACATGTCCAGGTGAATATAGTTTGCCGTACGCTGCCTTCTGTTTCAGATCTTATGATGGCAGCAGCCCAGCCTGGGCAAAGATCCAAATTTAGTATCTGTGCCCATGCTGGGAAACCACAAAAGTTTCTCACTTCATTCCAGGGTGCAATCCCCCCAGACAGCACCTGCACCTAAATGTCATGAAATACTTGTACCGGGGAGGAAGCCGATACCTATGAAATGTTGGCACCTTAGCCAAAAAAACGGAAATTTATTGACAGATAAACTTTTACCAGACAAAATTATCAAACCAAGTAAGTATGTTTGCCACAAATATATGACTACGGTCGAGTGTATGGGTCATTCATCAATGATTAAACTCCCTATTCAGTAGTAACCGTTAAAAATTATAAAAGTGATGTGATTCAGCATTAAAATCTCATGTACTCTTTAAAGTATTTACCACACTTCCCACTTATGCGGGTCAGACACAAGACCCTATTAATGTGGGACCACCCACGAACTGAAGCTCATGGGATGGCGGGCATAAAAAATGTGTGGATCCCCTCAGCATTCCCCCTTAAGGGGGCCCCTCAAGCTCTGGGCAATAAACCCAGCCCTGACTCTTTAAATCAAGGGGGTAAGTGTTGCCTGGGGGAATGGCCCCCTGGGATCATACCATTAATTACATTATCAGCCATTGGACTCAGGGCATAATGTCCAAAAGCCCTGTCATGTACTCTTTAATGTTTATAAGGAACAGTACAAAATTTAGTGTTTGACAAATAATTCAATTCAATTACAAATTAATCAATTTGTGGAACACTTCAAGTCTTCATAAGTACAAAAAGTAATTCTTGGTATAGTCTCTCACCCTCCCCTTTATTGGAGCAATCCCACTCAACAGCTATTCGACCCCATACATCCTACCCGTGGTGAATGGGTTGAGAAAATACTTGCTCTGCTTTCAGATTTTGATAAATCTTAGGCGTGAGCCTTTTCTATCAAGTACAGTATTATTACAGCCACTATGTTTAAATATCACACAGATTCCATAGGTGAAATTTAAATGTAATGTCTATTCGAAAATTATTGTTGTAATTAGTACTAATTGTAAAACAAATATAATTTGGGGAAGAACCCTCCTCCCCCAAAAATGAATCAAAACCTTATTTTAAAAGTAAATAAAAAATTGTAATATAAAAAATGTTAATTCTTTAAAATTCTTCACTTCTTTTTATTGTGAGGACAATTTTATTCTTTGTAAATAAAAACAACTACATTTTTTCACTGTAACTCAATGGAAGAAATGAATTCAAATTTTGGTAACATAAGGACTAAAATGGAATCGGTAACCTAAGTTAAAATCTTGGACAAAGCTGTTTATGTTTCACTTTGTTTTAATGCGCTTGGGAAAGGCATGAATCCATATCTCCCCCATAGCTATGAGTAGGGCAGACCTTAGTACAACAAGGTTAACTGTGAATTCAAACCAACTATACTTCACATGAAACATTGACCATATGATGCATCCTGCCCATGGCAGTGGAGTGATTCCACACTCCCTTGAGCTCCAAAAATGGAGCCTCATCATTAGATGCAGTTTAGTGTTATACCCAGGACACACTTTTGAGGTGGATCTTACTCCTCTGCAGAGAGCACAGTCGGCATATTCTAGGCCCCACTAACAGGGTGATAAATAGGAGATATTACTAGTTGTATGATGTATCTTTAAAAATACTGAAAGTAAAATAACAAAACAAAAAATAGACTTACCTCCATAAGTGGTTTCAGCTTGTTGCAATGGTAGCTTCACTCTGGTGTTGTACAATGGAAGCCTGTTTTCCATATTGGCATGAAACTGAAATAATTCAGGAAAAAGGCAAAAATAATAAGTTTACTCTAGAAGGAAAAGAAAAGAGACAAGAAAATAGATATATTCATTAGCCTAGATTATATACCTATCACGAAGTGGTGGGAATATATGCCATGAAATTATACTGTCTCAAAAATCGCAACACCCTGAAGATTTGGTTTGATTTCATGGCATATCAATCTTTGTTGGTTTATTTTTTGCCAGCAATTATACAGTTTCAAGTAACTTATGAAAATCCTTTGTAAACAATTATAGCTTCAAGTAACTATTCTTAATACAAATGATTTGCACAGTTATATGGTTTCAAGTATTCCTATCTGATACTAATAATTTATACACAATTATGATTTCAAATTTCCTACTAAATAATAATAAATTGTTTGCAGTTATATGGTTTCAAGTACTATTTAATATAATAAGATTTAGTTTTGGTGACCGTAGCTTGAAATTATTTAACAAGTTTTGCCTCATCCAGCATACAGTACCCAACATTACTAGGTGATCAATACTGTCTATGCAATTCAGCTATGTTACCTGCTTGTTTAATCTTGTGTTAATTGAAACATGTATTCTTGGTTTAACAAACTTATTTTCTATCAGTATATAAGCAAATATATGTATGTAATAAATGGTGCCAATCAGATATGTGGCCAATAAGGCCATATAGCCCGGGTTCTATGATTTTGAAGTGGCCTACTCCAGAAACCTTGTGTATGTTTTTTTGTATAAGTCTCAAATAAGGATTTGAGTATTGATACACCCTTTATTTTGGAACTTGTGTAGGTATTGATCAGGGATCATTTACTATATTATCATTTTGAGTAAATTAAAATGCATACAGAGGATATAGCAACTTTATTTTCTATCAGTATATATTGGAATTTTTGCCAAGATATCTTGCAATAAGATAAAAGTAAAGAAAGCTTGATACAAAAGTTTTCAGCATTTTTTGTTGCTTACACATTCTAATTTAGTGTACACTAATTATTCACATATAATGCAATAGATTTAATATTTAAAAATCAGTTCAAGATTGGTGGCTAGTGGTATAATCAAATGTAAAAGTGGTAAAACTTTTCCTGTAATATTGTCATAACCAACAAACATACAGAATTTGGAAACAGGTATAGTGAAAAAAGCTTCAAAATCAAATAATCGAAAGCCCCTTAAATCTATAGAGTTATACTGTTCATATTGTATTTAGAAACCATCTTAAATATGAGAGATATGGAATAATTTTAATGAAGACATAAAGATGATAAAAGAAGATTCAACATCAGTGAAATGTATATTTTGTGTTTTATATTGGAAAGCATCTTAAATATCAAAGAATATGACAAGAATTTTTATGAAAATGAGAATAATTAAAAAGCTTCAAAATCATTATGTCCATATTGTGTTTTATAATGGAGAACACATTAAATATAAGAGAATATCACAAGAATTTTGATAAAAGCATAAGAATAATAATCTTTTAAAAAAGCTTCAAAATCAAAGGAAAGTTTGCATTTATTGCCTTTATTATTTAATGTGTGTTCTGAGAGGGGCACTCAGAGTGGATGGCCTTGTAACACTGTACCTGGGAGCCATTTAACCTTGAGCACTGGTAAAGCAAGGTCACTGACATGCAAATTTGAAGCACGTGGACAGATGGAACACTGGCGTGCAAATTTGAAACAGTTAAAAATGATTGTATTATATGCGGTGACATACACATGTGACACACTAAGTAACCTCTAGGTGACTTAAGAGCACAAATGTAAACATTCTTTCTTAATCCCTGAACCAGGCAAGTAAAATTCTCCTGATTTTCATGCAAAGCTCAAGTTGGAAGATAAAACAGAAAAGATCCTTTATCTAATACAAGGTCAGGTTTTCTTCTTTGACCAAACTGAGGCAAATTGCCAACCAACATTTTATTCTGAAAAACATGTTTATATTCTTTAATATTTTGGTAAAATAAAATAAAGGAATCATACCTCTTCTTCTTCCATCTGTTTTTGTATCTTCTCCAAATCAGTATCTCCAAAATCATCCATTAGTTTTAGTAATTTTTCTTCACATAGAGCAAGTTGATCAAGGACATATTCATTTGACATTGGTGAGATTCGAGCTGATGTTGTATGACCTTTTGTCTGAATTATAAATAAAGACAACAAAAATGGTTATAAATTTAAACATAGTATATAATTTCCTACACACTCACATGAACAGTATATTCACTATCATCTGCGAAAGGTACCTGCACTAACTTGGTCATGTCAGGAGGATGGATAATAGTCGCATCCCCAAAGACCTACTGTATGGCGAATTAATAGAAGGTTCCAAACTGGGAGGAAGACCGCGTCTACACTTCAAAGACATCTCCAAGAAAGTCATGAAGACATGTCACATCAACACCAACACTGGGAGGTTAGTGCAGAAAACCAAGTGGCCTGGCACCTCCTAGGTACAAGGTACGAAAAGTAGTGAAACAGAAAGGAAAGTAACCTCCACAGCAAAGAAAGCCAGAAGGAAGAAGAGACATCAGAAGCTCCCATGCACCAGAGACTGCCATTTAAAAATTGGTCTGCTAAACTACTAGCACAGATAAAAAAAAAAAAGACTTGGACATTATGCAATCGTCAAAAGGATGCCAATAACAATGCGCAGACATATGACCAGGTCGTTTGGGCCAGCTGAGGAGATTACCTTCTCTAAATATGACCAAACTAATCAGACCAGCAAGCTGACATCATTCATCATAATATATATATGCAAGCGCCAAAGTTACTCTGTTACATACAATAGAAATAGATGGGCCTACAACATAAACCTTTGTCAGATAATCTGTCATCCAGCATGGTTACTGGGTTAAGTATCATTACCACTAACCCATGAGCATCCCAAAGTGCTTTACACTACCAATAGACTTTTTTAAAAAGAGGTAAGTAAATAGATACTTACAGTCTTCAAGTGGGAAAGTTTGTCAGCCAAATGATCCACTCCAGCTTTAACTTGCAAAAGAACCTTGGATAGCTTATCTAGTTTTTCTTCAATTTCATCTCGATTCTGTTTTTCCTTTCGGAGTTCTTCTTGAAAATCTTCCAGCATCTTTTGTCCACTGTCAAATTAAAAAAAAAGAGTAACTAACAAAGAAAATATCTTATTCAGTTTGATTTTTAGATGAAACACTGCAAGTCATTATGTGAGTTTTTCATACCAGTTTGAAATGATAGTTTTTCACTGAAATCTGAGTGACAGCAAGTCTTTTCAGGTATCCAGGACTATATACAGTTATATGCTACTATGTTTCCTTGAAACCTGGCAGTAGCAAGAGGGTTTGTATTTAATCATAATCCACACTTGGACAAAATTTCAGAAAAATTGAAGCGGGTGGGTGACATGGCCTGAATGATTTGACATGGAATTACCCATGAAGTTAAATGCAAACAGCTATGTTCAGGATTTGAACACAACTCATAAAGTTCATTTCCAATGATGATGAAAAAAAGATTATCTATCCTATTTTTTATTACAACAATAAAACATAGGCATAACATTAAATTTTGTTTTTGTGAGGACTTATAAGTTAATAAATGTCCTTGAGACGTTAACATCCTAGTGGCCATAGTTCATTACAAAAGGGTGAGCAAATATCAAGGTGTTAAGAGGTCAAATGGTTATTGAAATACTGATTATATATATATATATATATATATATATATATATATATATATTTTAGGACAGACCTTGAAAGTTTTGATTCTCCTGTATATTTCATTTCTTCAAACTTTTTCTGAAGAGCAGCTTTCTCTTCCTGAAGCCGAACAATCTGTTTCTCATTCTCTCTCTTCAGTTCCTCAAGGTGAGTGGTAGTTGCACCTTGGTTTTCAAAACGGTACACAACTTCCTATAATAGATATCAAATAAATTATCACTTTTATTGATTTTTACTTCTAGATAATTCTGATATAAAATGGTAAGGCAACAAGTCTAGGAGAATAAAAACTCTGAATTCAATCAATTTTACTCCATTTAAAAACATTCACCTGGCAGAGGAATTAGGTATATATGTACAATAGGAATCAAATTTTTAGCATTAAAAATTGTTAGTGCATCAAATAAAAATCCAATAATCGGAACCAAAATAATTGGGGATTTCCTCAGTTTTTTCAATGATAAAATTTCACTTAAAGTCTCTACTGTAAAATTATCTTGGAATAAAATGTGGTACAATAAAAAAAAATGTATCATACAAGTTTTTTAATTACTTTATATATAAAATTTTGAGATGAGCAATTCAAGTTTTTGTATTAAAGATTGGTCGTTGAAAAGGTTACTCAACTCCTCCACAGGATGCAACACAAGGTCAATTTTTAAGTGGAATTTAACAGATTTGAATTCAAAGTTTTCCTTTTCCTAGATTAGTTGCCATACTAAGGTTAAAGAGCTCAGTTCACTGTACTATTTACCTATAGCTGGAAGAAGAATAGTTGGATTCATACCTTTCCCAAGAGTATTGTGAAATGAAACCATCCTCATGCAGGATTTGAACTTGGTTCACTGTATCCATTTTCTATGACAATAATCATTACAACATGATTGCCTCCATAGTTGATGATATATAAGACATATATTTGAATTTAGAATATAAACTAGTATTACATAGCACCCAAATCTGTTGGTATTATGACCAGTGGGCCATAAATCAAAGTTTGAAATCTACAGCTTTAAAGCTGAGTTGAGTTTTAGTGAGCAGTAGTGACATAAAATATCTTTCTAAACTAAGCATTTTATATGGTAATTATATCTTAATCAAATCTACCACAGGAACCATTCATATTTACCTACATTCACAACAGAAATCTTGTAATGTTAAAGATATTATACCAAATAAAACATTAACTATTTAAAATCTATTCTTTATACATTGACATCAAACATTTGGTGCTCTTCCAATATGATCTAATGGTTTCTAATCAAATATGTGATCTACCAAGTTGTTTACATTCCAATATGTGATCTACCGATTAACTACCCATTATTTTCCCATTAAACTAACCCTAAACCCTAACCCTATCCCTGTCTCCTTTTTTCCTAATAGATCACATGCCATGAATAGTAGATCAATAGTACATCACAAACCTTCGGTAGATCACATATTGGAAAAGCACCAAACACTTTATATAAAACAAATAGATAAAGACAAAGTTTTTTTTCAATACACAATTACAACTAATAAAAAATGAAAATCATTTTTTTTTCAGAACCTACAAAAACCAAAAAAGCAGGGAGTTTGAATTCTCTTTCTACGGACAACAAACAGGATATATGGGTTAGACATTTGCATCTATACCTTTTATGTGAGGGGCTTTGCCCCCAGCCTATGTAAATGACATTCCTTTATGTACTCAGTACCACTTCTTTAGGATGAAAGCCTAGATCCTACTTTCTTTATAATACATTTATGTATCTTCTTTATACACCTCTAGTACCTCATCTTGTATATGTGTTCATTATGTATCTCCTTTTGTATACATTTGTATATGTATTCCTGTTTAAATGTATTTCCATGTGCTCAAGTATTAAAGTTTATGTTTGTTACATCTCATAACTTCTTTGTCGGAATATTACTTGTATTTATAGGTACCCACATGGAAAGTCATTAAGCCTTCCAACTAATTATAATATCTTTAAATCCAACAATACAAATAATCAGATCTCACCATTGTATCTGATACTCAATAGCTTCTTTTATACTCCTTTAATCTTAATCTCATAAAATTAAAATCCAATATTTATTGTAGTTTATTGAAACATAATTAATTAAATTTAAACAAATATTGAAAAAGTATTTTTTGCTTGATCATAAAGATAAGACCATGTGTGATGTGAAAAAAAAATTACTGGACAAAAATTTCTGAACTAGTCAGTGAGCTCATAGCTTCAGGTGTGTAGATATCTACTTAGCTCATTTCCAGCATTAAATTTCACATTTTAAAATGGCTAAGAGTAAAATTTGAAAATAGTTTGAACAGGACAGGATTGTTTAACTTCAAAGACATGGTCTTTTACAACAAACCATTGCTAATGAAATTGGCTATAGCAGAACTGTCATTGCTAACTTGATTAAAAATCCAGATGCATATGCTTCTAAAGAATCAAACAGTCGCACTAATAAAATCTGACCATCTTTAGACTGATGCATTAGGCAAAAAGTTAAGAGAGATTCTAATCTAACATCAAATTAGATAAAAGTGAATACAGATGCTGAATGCAACTCTCAAACAATTTGATGGCATCTAAATAAGAAAGTGTTTAAGAATGTAAATGGCTGCAGAGGCCTTGCCTTGTTGCTCAACATAAAACCTCCCATTAACAATTTGCTTTCAATTATCAAACTTGGGATGTGGAAAGTGTTGTTTTCAGATGAGAAAAAAATCAACCTTTATGGCCCAGACGGTTTTCAGTGTTACTGGCATGCAAAAGATGTCCTAAAAGAAATTTTCTCAACACGGCACAGTGGAGGTGGATCAATTATGGTCTGGGGTTCATTTTTGTACAATGGAAATCTTGAGTTACAGAAGGTAAAAGGTTGTCAAATAGTTGCTAGTTACATTGACATGTTAAGAAAGGCACTGCTAATTACTGAAGGCCCTCGTTTATGTGGAGAAAACTGGATTTTCCAGCAGGACAATGCTGAAATCTACAACACTCGAAGGTCAAAGGAGTTTTTTTTATGGAAAACAACATTCAGCCATACTCTCTAGATCTAAACCCAATGTTTGGAGATGGATGACAAACATGGATCACAATTTAAAACTGTGGATGCTTTTCATGCAGCAGTTTATGCATCCTGGGTGAGCATCCCGAGCACCCTCATGCAGAAGTTAATAATGAGTGTGCCAAAATGAATTTTTGAAGTAATTCACAAAAATGGAGGAAATTTGATGAAAATGGTCAAGTTGAATCAAATCTAAGGATTTTTAGGTCAAAAGGATTAAATTTCAGACAATGTGGTGGTCATCCTCAAAGGAGTTCCCTTTGAAGTTGATGAAGACATTGGGGTTAAATCAAATCTATGGATTTTTAGGTGAAAAGTTTAAAATAAGAAACTATCAGACCTGGAATGTTCTAGAAACAACTAGATTAATTGGAGGAATATTAAATTGTCGTAACTTATTTGTTTTGTATTTTCTATTTAGATGGTCTTATCTTTATGACTAACCAAAAAAAAAATACTTTTTCAATACTTGTTTAAATTAATTTATTATAATTTTCCCTTGATTGTTGATGTACTATATTTTGTAATTAAATGTACATGTTTCACAAATATATTTCAATTAAAGTAATGGTATTTCATATTTTTTTAACCCTTCTATATCTGATCTTAAGATTTTGACCAGGAGTTTATATATATATATATATATATATATATATATATATATATATATATATGTGTGTGTGTGTGTGTGTGTACTTTAGACAGAGAAAAAACAATTTATCTCCAAATCTCAAAAAAATAAATGATAGTAAATAATTTGTTCATTTACATTAAAGCGCCTTTCGATTCGGTCATGCAGCATTTTCTTTTCATCAGCTTCTTTTCTCTTTTCCTGTAAAGCAAGATCTCGTTTCTTTCTCTCTTCTGCAATGATATCTTCCTGTTTCTTTAAGTCTCTCAGTGCATTCTCCTTTGATAGCTGTGCATCATTATGCATACCTTTCAATTCTTCAAGTTCCATTTGACACTGCTTTATTCCTTTCTCCAGGTTTTCAAGAACCAATGGCCAAGTCAATGAATCCTAAATGCAAATAAATTAAAGAAAGTCAATGTGAAAAGTAAATAACAGATTTTGTAGAGTATATAAGTACACTCCTGTAAAAATTTGTTGGGTGATTACCATCGAATGGGTAAGACAAGGCAACAAGGAAGCCCTAATTTAATATGAATCTAACCTTGTTGCAATCCTACTGCAGAATGCAGGAGTATTTATGAAGCCTCATATCATCATAAAAACCAAGCAGCTAATCAGGACTACATGAATGGGCTATTTTTGAGTTCCATAAATACCAGCAGTTTTGGGCACCAGTCAGTAGTGCTTCGTTGCTGTTGTTCAAACCAACAGCATACTCAGCTCATAACACAGTTGGATGCTAATTACCCAACAA
Source organism: Doryteuthis pealeii (assembly GCA_023376005.1). Classification (NCBI taxonomy): domain Eukaryota; kingdom Metazoa; phylum Mollusca; class Cephalopoda; order Myopsida; family Loliginidae; genus Doryteuthis; species Doryteuthis pealeii. The sequence goes on from CM042177.1 coordinate 13,443,960, forward strand.
ATTTCTACATTGTATTGCAAATAGGATTGGAACCTAAAGATTTGGAAAGCTACCCCATCAAAGCGGGAATCTCTACTGACTCAGCTAAAAGCTATGCTGCAACCTTTGCAAATGAAAAGCTGACTAAAGGGAACCAACAATATTTGAAAAAAATGATAACTTTCTTGTAAACCAAAAATATCAGGATTTTATTATTTATCATCATAATCATCAAGTCTTGACTCTCTCTCTCTCACCATCCATCCCTATCAGCATTAGTTCTTGGAAGGTACTCTAAATGGCATCCAGTGTCATCCCAGAGCTGATCGTTCAACAATGGTGTGTCCATAATGTGGGAGACCACAGTAAAACTTCACTTATAAGTCATCCCTGCTTCTCCAATAGTGCCCAGAATATCTTGTTTGTCTTACTTGGATAGTTTGGAGATAAGTAGCCATATGGCTGCTGTTTAATGGGGTGCTGCTTCCAGGATGTGTTCAAAACAGCATGCAGCATCTTTTTGTAGTTCCTATCTAGCTTTTTCTCCAAGAACTTTGTTAACATCCATAGTGGAACATTATACAATTAAAACTGATAATATTAGGTATTATTCATTATCAAAGTCTATGGTAATGAAAGTCTGTGACCAGAAATAAAATTGCAATACTTCTGTAACCAAACATAAAATTGAATAAATGTTATTTATATAATGAGTGTACTTATTTTTGGACTGCTACATGTTCATATTTTTAGTTACAGAGTTCCAATGCTGGAGAGTTTTATCCTAAATAATAACTAATAATATTCGATTTGACTGTAGACTGTTTTACAAAAATCATGGTATTTTTGGTTTAGAAGAAAATTAATTTTTTTATGAAAAATTGGTTGGGGTGTAGTTATTTATGGGCAATATCATAATATTTAATAATATATATATATATCATTTGACTATAGAATGTTTCACTAGAAATAATCAAATCATGGTATATTTGGTTGTAAAGAAAATTGTAGGGGTATACTTATTTATGATAGATATTATAAATTGGCAATTGTGCACAGGATCAGAGTGTAGTATCAGTGTGTTCTCCTTAGGATTAAATTGTTACTGCCAAGTCCTCTCCTTAGGATCCTAATATCTAACTTTAAAAGAAAATTAACATTTGATAAAAAAAATTGTAGGGATGTACTTATTTATGAATTCTGCTATAGATGAACAGCTTCATGAATTATAGACATCAAATTGAGCAAATATTGATTTAAGTTTTACCTCTTTAAGTTTATGAAGGATCTGCTCATAGGTTCGACGTAGGTGAACTGCTTCATGAATTTTTAGTTGAGCTTTATCACAACTATTTTCAAGGTATCTTATTCTCTGTAAAAGAAAAGGAAAAAAAATGAAAATAATGATACTTCACACAGTTAATGCCTGGAATGAACTAATACAAAGATTCAAATAGGAATAAAATAAAATAGAAAAATTATATTTGTCTGAATTTTTAAAAATAAGGCTTGATAATTTGTATTACTTAGATTTTTCAATCTGTTGTCTTCATTTTTGTTATATACAATTCTGTTGTTCAACAAGAAACATTTGAAAAAGACCAGAGAGTTCATCGGGCAAATGTTGTTGTGTGAATAATGATAAAGATTAGGACAACAGTCTGAAAAATCTAGATGATACAAAAAAAAAAAATTATATATTTTAGGAAATGCCAGATTTACCACAAATTTTAAATGTGCTTTCTTTGTTCCCAATTAATTCATAAAAAAATATTTTTACTTCTTCCTCTGATTTCCAATTTCTCCAGTATTTTTTCCAAACCCTTAGAGACCATTCTAAGGGCACCAAATATAATTAGTATCATCTTCACCCTTATGTTCCACAGTTTTTTTCAGTTCTCTAGCAAGGTCCACATATTTGTCTATCTTTTCATTTTCTTTCATTTTCACTCTGTGGTCCACCAGAACAGCAAAATTCACTAGATGACAAGTTCTCTTCTTCTTGTTAATTAAAACTAGGTCTGGTCTTCTGGCTGGGATTAGATGATCCATCTGTATCTCAAAATCCCTGAGAATTTTATGCATCTCATTCTCTAGGACAGATTCTGGTTTGTGCATATATCATTTGGTAGTATAGTCAAAATTTAATTTCTTGCACAATTCCCACTGGACTACCCTTTCCCACTCAGTCATGCCTAACCATTCTCTTTCCTGGTCTATTCCAAGGGCTCCAACTACAATTAGTATCACTATCACCTGCATGTTCCCCAGTGTTTTCAGTTCTTTGGCAAAATCCAGGTATTTGTCTATCTTTTCACTTTCTTTTATTTTTACTCTATAGTCTGCTTGAACAGTAAAAATCCACTAATTGATAAGTTCTTTTCTTCTTGTTGACTAGGTCTGATTTGGGATTATTTCATTATTTTTTTAAAACTTGAAATCATCTAAAAATTGGAGGAAATATACTTATGTATTTACTCTATTAAAAGTTTCACAGTGTATGAAGCAAGGAAGCTCTTTCAGCAGAGCTTACACAACACTGACTTATAGGATATTTTATATCTAGATAAGGATAAACACACAAATTTTCTTTTCCCAAACTTAAGGAAAAGAGATTAAAACAAACACACAAACACAATTCTTTTCCCAAACTTATGGAAAAAAGATTTTTTTAAATATTTATACAATAGTTAGAGTTTGATTGGACAGATCACCAGCTTACAACTATGCACTTATAGGATATAAAAAAATTTGATTATCATCCGAGCCTATTTGTAATTATAAAAGGCAGAGAAAAAATCAACAGACACTCAGATTCCATTTAGCCCCCAGACAGAACAAACAACAAGTTCTTCTCAATTTAAGAAACAGATGTCCGAGTGAATGATTCAAATTTCTGATCACCAAAACATAGCTCTACCACTGTCAGCGTTTACTACTATCTATCATCATCAGCCACAGCAATTAACATTACCAATCCATTTCTCAGGTTATATTCACAAAACTATATTTTTCATTTTGTCCATGTCTGATCGAACTTTGATGAATTTACATACACATTTTACACTGAACATTATACATTCCTTAGCAAACTTTTCTAAATCCTATATACACATTTTTGCATTCAAATTGATGTTTTGAACATTCGAATATCTTGTTATTTATACAAATTTATTCTCCGAATAAATTTATTTGTTATTCATAAAATATATGCATTGTTTTTATCATTTCTCCGTATTTTCTGCCTAAACTGTGTCTTATTATTTTATTGTCATCCTCTATATCATTGAACACGTCTTGTAATCCTCTACAAAGTGGTATGTGATTCTTAATACAATTTGTTGTCACTACAAAGTGGCAGCCCCGATCTCTACAAAATGGTGACCCTTGACGTTTAATTTGACGCAGTTAGGTAGACGGAAGAATTACTTAAAAAACGAAAACAAAGTTGTTTATTTTGGACCATGCTGAGACATGTATATGAAGACTAACATGACACCAATAAAGTCCAAAACGATAAACCCACTAAAAGAACCACCTGACAAAAAATCCCAATATAAGAAAATAAATTTTTTTTTTAATTAAAAATTTTAAAAAATAACAAAATAAAAAAAATAAAAAATAGGAACACAAAAATAATGACACAAGAAGGAATTGCATAACGATTAGAAATATTCTACAAAACCAAAAAAGTAATTTCATGACAACTCCTTTTTCCAGCACAACAATAAATCAATATGGAGAAATGCAATATTCATTTGGTCCAATATGACGACATTTCAATATTCAAAAACTCACAATTCCTTTTTTCTTCCAATACTATGACAACATTTCGAAATTGAGAAACACACAACAAAAACTGGGGAGTACTCCTTTTTACCATTACCCCCAGGTCCATTCTCACTGTTAGGGTCCCATCTATGGGTCAAATGGATCTGTTTGAAAATCATCAGTATTAGATATACAAATACTTGAAAATGAATAGTATTAGATATATGACTAGAATAATTTAGATATTAGATATATTAGGGTTTTTATATATAAGTCAAATAAGTGCATAAAAATTGCAGGGATTTAGTTGGTTATAATAGTAACAAGAAGAAAATTCCCAAAACATTTGCATCCTGGATATGATACTAAATTGCATCTTGTGATGAGACTACAATTCTAGAGCTCTAAGGAGTGTAGAGTCATCCCTTAATGACTTGGAGTGATAGTATCTGCTAGGCTCTTATCTATAGATCAAATAGATCTGTTTGAGATAATGTTTAAATGACTTCAAAGTACATTGATACACTGGCTCTCAAAATATTGATATTGCAACTAAATACAATGTGTTTATCTGTTTTTAAAATGATTATGAAGATATATTTTTGTACTGTATGATTGAAGACCATAATTATTTAATTGATTTCAGCATAAAATAACCCAATAATATTTGACAAGCTGTAAAACTAACCAATTATATAATTGCTTGCAGATCATTAGTATTAGATAGGAACACTTGAAACCTGTATGTAAATTACTTATATTATATTCCTTGGAGCCAGAATTGTTTGCAAATGATTATTATCAAATTTAAATGGTTACTTGAAACCATATATTTGCTTGCAAATAAATAAACAAAATAATTTATTTATATCAAGAATACTTATTTGAAGTTAGAATTGTTTACAAATGTTTAATATCATTTAATATGAATAGTTACTTAAAACCATATAACTGTGCAAATTACATGTATTAAGTATACATAGTCATTATGGCCTTCAAATCATCATCATAATCACCACCACCACCACCATCACCACCACCATCACCACCACCACCACCACCACCACCACCATCATCATCATCATCATCATCATCAACAACAACAACAACAACAACAACAACTACTACTACTACTACTACTACTACTACTACTACGAATGGTTACTTGAAACCATATAATCTTGGGGAAAATGACTTTGGCATTAGATAACTCAACAACGGTTGACATGCTATAAAAAATATTTTTTAAATTTTCCCAAACCTGGGACTCTGGTGATTCTCCCTTGTCAGTTGCACGGGCCAGAGATGCATCTTTGACTTGAAGATCAAACTTTATCTTCAGCTCTGCTAGTTGCTTCCTTTTCTGGGCCACATGATGCTTTAAGGAATTAAGTTGTTTTATTCCATCAGATACTTTGTGATCTAGTACTGTTATAGCTTCCTGGAAAGAAACAATGAAAGAACATGAACATTCACCAAATGCTACTCCTCTTCACTTCATATACATAACAAAAATAAAGTCATAATCATATTATCATATTATCAATATTTTGATATTATTGATATTATCAATCATATGATAATAAATATCATATTGAAGAATAAAATAACCATCTGAACATATAGGAAGTTTGTAAATTATGATTTTTGCCAATTTATCATTAAAATCATATGGCTTTTGATATATATCAAATATAATATCACTTATTGATATTAGTATATCAATACTTTAAACTGAACTTGGGGTTGGTTAGATAGTATTTTCACTCTATAGATGTGCAAACATCTATGTTGAATTAACACTGGTCTCCAGTTTCTTTACAAACCTACATGCTGGATTATCAGACTGGATTATCTTTTGATGGGTTTATTGTTAACAGCTTATCCATCCTCTTTTATTCTTCAGAGAAGTTGTTGCAAACCCTGAGATAGGATCTTTTAATAGCTTTATTGCCAAACAACTTACCTGTCCAGTTTTATTCTTCAGAGAAGCTCTTTCAACTGGTTTATCTTTTAATGCTTTATTGATAACAGCTTCATCTTTCTGGAAATAAACAATCAATTAAACACAGAAGATTATAACTGACCTTAAAATCATTTCATAAAGATTTAATTTGAAGTTATATAGAAAAGA
>CM042177.1:13454843-13745772 GCA_023376005.1 Doryteuthis pealeii
ATTTAAAAAATGAAATTATTTCATCCTTAATTTAATTATTATTATCATTTTTTTTTATTTTTATTTTTATTTTTTTTTTTTCACATTTAGAAATAATATCCAAAATCGGTTGTTATAAAAAAAGACAGGGTCCAGTATTCTTCGAATATTAAATTTACTCTGTCACACGAAAGACTTGCAAGTGCGAGCGAGGCGCAAGAAAATAATGATTTTCGTTGTAATCTTTGGAAACAACAAAAAACAAATCTACTTTCAAATAATAAATTTTCTCTCTTACCTAGAAGAGACTTTTTCGCCTTCAATTCCTCGATTTTCTCAGAAATTGACCTGTTAAGAACTGCGTCCCTTCCAGCGGGCATTTTTACGTATACTTCTGGAAGTAAACAATTGTTTCCGAGACATAAGTTGTTTTGTTTGTCTGTAACCATGGTGCGAGGTCCATAGAAACTTTACAAGAATTTAGATGAAAGGGAAATAATTCCATTTTATTAATTTAAGCTTAGCTCGCGACTGTAGTGTCACGACTATCGTGGTCGTAGCAGTGAACAGAGTGCGATGGGTAAATTGTCGTCTGAAGTACAAAAAAAAAATGAAAATAATACTGTCATTTCAATTTATCAGATATATTTACCAAAATTACATGAAAACATTTTCAAATTATATAGATTCAATTTATTCAAAGAAATCGTTATTTGCTTCAAACACGACCTCCATATGACTTCAGCATCTCCTACAAGTAGGCACTGCCAATTTCTTCACTCATTTTCATTTTATGAATTAAAATTAATCAAAACGATTATTTAGGGTCAAATTTTTGTCTAAGTAAAGTAAGTAAAAAAATCTCCAAATTTTTTTTTTATAGTTTTTTTTCTTTCTACAATTAATTTTCCGATCTTCAGTACTTATTTTGGGTCATATTACCCTTAGGCACCCCTTTTTGATCTCGATTAAGAAAGGACATGTTTTTTCATTTACACCGTCAATATCCGGTCGTTTGTTAGGGGTTAGGGTTAGGGTTAGGGGTTAGGGTTAGAGGTTAGTTTTATAATTTAAAAAGAAAATCTAAAAATCGCCTGTTAAAACAACCGGATATTGACAGTGTAAATGAAAAACACGTCCTTTCTTAATCGAGATCAAAAAGGGGTGTCTAAAGGTCATATGGTCCCTTATTTTCTACCAGAGTAGTTCTTTTAGAATTTTTCCTCTTCTATTCACACCTTTGGTTTTTTGTATTTTTATTTATACTATAATTTGTTTCAAAAGTATATAACCCCACCAATATTTTGCTCCCTAAAATAAGGGGGAGGTCAAAGTTAAGTGACCTGAAAAAAATCAGAACGTTTTGAAATTAAATAACTGGTGCATTATAAAATTAATTCATTGATAAATCAACACTGAAAGTTTCATAAAAATTGGATGATTCCCTGATTTTCTATAAATATTTTTCAATCAGGGGAGGTTAAATTTATTTTGTAAAATACGCCTATGACAACAAAATTGGCAGGCCCTACTGACAAGCCTTTTTGATGGTCTTGTTTAAATTGGTAAATGCTGCCATTATCCTTGCCTTCAGTTCATCTTTGGAATGGCATGTTTTGTTGGTTAGGTAGATGTTAGGGGTGATGTGATCACAGATATTTTCTCCTAGCCAAGACTGGGTTCTCCTACTGATGTGGCATGGCACAGAATCCTGTAGCCTGATGTAGGGCCTATCACAGAGCTGATAAGGATGTCATTTTAAAAGAAAAAATTGCAATGACACAAATCAGGCAAAAGAAGACAAACACCAAGTTTTAGGTTTAACTATAACACCAGGTTTTATTCATATGTAGGTTATAGTGAAAACAGAACAATTACACGTTCAGATAGCTGATGTCTTCCTGCAGCAAGGTTATCAGTACCACAGGTCCTGGAAGGTAAGATAGGTTGGTGTCATCAGCTGTTTGGGTCTGGCAGGAGTACTGGACCAGGTTGGAAGTAGCAGCTAGATCAGGGTTATTAAGTCATGCCAGGGTAGAGCATCTCAGGACTGAAAATAATTAGTTGATGCAAAAAGACATTCATTCTAGGTTTGTCCTAAGAAAACTTTCATTCAGAGATTTCCTGAAAAGGACAGTTTGCAGGTGACTGGATTTGACACGCTGACACTAGAGGCAGAATCTGTGACAGGGCTGGTACTGGAGGCAGGAACAGACTTGTGATCAGCAGCAGACCAGAGTGGTAGAGGCATGGAGACCAATGGTGCTTTGCAGAGTACTTAAGGTGGTCGCAGCGACCACCCAGTATTGGCTGATCTCTACAACTAGGTCTGGTTTTATGCTACTTTTGTGTGGTCACATCGCGCTGCTGCTTTTGCTATTTCTAGAAAGAGAAAATTCTCTTCATTTGATTTAGGTTGTATTCCACCTTAAACCAGTTGTAATTTGTATTAGTTTGTGCTTGTTAATATTATAATTGACCGGTATCTCTTATATTATTCATAAACTGAATATCTAAAGGAGTTCAAGTCTTTGATAGGAGTGGAGAGTTGCTAAGGTTTAGCAGTATCTGCCTGCTGATGATTTAAAGAATTAGAAAGGTGAAGGTTGCGTATATTTTGAGCAGCAGGTTCACGCTGCAATAGGCCTTCCAGCAGCCACTCTCTTGATTCACAGCACTACCTCCTCCAAGCACTTGATGTAGGTCTCTGTGTTGAGTCTGAGGTCATGAGTCTGTGGGAAGATGAAGGGAGGCATAATGTCACCATTGCTAGAGACCACCCCAAACACTTCTGGGTGTTGGCTTTTCATCACTATTGGTACATCTTGTAAGGACAGAACAAGTCAACAGCTGTTCTGTAACTTCAACCATTTTTTGTTAAAAAGCTTTGCATTGTGGTCTTTCCTCTTGTCCTTTCAAGGCCTGTGATAAAAATTAGTCCTTTCTTATCTTGTATGAGAAATAGTGAATGTCTTCATGCACTACCTGCCTGATAAGAAATTCAGATGATCCCATGTTCCTGCCTATAAACCTAATTTGCTGAGATCATTGTCAATCATAAGCTGAATCTCACCAACAAATTTGGAAGTTCTTTTCTTATCAGAATGACCAGAGTCTGTAGAAGCCCAATTACTGTCAAATTGCAAGCAAGCCGTAACTCAATATGGGTCTTGCATTTCCACAATTACAGTACAGAGTGTGGGTTATTTATTTAAGCACCAGAGCCCCAGTAAAGTCAGCAGTCAATCAGGATTCAGAGAATGGTAACACTCATATGCAAATATAGAATATTCCATATGCCATATATACCAGCTGCTTAATGTGAAATTCATTCAGACTTAGCTGGTCACCCCAACAGCAGACTGACTGACTCACTTACTTCAACGGCATACTGACTCACTTCAACATGGTGCTGCAAACAGGATCTGACCTAGCTGGATGGGAAAGCATCTTTCTTGAGGCAGGCATATCTGCTAACTCTGCCAAGATATTATGTGCAGACATTTTCTAGCTAAGAAATTATGAGAGACAGCTAACACATGTTGGACCATACAACACTTTAAGAACTGGGCATCAGGACTATGGATGACAGGCTTGCCATACTAAAGCTAACCAAAGAACACTCAGTGTCACTCCAATCACTAGCTGGGTATGCAAAAATGCCAACTGCAAAATTTCCTCAACTCAACTCGGAGATGATCTCTCAACAGTTCCAAAATTCAGAATAGACGAAAATGACCAATCTTTCTCCCACACAAACTAACATTCAGCTATAGAATTGTAGTGATGAGATTCTAACAGCATACTGACTAATTCACTTACTTCAGCAGTATACTGACTTCAAGCTGCTATACCTTTGTATTCACATGACTCATCCAACTGTTCATATCTTCTGGACTTTTCTTTAAATTGACACCCAAAAACTCTGAAATCTTTGTATTGGAGCTTCTGGTGTGAATGCCAAGCAGTACAGCTTCCAAATTTCTGAAGGAGTGAATTGTGCCATTGTGCTGCTTTCCTCACAAATAGTACCCAACTGACTCTTTGCTACACAAAACCTGAAACAAACAAAGTGTTAAATTTATAATTTATTGGCTATACAATGACCAAGAGGATAAAACTAACTGCAGTAATGATCTGTGCACTTTTCATGTATGCCATTATCATGTCTCCACTTTAATCAGCCATTGTCCTTCTGAATGTGTAGGCACTGTGTCTAGTTGCTTGTAGGTAAACTCCCTTGAACAATGAAGACTCTGACAAAATATGTTGGGTAGAAGACAGGTTTATTCACCATACAATGGTGTAAAAAGCTGAAATATAAAATAAACTTGGAATAACAAGAAGAAAAAAACAAACAGCAAATTAACTCTTTTAAAATGCCAACAGTTAAATAAAACAATGATGTGTGGAGAGTCACAGTTTAACAAAGACGCTCGGCTGAATAACTGATAATGCAGCATGGTGGTTTCGTCTGAGTATTAATGCTAGGTATTAATGTAGGGGGGGGGGTTGAACAGCTATAGAATTTAGGAAGGCTTAGTATTAACATTTGAAGGCAATGGTGTGGGGCTATCAAGTTAAGCAAAAAGGCTGGCTGAATAACTATTAAAATGTAGCAAGGAATGTCTGAAATAGTATTGTTTTAATCCCTAAATATAAGACAAATAATGGAAGAGAAATACATGAATTACTGAACAGGGGTTTTAGGTTAACATGGAAGGAGTATAATAAATGTACATTTAGTTGAAATGAACACCGAGAGATATGAACAGGATAGAGTTTATTACAATTAAGCAATGTACTTTTGTTAAATAAACACTTTGAAGTACGGAGAAAAAAACGTAATAATTTAGGGTCAGTAAAGAAGAAATGACTTAAGCTAAGAAAATAAATAGTGAAGAAGCTAAATTATAGGATAACTCAAATGAACTTTACCTTTAGGTCCGAATAGAGGTAAAGTGGGTAGAGAAGAGAATCTACATATTTCTTCAATGATATCTTATGTGGAAAGAAAGAATTTAGGGCCAGGTGGTGAAAGGGGAGTGAAAAGGTGTCTTAAGGATTTTGTCCTGTCGGTAAAATAAACTGCTAAGGAAGGTAAATCTAAGGGTTATTTATCTGAATTAGTATCATGACAGCTATACTTCTGACGTTTTGTTAAATTAAACTAAACTTAGTAAAATACACACATTTGGACATCTTTGTGGTATAATAGTTGGTAACAAGTTCGACATGAAGATCCATTGATCCTGGGTAGTGAGTTTGATCCTCAAAACTCTGCTTAGTTAAAAAAAAAATTTCACTGGGTGCTCCATATTACTGACCTTTTGCAAGACTAAGCTTAGTAAATCACAACTGCAGTCATGATCTGTGAAATGAACTTTTAACTAGATTGATATTGATAGATTGATAGTTCAGTCAGCCTGGTACAAAGAAGAGCACTCAATTGAACTTTTTACTGTACAGCAGTAATAAACTGAGTATTGACATAAGTGGGGAGGGTGTGAATATTTGAAAAGTACACCAGGGAATGGGGAACAAAAGCTTTATAAGTACTGGTTCACTTACTGTAGCTGTCAAGAAATAAAATAAATTACACTGGATTAAAATTGCTTTTATAATTTTGTCTTCATTCAATTTCATTAATAAAATAGGTTTTTCCTAATTTCCATTATTTTTTCTTGTGTCATCACCTGGAAAATGCTTTCTAAAGTTCCAGGGTAATGACATCAAGGATCTACTACATTTCTACTGTCATTGTATAATAACAAATTTTAGTAAATATTGGAGGGGTTTCTTCAAAAGTACCTTTTGGTTGGTTGATTGTTTTATGGTCTGTTACCCCTTGCTGGGTTATTTGATGGCAATTTTTTTCACAAGCTTCAGATAACTATTCCTATTTAATATTTTGGTTTTGTCTGGTTTATCTAACAGAAAACTTGTATTTCAACTGATTATTAAGGCAAATTGTTTGCTCAAAATACATACCTAGTTCTAATACAAAACTATCTTTAATTTCTATGTAGAGTTGCATGTCTTTATACCTGGGCAGATTTCTGTCATAATCTAAAAGTAAGAGCTAATGAAAAAATGGTGGATAGCAATATAAGAATTGAATCTCAGAAATGCTGCCAACTTGAAAATTGTGTTATTGAAAGAGTGAGTTTATGAATGACTTAAAAGAAGTTTTATTTACTTGTTGTTTGTTTTACTGATTATTGCTTTAAGAAATTGGACTAGACAAGCTAAGGTCAAATTTTGAATGAGACTGTTTGCATTTCACTTTGCATTAATGCCATTGGGAAAGACATGAATCCATCTCTTCTCTTTCCAGATTTGGGTAAAATTGTAGGGCAGACTGGGCTCTTTAGCCTTAGTAAAGTAAGGAGTAAAGGATAAGAAAAAAACTCTGAATTCAAAACCTGAAAAGTGTTGTTTGGGAGAATCTGCAGCATAAAAATAAAATTAAACCAAATAAAAATGAATAAAACAAAAGTAAAACCAAATTAAATGAAATAAAAAAAATAAACAAATAAATAAAATACACAAAAAGTAACAATCTCCCAGAAGGCTTCAGACCAGAAGAGCCCTCTTAAGCATGTTCACCCCCCCCCTCTGAATTCTTGGCACCCGAAAGGTTTCTTAGCCTCTTTTACTCCAAGACTTTGTACAGGCAACACCTATTGACTTACTCGGGAAATATTTCCCCTCAATGAAATAGTGTGAACCTGCCTAAATGTCTTACTCTAAAGTCATCCTTGTCTCTGTTCCTTTGTTTCTTTCATTAAATTCCATTTCAGCTTATCAGCCCACAAGAAGGAAGAACCAGCTTTATTGGAGATAGGATACAAGTATGAACGAACTAAATCTTACCCCATAAGCACACTAGTACACTATTCTTGTTATCAGCTATCCAAAAAGTGTGGCTTATCCTACACAACCCTATATTACTATAAACAAATAACTATATCAGTGGTTCGCTTTAACAGAATTGTTTGGCACTCATAATATGAGTGCCCAACAATATTTTTCCTACTTAATATGACTCATATGGGAGAGCTACTACTACTATTTACTAGTAAAACTTTTGTATTTCAACTGATTAAGTAGGAAAAATATTTGCTCAAAATACAAACCTTGTTCTAATACTGACAGATTATTTTCATAATTTATTTTGCTTATTTGAATTGTTATGCTGTTTAGATGGACCAATGTGAACAAATAGATAACAGTCCCAGAGGCGAAAAGTGCTTTACTTTTTAAAATCCGTCAAGATAGCTCAATAATTTTTACATAATGATTAAGATAAAATCACAAACACTTTTGTGTATCTTTTAGTAAAAGGATTTTAGTTTCATTTGCTTGTTTCATAACTGCAGTTCTGATTGGCTGATTATAAAATGGCAGATAAAATCACTAATCTCATTGGCTAATTTTTATTTCAGAGCTAAGTAGTTTTTTTATGTATTTTACTCATTTAAAACTTAATTAATTATGAAATCAAGAAACCTATGTGTGAAAAGTAACTATACTCTTTTTGTGATTTTATCTTAATCATTACGTAAAAATTATTGAGCCATCTTTTACATCTGACAAAACTGAACGAAAATCCCTTTGGGACTGTGGCCTAAAAGTGAAATTACCTTTTGGTTAGTCATTGCTGACACTCACTAACTCACCAGTTATAGTTAGGCATTATATCTGCTGTATATCTGTTCTGAGCCTTTAGAGTATGGTAAAATTAACAACAAACCAACAAAGTCTGGTGGTATTGTGAGATACTGCTGGGGTGCTCTGGGATAGTGGTAATAATGCTTTGGCCCTGAAACTATGTTGAACACAGAGTCATCATTTGATGAAGGTTTTGTTGGATGCAATGCTACTGTGTAAACAGCAGTCGTTGTATGAAGTTATACGCCATTTAATACAAGCACAATTCCAAACATATGTAAAGAAACTATGACCATGAATCAATAAAACATGTAGATGAAATTCAAATATATCCATTAATCTTTTCATGAATTCACTTGTATTTGTAATAATTTCCTTTGTTTATTTAGATCATCAAGTAGTTTAAATGAACCAACATGAACTAGTCAAAATGGTTTGGTTATTGCTACTCACTTACTATCTATTTAGCCACAGTCAGACACATTTTCTTGTGTATAAGTTCTGAGATCCATTTTAGAATATGGGTAGCATTTTATGTCATTTAATGTGTAATGAAAAAATATGTCTTATTACAGGCAATGTGATTTTGAGGAAGGAAACTCTAAAATGTTAAACATTTTTCAAATTGGAAGCTTGGCAAAATAACCACAAGAAATGATTAGTATTCATTGTCTATCTCAGGGAAAAGGATATATGGGGTTGGATGAAGTTTTGGGGTTGGATGAAGTTTTGGGTGTTTTAAGGTTTAAATGTAGCTGAATATTCTTGGTGCATGTTCCTAGGGTTTTCTTTTTACCCCATCTCATTTGGTGTCATGCTAAAAAGAAGGAATTTAAGGAACAAAAGGAAGAGACAAATGCAAGAGGTAGTTTTATGACTTAGGCTTTATTGACCGGGTCATAATCGTCCGTGGCAAGGGGATATCCCCCTGGCTAGTAGAGCAACTAGACCCAGTTATGACCTCAGTTCGAATGACTGAGATATTATTTTGGAGGGTTCTTCTGCGTGAAGCCCCAAAGGAGTTTTTTATTCTAATTTTATTTTCATTTTATATTAATCCCCACAAATACTTGCTTCTTGTTTACTCATCCTTTCTATCACAGGCAATATCCAACACAATGTCAATTTTTAAGCAGAGTACAAGTGGCTTGAATTAGTGTTTTCCCTCTAGACTGATTGCCTTACCAAGAGTAAAGGGCCTATTATTTTATCAATAGCTAGAATAAGAGCAGATGGATTCATGCCTTTCTTAAGATCATTAGTGTTGTGACCTCATAAATAAAGCTAACTCACTACTGGTCATCAATATACACAAATACTTGACATGCGCGCACACGCACACACACATACACCGAAAGGCACTAAATTTCTGAAATAAAAATCCAGTTGTTATCCTGTTATCAGAGAGTGTTAACTTGCTTTATTCTTGTTTAAAGAACTCACAGTTACCCTTTTTATAAAGCTGGGTTATAAAAAGGCCTAACCATAAAAATTAGAAAGATGCAAAATGCAAACCACCTTGTACAAGACTTGAACTCAAATTGCCGATTTCACTTCCTATAACAATAACTGTTACATTAATCACACCATTACAAATGTATGCATAATTTCACATTTAAAAAGTGTATGTGACAAAGAATCAAGAAATGTGTTCATATTACATTATGAGTCTCTTAAAAGTTGGTCTTGAAAAGATTCTCAAAGAAAAGGTTGTTGAGATGAAGAAGTTGTCACTTGAACCTGATTGCAAATTATGGGTACAGGGTTAAATTAAAAACTCTTGTGTGATGTTTATAATGATAATGAACTTCTCTCTTACAACTGCTGAACATATTGTTACAAGATTTAAGTGTAGTAGTAACTATCATCTTTCAAACATGTAAATTGAAGCTGATCTATTCACAATCACGCTACAATAGTGTTTTTCAGTGGGGTCTCTATTGACTCACTAGGGAGTGTTATGAAAGGGGTATATAATGGTATAATTTGGGGTGGTAAAAGGCATCAAAGTGTTTTGGGAGGGCATTTCCGCATAAAGGTTGGGAAACAATCACTGTTTTATAGAAGTACAATATTACTAGTGGAAGTACCTGGGTAATTCCATGTCAAATCATCCAAGGCCATGTCACCCACCCCCTTCAATTTTTCTGAAATTTTGTACAGGTGTGGACTACATTAAAGTTGGACATTCCCCAAAATATAAGTGAAATAATAATAGAAAGTTTTGTCTTAGATTTAGTGCCACATCGGGATATTGATCTTGCTAGGAAAAAATCAGAAATCATCAATAACTTAAAATTGGTTGACTTTCAGACTTTTTCGATAGCATTTTTGGATTTCATGGGTAAAGATGCTTTTATAAACCAATATTTAGGAGCTTCCCTAAGCTTCAGAACTCATTTTACAGACAAAAATATATTACAAAAAGTCGCCATTTTTCGCGAAGCCCACCAAATTTGGAGAGCTAAAAATCGACATAACTCCGCTAATTTTTGGAATTGGAAGCCCAAATTTTGGGGAATGTATAACTTTAACACAGTCCACACCTGTACAAAATTTCAGAAAAATTGAAGAGGGTGGGTGACAATTTTACTTTTTTTCTGGATGATTTCCCACCTGTCTACGACTGGTAAGAGATCAAGGCATGGATTAAAGCAGTTTCGTTGATAATTAAAAGAATTTACATCGAAATCGTTACTAAACAAAGATAAATAAATCCACATGATAGAAAAGTGATTTATGATTTATTATTTTTATATCTTTATGAAGTTAATATTGGTTTGTCAAACATTTCACGTAGTTGTGTAGAAAATATCTTCTTTTATTTATTTGAATCAAC
This sequence comes from Doryteuthis pealeii, assembly GCA_023376005.1. Lineage (NCBI taxonomy): Eukaryota > Metazoa > Mollusca > Cephalopoda > Myopsida > Loliginidae > Doryteuthis > Doryteuthis pealeii. The sequence continues at coordinate 13,465,336 of CM042177.1, forward strand.
TTAGAGATTTTTATTTATCGACTTACTTAGACAATGTTATGTAACATACCTCATGAAATGTAAATTATTTTACATCTTCAGCTTGCTCGAAACTACAAACAATGAATGAATAAATGTTAATAATTATTTTAATTGCATAATTGCATTTTAATTGCATGAATACCGTATTATCTAATTAAAATAAATATCAAAATTTAATTAAACATTATTAATTATGTTTTATAGGTAGTTATTCTTTTTAATTTTGAAAATTTAAATTCTGTAGGCTTAGAAACGCCTTGCAACGACATGGCTTTGAGATCTCCTTTCTTGCTTGAAAATAGTAAAAATGGCGGCCATCATTGCTTCTTTTAGGATAAAAATGAAGAAAATCCGTGAAAGATTTTTAAAAATAGTCTGTCGATTGCCTGAAAAATGATAATTACGAATAAGTGAAAATTGTCAGCAGATGACATGTAGATATGACAAACAAAAGATTTGTTAGAAATGTAGATATGACAAACAAAAGATTTGTTAGAAATGTAGATAACAAACAAAAGGAGAAAGGTGTGTCTCTCTCGCTATGTCTTATTTTTAAAATTATTATTTGTGAGTTTGTGCCCTAAATAATATTGCCATCGTAAATAAAATTATGTTGAAAACAAAAAAAAACTCTTTCATTATTATTTTAATTTTATAATATGTTTATTAAATAAACATATTTTAAATTTTGCCCGTGAAGAGACGGATAAGTAAATAAACTTTATTTACTGTATATTTGTCGGACAAAGGTCAATTTTAGCATGCCTCAGATATCTCGTGATAGCAGACATTGAGGTGGGGGCGTGCGTGATGAAAATCATGTGCAAGGGGATTATTTTGATTTCATCGATCAAAATAAAATTTCAGATTAATGAATAAATTAATTTAATTAATTACTTCATAATTGTTGCTTGCAGGTATTATTTGTTATTTCCGTGGAAAATGTTTTTATCTAGTTGATACTAATATCAACTAAATAAAAATTGGGAGAAGATTTATTTTATTTAAAGAAAATACAATCAAAATTTTAAATTCAAACATAAAATTTGTATTACTCAAGTTTTCGTCATAGAATGATACAAACAAATCCATATTAAGAAATGACATCATCTTTGACCTTTACGCGTTATCTCTCCTTCCCAGTCACGTGCTTTCTTCTATAAACGTAATTACAATTTCGCAATTTTACCTTCCGCGGATATCCACCCACATAATTACTTAAAATGCAAGTAAATAAAAAATCTAAGACAAAAAAGCTGCGATATTTGTTTTTCTTTTAATAAAGTATATAAAAAGTTAGATATTAATGTGTTATTTATCTGAAACACGGTGTTAATTATCAGGTACTATATTTCACGCAGTGACGTATGAATACAGTAAACAGGCTCGAAGCAAAATATCATGTAGTCCCTCTGCTAAGTGCTCTCATTCGAGTGCGGTCCGTTGGTGGATGTAGCTGCGTCATTTGTTTTTCTTGCTTTTACTACTAGGTTGGCCAAAAAGTTTGTTCTGTTTTGTTTTTTTGTCATTTCATAAGTTCATTTGAAAAAGATAACTTTTGATTTTATTGTGATAATTATTGTAATATAATAAGCGTGCATTTTCTTTTAATTTATTTCTCAAAATTGTATTTATGAAAGCCTCACAGGTGAACATGCAACGTAATCTAATTCGGGAACTTATTCTTTATGAGTTCGAACTAGGCCATAAAGCCGCGGAAGCAACCAAAAACATTCGTAGTGCGAAAGGTGACGACGCAGTTGATCACAGTACAGTAACCAGATGGTATAAGAAATTTCGCTCGGGTTGCAAAAACCTCGAAGATCAGGCAAGATCGGGTAGGCCTAAAACCGTGGACACCGAGGCCGTGTTCCAAGCCATAGAGGCAAATCCGAAGAGTAGCACTCGGAGAGTATCAGGCGAGCTCGGCATCTCACAATCAAGTGTGGTTCGTCGCCTTCACGACCTCGGTAAAAGCATCTCAGCGCTGCCGAATTGTGCCTCCCTAATTGATCCCAGTTCAAGCATAGAGACGAGTGGTAGCGAGCTCTTATGCAGCAAGACAACGCAAGATCTCATACCGCTCGAACAACCCGAAATAACCACAACTGATGCCACACCCAACATATAGTCCGGTGGTGGAAGTTTCAGTAAAGGAGTTCTTCGCCTTGAAGGACAAGAACTGGCAGAAAGGTAGCTTAAGACTGTGCAACACGATGGCCTTTACTTTAAAATGCCAGGCTGTTTTTGTTGTAACTTGAAGAATAACGCAAATAAGTTACCAAAATATTGCAAAAAGACTCGCCCCAGTAACATTGAAGATGGACCAGGAACATATTCGACAGATTATGCTTTTTTATTTAAAAAAAGATGAAAGTGCTAATCGAACACACAAAAAAAATGTGGCTTCCACGTAAGTTAAGTGAGAAAGATCTACTGGACTGTGTTTCTGTATCGTTACTTAAACGTAATGAAAGTGTTCCGTTTTTTAAACAAATTGTTACGGGCTGTGAAATGTTTCTTTAACACAAGTGTTAAACGAAAACAACTGCGGGGCGAGCGAGATGAACCACTAATCGTACCTAAGTCCGATCTTCATCCAAAGAAAGTGATGCTGTGTATATGGTGGGATTGAAGGGGGTCCTTAACTATTCAGGAGAACCAGACTACTGATTCTATCAAGTACTGTTCCCAATTATACAAGTTGACGAAAAGCGACCAGTGTTAGTTAACGGAGGTGGCATCAAGATAATGATAGACCGTACATTTCTTTAGTGATCAGGCAAAATTTATTACAGATTGGTTGGGATGTTCTGACTCCTCCATCGTATTCACCAGATATTGCACCTTCGGATTATCATTTATTCCCGTCTTTACAGAATTCCCTTAGTGAACGAAATATAAATTCCATGGAAGACTTTGAAAAGCACATAGAGCAGTACTTTACTGAGAAAGATGAAGTTGCCTCACAGGTGGCAGGAGATAGTGAAAGAAAACGGTAAATATGTTCACTAAAATTGTAAAGGTAATGTCAAAAATATTTATTTACAAAGTTTTAAACCGAACGAACTTTTTGGCCATTTTTTTTTATATTGGACATAATTTCTATTTTATTCGGTCTGGTAAGACTTTTATGTATTCCGATTTTTATAGGAAAAAATCCAAAAAAAATAAAATCAATCTTTTTTAATTTAAATTTACGTCTTGATCTTTTTTATTTTATTTTATTATCTTTTGTCTCTCTTCTTCACAGCTTTGAAAATGGTTGAGTTTAATGCAGAAATCACTTCCGAGTTGTCCCTACCGTAGTAATTGTACTGTCACTATGAAGAAAGGTTCTTTTAAATGTCCCAAGTGAGCGACTATATGGGTTTATGTTTTTTTTTTAAATTTCCTTGATCGGCTGGGTAAGCAAAAATCGATCTGTTCGTGTTTTTTTTTAAAAAAAAAAACTTCTTTCGAAAATGTCTTCCCTAACTTTGTTGATTTGTATTAAATGTTTCGGATGATTATTTAATTAGAATTTTGTTTGCTATATTTGTATTTTCCTTGTTCCTTCTATGCTTCACCATTTTATGTAACTTCAAATTTAATTGCGGCCGCATATTTTTTTTAATATATTTGTTCATTTATAAAAGAATGGTGACTAGTTGGAATAGGAAAATCATGTGGTTAAACGGTTTCTAACTTGAAAATTCATCGAAACAAATTAAAAATTTATACAATTTAACTTTATCGAGTCTTAAAAATTTCTATGAAGCATCTTGGAATTTCTTTTACTTTGCTTCATATTACGAACTTTTCTTTAAAACTTTAGGTAAAAGGGAAAATAGAATAATTCGGAATATTTTCCATTTCTTTTCATTGATACCTATCGTATTTCTGAAACTTTAAAATATTTTTTAAAGTGATAAGGCTTTAATACGTAATATGAAACATGGTAATTTAAAAAAAAAAATCTTATTAATTCGTCAGTTGGTTGTTTTTTGTTACGGTTGCCTGGCCCAGTATATAATTTTCTTTTCAGTTTTCAATGCCTGATTTGTTGAGGTTAATTCCATTCATGCTGTGTATCCTGGCAATTCTCTAGGCAACAAGATCTTCAAATTTCTTTGAGCTACTATGGATTTATCAGGTTGGCTTTTCATCGCCTTTTATTAGTCTCTGATCAAGTGTGTGTATATGTTTTACTTATTCTATACTAGTCATGTTAATTCAATCTTTAAAAAAAAAAAAACTTATGCAGTAGGGGGACTTAACATGACGAATTTCTGTAGCAAGAGAAATCGTTCATGGGAATAAATTTCCTAGTGTCCTGAAAATTTCGTGACTCCGCTTTGGAAGAATTTTAATTAGTGGCAGTTATTAAGAGGGATACATTCATAAAATGATTTCCAATAATTAATTAGCATAAATCTTTAACTGTCAAAATACTTTCTTCAGCCTTTTATGTACCCAGACACCACTGTTATGTTGGAGGTTGTGACGAAGAAATACAAGTGACTTAAATTGTATTAAGAATCTACATTGACAATCTAATTTATTTAATTTAATTTTTTTTTTTCACTCTTTAAAAACTTGGCATGTGATCCAAACAATTTGTTTATTCTTGTTAACCTAGTTAATATATTGATGCTATATTACCACCTAAAATTTTACCAGTTTTTAAGTTTCAGCAATTTTTGATGGATGATTTTCTTTAGTGTGCACTGTAAACCATTTGTTTCTTCAGTTTTGACCAGTTGAAGACCTGTAGGGGGTCATTCTTGCCGGACAGTTTGCTCCTTTGCCATCACGAGCAGAATGCAAAATTGGGCCTTCTCATCAAACTACGAAGGGGTATCATTTTTTTTTTAAATCTTTAGATTTATCGTCCTTTGTGATTGGATCGAAAGTTTCCCTTGTGATTGTAAAAATCCTAACCTATTAACTGGCTACATGTATGGCGAAAAGAAATGTCAGTGATAAACATAGAGGGTTAATTTTTAATCACTTAAAAATACTCCAAATCATTATCCTTTTGTGTGTTTGTATATGTTTAAACATTAATCAGTTTCTTGGTTTCCATGTTATGAAAATGGAATAGCATCTTGATCATAACAGGATGTGACAAAAAAATATCCTGGTTTCAGGGATTCTGCCTTCATTACACTGGTCATAATGAACGAATAATTTTGTATGTCTGTATATGCTCATGTGTCTAATTTGATAGAGTAAATGAGGACCATGATGGAAAGAACCCGTGTCAGGCTCTTGTTCCTCAGAATCATTGATTTATATATCGATAAATTGGATTTGCCGTAGTCAAAAATTACCCTTAATAACAAGTGGGTGATTGTTCTTTTGTTTGATTATAAATTTAATTTTGTTTAATTTAAAATCATTTTTCGTTTTCAGTTTTCTATTTAGTTCCCCTTTGTTACTGTTACCTTATTCTATCTAATTGACCAACGACTAGATCAATGGACATTTTTGTATCTTAAAAAAACGTATTGCAATTATATGAAGTACTAGTTTTGGGGGTTTTAATTCCAAGAGAATAGCATAATTGAAAAAGGATTTTAAAAAAAATAAAACTTCATTTTAAAGTATGGAAAATTCACTTAATTCTGTAATATTTTTCCATAGAAATAGGATTTTATGAGAATGAGTGATTACTTTATCCATAGGTGATGAAAAAAGAATCAATTAAAAATTTATGTAGGGGGGTATGTAACTACCAGGTTCATATGCTTTTTAATCCCCTTAATATTTGCTTACTGGAAAAGTTAGTCAACATTAAGGCAGGATAACTGGATGCCTATTAGTGTGTAAAACAAAACAATAGGAAGATGTTCCATATTTTTCATCAAATCCTGATCTGTTATTTAATTTATACATAATTTGTTGAATGTAATTTAATAATTCTTAAATCAATATTTTTGGTTTATACATTTCTAGATAGTGAAAACTATTTAATATCATTTCAAGTGCTTCAGTGAGCATGAATATTTAATTCAAGAATTTAAAGTATTTCACGCAATTAGATTTCAAGCAATTACTTAGTCATCGGGGGTTCATTTTAAAGGGAAAACTAGTTGATTTAATTTTAAAGACCTTATATAATAATGAGCATTAAATATTAAAATGGGGGATAATAACAGAAACTGAAATATTGTCATTAAATTTTGTATATGTACTTACTTGCCCTATCCATATTTTCTTTTCAATGTTTATTCAAAAAGTTAACCACATGAAGTTTCAAACTATTTTCCTTGTGATTGCTATATTTTTCTGTGATTAGAATTTGTATTTAAGAAACTTGATTGGTTGTTGACAATGCTTTGTTAACACTAAATTATTAGTTTCCAGAAATGAGGATAATACAAGACTGATGTGGCCCACGGGCTCTGGTGTGAAAGGTTTGCTGTTATGGCAACAAGCAAGCAAGGTATGGTCCTATACTGCTACTTAGTGTTTTCTCATCTTTAATGTTAACTCATTCTTTAAAAAATATTAAAGCAACTGATTTATCTCAAAATGCAATAAAATGTAGAAATAAATTTTGTGAAATTTTTTATCTTGGATTGTACATAAAATGCCAGTTATCTCCCTTTGACTTAAATAGTTGGAAAAATTTTCTTAGAAAAAAATCAATAATTTGAACTATATTTTCATATTAATTGAACTAGTTTAATTTCTGAAATTCTTTTTGTATCTAATCATTCTGTATCAATATTTGATTATTAGAATGTTTGTATTGGTTTTAAGTGTTTAACTGCTCCCCCTCCAAAAATGGGCAGTGCAGTTGGCACATTTTTTTTTCTATGATGGCGATGTTTTAGTTATTATTCAACAGCATTGTTTCTCCTCTTGGTTTTCCTGGAATCATAATCTCTTCAAGCAAGGATTTTGGACCCACAGCACTTGTCATTTCTCAGGGGCAGTGGACAGCAGCAGCAATGGCAGTGGTAAACAATTATTGAACCTCCTCACATTCACCTTGATATGAAAGTAGATTTTTGCACACATGAACACATTCTCTCCCCCCTTTTGACTCTTCACTTCTCTGGAGTTTTTGGGTGGGGGAGAAACATTTAATTAAGAACAACACTTGTCATGTCAATCTTTGAGATCACAAGATATATATAAAAAATGTAAAACAATTTGAATAACCATAAATAATTGAATTGAGACAGATTTTGAGATACAAAATTTGCCCATTTACAATATCAAATCAATAATATGAAGAAAAGCACATCAACTGGTTCAACATGAACTCAACCGGATGCTAATAGGCATTTTAAAAAGATTATTTCCCCTCCATAAAATCTTTAGTTGATAATAATGCCTAGTAGTTCTTTCCACTTGAGTTCGTGTAAGATTTTTTTTTTTTTCTCTTAACTTTTGACAAACAATTCATTCACAGAAAAAAGGGGAAGCTTGCCATTTGGATACAAAATACGTTGCAGCATTTAACATTGGTGTAAGTATCAAGAAAAAAGATTTTTTTAAAACTTGCATAGAAAGGATAAAATAACAAAGATCTTGTTACTTGCTATTGTGAAATCCTTTGTAAAATTTGGATTTATAACCCTCCCCCCTTTTCTTATTTGGAAAAAAAATTCAAGTAAGGATTTGCAATAACTACTTTTCTTCAAGATTTTAGTTGAAATTAATGAATTGGTGGCTATGAAGAATTTTCTCGATTCTTTAAAAGGTTTATAAAGTAAAAGAAGGAAATCAAGATGGGTTGGCAGAATTTTATATCTACCCAGGTCAGTAGATTTTGGCAAATCCGGGTAAGTAAATAATAAATTGTGTTACCAGTTTCTCAAGAAGATTTGATTTTTACCTGCATGAATCTTGATTTTCCAAGTGCATTAATCATTAAGATAGAGCTATTGAAGAAAAAAATGTAAATGTTTACATAAAATCTATCAAACTAAATCTTACTATGCATTATTTGGAGTTTTAAAACTCTATTGTATGGTGGTGTGCTCTGTAGCCTTCCTCAGATTTATTTTGCATTCGGTGTGCTTTAAGTAAAAGTTCTTTACCAGCACTTAGTGAATGGCATTGAACAACTGAGAAAATTTAAAAACTATGAGATCAAAGCAAATATGTTGGTACATAATTCACAAAAATGACATCTCGAGATCTTGGAAATGTACAGATGTGTGGTAATGAGTGATATTAAGAAATAATTTAAAGTCTTTCATATTAATGTGTACAGATTCAGCATGTTTGATTACAAAGGAAATGATAGAAAATAGCATTTATAAGTAAAATGGTGTAAGATTTATCTTTAGTACATGCATCAATATAACGCCAGCACATTTCAAACCGGGTGGAAGAAAGCCAATTTGCTTATTTAGTATCTTTTAGCATTTTTAAAATCATTGAGAAAAAAAAATCTTCAATTATATAAATTTGATTACATTATATTTGGAAATAACATCTAAAAACAATTTTTTAGTTTCATGCTTAGAGTAAATAAATTCAAACCTAAGTTTTCATGAAATTCATAATTATGAATGTACTTATCAAAATATCTGTAGAGCTTAGATTAAAAGATTTTGAATTTGATAAAATAAAGTTTTAAATCATTTTCTTTAAGTTTATTAGATTCTTTTCTTACTATTCTTACAGAAGTTAGGTTTTTTTTTTCTGGAGTTGGTACAAGTGTGTTATGTGTAAAAAGCACACTTGTCTTCTTTTTTTCAGAAAAGGATTTGTCAGGAATCTACACCGCTGTACCTCATTACTCAAAGTAAAGGTGAACTGCTTCACAACATTTTGTAAGTTAATATCTTGTATCAGAGTCAACTATATATTTAAAAGAACTTATATGCTTGTAAAATTGAGAACCTGTAAAAATAGCTTTAAAAAAGTTAGTGATTATTGAGCTTGAATATGTAAATTTTTCACTTTATGTTTCTTAGGACATTCAAAATGATATACCATTAAAAAAAAAAAAAAAAAAAAAAAAAAAGACATTTAAATTTCATCTCGAGTTGCTTTATACTCGGCAATCACCTTTTGAAAAATTTTTATAGTAACCCAGTGGCTTACCACATGCTTATGTATCCGGGAATGATGTGAACCTCAGCATAGATGACAGATTTAATTTTGATTCAACGACTGATGAGATACAAAGTCTACATTTTCATTGAAAGGTACAGAAACCTTTTTGAATTTTTTCTCAATTCTCAGCAACTGCTTTAAAAAAAATTTTAAGCCTTTCTAATTATCTTTATTTGTAGCTTATGGAACAATGCTTGCATCTCAGTGATGGCTTTTTTGCCCTGATACACATTTTTCTTAAATATTTAGATAAATACAGTAATTACATTTGAAGGTTATTTTCAGTTTTTCACTAACAATATATAGATGCCCTCAGGGTTTGATATTGACAATTGATCAGTTTGAAGTTTTAAAAAAATAGTAATTAGAATTTATGCACATAATAGGTGCATAGATTCTAATTAGTGATTTAAGTGTTTGAATGACTCATTTTTTATTAGTATTATCCATATAGATAAAGCCTTTAGTAATTTTATTTCTATGATTTAAAAAAATTAGTTGTTGGATTTCAAGAAAATGTATTTTTACTTCATGAATCATATTTAAAATTTATTATTGATGATACAGTTGATCAATTGTTTTAAATATTACAACTAGAAAGTATTTTAGTAAATTTTAAGATTTTTAAATAATCTTTGATTAGATTAGATAAAATACATGATTGCTTTAGAAACTAATTTTAAGCTGAACCTCTATAGACACTAATTATTGGAATGAAATGCTTTAATATGCATAAATTAAAGTTATTGTCAAATTTTGAATTTGTAAAAGTAGATGTTAAAAGAACCATTTAAAAAAAAAAAAAGTTAAAAAAATCTCTTGAGGTATTTGACCTTTTTTTAATATGCACATCAAGCACTAACTAGCAAAGGACATCATTCTCTCCTACATTTCAATTAGGGAGGCATTTTTTTTATCCTTCAGATGCTTTTGAATTATTCAACTCCAAGAAATGGAAAATATTCATGTACCGTTTTTTTTTTTCTTATGAAGTTCTTTGTGCATTTTTACACACTTCAACTTGCTCAAACCTGGAAACATTTGGACACAACTATAAGAAATGTATACTTTGGCTTCCAGTCTGCAACCTCATGCAAAGACATGAATGAGAAAGTATGCATTTTTGGGACTTTTTCCCCCCTCTCCCTTCTCAACTTCTATGCACTGTGTGTGTGAATCATGATTTTGAAACTTTTTCAGGACGTTATACCATCAATATGAATGCAAATTATTTGCAAACACCTTGGAGCAGATATCACATCATTTGTGTTTATAAAACCAACAAAAAGCACAAATTGGGATTTTTGCCAGCATCTTTTTTGGAAAAATAAGTTCATCTCTACAGCTTTAAAAACAGTTGTTTTCTTCATTGCTGAACTTTCAAAAAAAAAAAATTATATTTTTTTTTTTTTTCAAATACACAAACTTTAATCTTCGTAGTTGAACTTTCAAAAAAAAAAAAATTTTTTTTTTTTTTTTTTTTTATGTTAAAAAACACAAACTTTAACCGCAGTCACTCAAACAAATCTAATATACAATTTTATACATTCTCCACGTGTGCCACAAAAGAAAAGAAAAACAGCTAATTCTAATCTATAGACATCTTGGTTCTTTGAATAAGCTTGCTTCAAGTTGACATAATGGAATGACCTAGAAATTCAACATTAACAGTTCATCTTTTATCTGAGACCAAATTAACATCTTATTTACAGTTTTAAAATATTCAACTTCCAATTTCAAATATACAAAAAAGAAATTGAAAAAAAAAAACTTGCCATTATGTTTGGTCATGTGCCTAACATCTTATTAAAAAAAATCAAGAACATTGCATAACTGGTGTTCTCACTGGAGACTACTTGATAAGAGGGATATGCATATCTCTAACTTGGAACTTATTTTGAGAATTTGAGATTACTCTCAAGTGCTCTCTCTCTCTCTCTCTCTCTCTCTCTCTCTCTCTCTCTCTCTCTCTCTCTCTCAAAAAAAAATGTTTTTCAGATGTAGATGTCACAAGTTGCAAAAATTGAGGTATGAATATATTGACTAATGAATTACAAATCATTTATCTCTACCTCAGGTCACAAAAATGTTTATAGTAATTGTAAATTCTATGGAATTATCTTTGTTCTGTAAGAAGGTAAATTGATATTTAAACAAATTCATGTCAGTAACTTATATAAATGTTTAGTTATATAACTTATTTGATGTGATGAGAAGCATATGGGTAATAACAAACATCCTTTTGTTGTGTACTTGGTGATACTCATTCACATAAGAAAAAATTTATACCAAGAAAGTAACTTTTTCCTTTGCAGTAAGTTTAGTGTGTGCAAAGTTTGTGGAGAGTAAACTAATGTAATGAGTTGCATCAACCTAATACATAACCCTTAACATCAAATAACTGTTCAACAGTCCTTGAATCTATAATTTTCCTTAAAAAGCAAACTAATTCTGAACTGATTTGAACACACACATATGCAGTAAAGAAAATGTAGAGCAGTGTACAGATTTAGCAGCTGCTATAAATGCTGTCTTATTAGGAATGGGCTTAGATTACATGTAATTTTTTTCCTGAGATAGAGAAAAATGATCTGGTAAAATTTTTCTTGTGCATGATAATCATAAAAATGATAAAAAATGTATTTTAACCTTATTTACTTATACTGTATAGAAATAGTCTGACACAACTAATTTTACCATTTAACAAATCGCTTGCTTGCATGGGAATACTGTTTTTCAGATGAATGCATTTATCAATTTATATCTGCCTTGTTGAAAGGCTGCCTTCAGTAGCTATTAAACTCAATGTCAGATTATATTTTTTATAAATTTTGTCATTGCAGTGGAAATACTGATTAACATCTGATAGTTATCTCCCTTGAGAAATTGTGATTGGGTGATAAGTTACAAATTGTCTTGATAATTGCTTTCTTGTCTTGAAGTAGAAAATGATAATTATTGTGCTAATAAAAATCTTGCTGTGTTATAGTAACATTGCAATGTTTATAGTTTGATATTAAACCGCAATTAAAAAAAAAAAGAATTATCCAATATGAGAATTAAATTCATTTTATTTTCATAAATTTAATAAAGTTTTTGAACATAGCATAAGTTTAGGCTCAAATTTAGATAAATCTATGAAATTTTTATTGTTCTTTTTTCATTTTATTTTTAAATATATCCTTGGTATTATCTCTTGATTGGCAGAATATTTACATGGTTAATATTACATTTTAAAGGTTCCTCCAAATAATGAATATTGACCTAAGGATACATAGTTTTAAATTAAATTTCAAAAATAGTAAACATTTTCTAAACTGTATAAATTATTCAAGAAGGTAAAATGAATTGTTTTTTTGTGTTTTTATTAACTTAAAAGTAGAAAATCAAATAAATAATATTTAGTAAGTGCCATCTATGTTGTCTTCACAGTTTAAAAATAAAAATCATTAAAATTATCTAAAAATGAAAATATTTGGAATAATATATTTTATAGAAGTAAAAAAAAAATTAGATATTGAAACTTGTCCTTAAAATATAGTGAACTGTTAAATGCCTGTACAGAGTAAGGGGTAGTTTTAGGTAAAAGTTAGATTCTTATAAATTATTTACTTACAGAGCAAGAAACCAAATTAAAGTAGCTTGATATTTAGAGTAAATGTCATTGTTGGTTGTAACTATTTACAAAAAAAGATGAAATCTTAAAGAAAAGGTAAGAACAATGAGGATATTTTTATAATTTGAGTTTGAGATGTGTGCCATCCGTATCTTAAACTGTTTCAGAAAAAAAGATGAAACCAAAAGTAAAGGTAAGAATAATTAGAATATTGTCTTTATTAATACTGTGAATGCCATGCATGTGTTGAATTTTAACTATCTTTAAAATAAAGAGAAAACTGAATAATTTTGATATTCTCTTAATTGATACTATTTAAAATGAGGGTTGTGTAGGTTGTGTTAATTCTATATATTTCAAATTAATGAAACTGAAGAAAGTAAAAAAAAAAAAAGCCCTAGGAAAATAAAATTTAAGAATATGTTTGATATTATCTAAAGTAATCTCTGCAGTGGGTGTAATGTATACTTGGAAATTATTTCAGAGTAACTTAAAATAACTAAGAATAATTAGATTATCCATATTCAGAGGATAATCTAATTATTCTTACTTATTTTAATGATGGAATTTTTTAGATGTAGAAATCTTTCAAACTAACATCTGTATAGTAACATAAAATGAACCCAAGAATGGCACACTTTAAATTCACCCCCTTTGTTGTAATAATCTGCACTTTTACTTTGGGATATTTATTTACTAATATGCTAAATTCACACACAATAAAAAGTAAAAGCCATGTTTTAAATGCTTATTTTATATATTAAGACCAAACTATTGTTTGAAAATAGTAAAAACTATCTCTAAATAGATGCCATATGATGTCTATTACAGAGTTATCATTTGCTTAGTTTAATTTAGCACAAGAAATGTGAGGCTCACAATGAGAAACAAAATTCCTAACTTGTTAACTATTACACCATGTGATGCATCCTAGATTACAGAGCAGTTAAAAAACAAAAAGCATTGTAATTGATAATTGATTAGTGTTCTGTTATTTTTAACTTGTTTCAGAAGAAACCCAAGATGATAGATATTCTGTATATTAATATTTGATCCAAGTTCCATGTATTTTGTGTGAATTTAGCATATTAGTAAATAAATATCACAAAGTAAAAGTGCAGATTATTACAACAAAGTGGGTGAATTTAAAGTGTGCCATTCTTGGGTTCATTTTATGTTACTATGCAGATGTTAGTTTGAAAGATTTCTACATCTAAAAAATTCCATCATTTCCATTGCTATCTTTGAACTTAGTAACAGACTTAGTTTTATTTTGTTTTTTGGTGTTTTTTTCCAAAAAAATTTATTATTCACAAATAAAATTTTGATTTATATCCATTGCTAAATTAATATATTGTATTAAGATTAAATAATTTTGTATTGGTCTAATAAAAAATTTTCTTTTATAGAATTCAAGAAAATATTTAAAGTTAAAAAACAATGTTTATTGTATATAGCAGGAGTTTTGTAGCTTACAGTGTGATAAGGTTTCTTTAGGGATTTTTTCCTTTCTTGTATCTTTATATGATAGTATTAGTTATTTCAAAGAAATTCTAAAAATAGGAATATTTAACATCTAACTTTTAGCAGGTACCAAGAAAATGCAAGTGTTTTAAAGTGAAAAGAATAAAAAAGAAAACATTTTATGCAATCTACTGAAATTTATTTTATTGATGTGTATGGTATGCTATTTCTGCTTATTTTAATTTGAAGAGGAATCAAAGATATTCTTTAAATAAATATTAGGAATGTTATTTCAGCCTGTTTCATAAGACAAATCTAAAGAACATGATGAGATATTTTTATTGTTTAAAAATATTGATTCTTTTTTATGATGATACTGTATCTTGCAAGTGTGCCATGTGTTATGCTAATCTTTACAGAATGAATTGAAATCAAGAGATAGGTAGTTATTATTTTAGAAATTCCTTTAATGGATAAAACCGGATGTTGCAAGTGTTCCATGTATAATACTAATTTTTACAGAATAAATTCAAATGAAGAGATAAGGTATTTATTATTTTAGAAATTGTAACTTATAAGTGTGCCATGTATAATACTAATCTTTACAGAATGAATTGAAATAAAGAGATAAGGTAATTATTATTTTTGAAATTCCTTTAATTAATAAAATTGTAAATTGCTACTGTGTCATGTATAATGCTAATCTTTACAGTATGAACTGAAAAGAAAAGATAGGGTATATTATTTTAGAAATTCCTTTACTAATATTGTAAATAGTTAGTATGCTGTATATAATGCTAATTTTTACAGAATGAATGGAAATCAAGAGATAAGGTATTTATTGTTTTAGTAATTCATTTAATTGATAAAATTTGTTATTGTACCATGTATAATGCTAATTGTTACAGAATGAATTGAAATGCAGATGATGCGGTATTTATTATTTTAGAATTTCCTTTAATTGGTAAACTTCTACGTTGCATGTGTGCCATATAATCTTTACAGAATGAATTGAAATCAAGAGATAAGGTATATATTATTTTAGAAATTTCTTTGAGTGACGAAATAGTAAATTGCAGTGTGCAATGTATTATGCTAAACTTTACAGTATGAATTGAAATGATGTGATGAGGTATTTATTATTTTAGAAATTCCTTTAATGAAATTTTATATTGCATGCGTGCCATGTATAATGCTCATCTTTACAGAATAAATTAAAATGAAGAGTTAAGGTATTTAATATATACATGATTCCTTTCATTTATAAAATTGTAAATTGCAAGTATGCCATGTTTGAGGCTTAATTTTTCCAGAATGAATTGAAATATAGAGATAAGATAATTATTATTTTAGTGATTCCTTTATTTGATGAAATTGTAAGTCTGAATGTGCCATATAAAATACTGATCTTTACAGAATTAATTGAAATGAAAAGATGAAGTATTTATCATTTTAGAAATTAATTTATCAAAAATTATAAATTTCAAGTGTCCCATGTCTAATGCTAATGTTTACAGAATAAATTGAAATGAAAAGATAAGGTATTTAATATTTATATGATTCCTTTCGTTTATAAAATTTAAATTGCAAGTATGCCATGTTTGATGCTTAATTTTTACAGAATGAATTGAAATGAAAAGATAAGGTATTTAATATTTACATGATTTTTATAAAATTGGAAGTATGCCATGTTTGATGCTTAATTTTTACAGAATGAATTAGAAAAGAGTTAAATTATTTATATTTACATGATTCCATTCAATTATAAAATTAAAAATTGCAATGCCATGTTTGATGCTTAATTTTTACAGAATGAATTGAAATGAAAGATAAGGTTTTAATATTTACATGATTCCCTTAATTATAAAATTGGAAATTGCATGCATGCCATGTTTGATGCTTAATTTTTACAGAATGAATTGAAATGAAAAGATAAGGTATTTAATATTTACATGATTCCTTCAATTATAAAATTGGAAATTGCATGTATGCCATGTTTGATGCTTAATTTTACAGAATGAATTAAAATGAAAAGATAAGGTATTTAATATTTACATGATTCCCTTCAATTATAAATTGGAAATTGCATGTATGCCATGTTTGATGCTTAATTTTTACAGAATGAATTGAAATGAAAAGATAAGGTATTTAATATTTACATGATTCCCTTTTATTTAAAATTGCATGTATGCCATGTTTGATGCTTAATTTTTACAGAATGAATTGAAATGAAAAGATAAGGTATTTAATATTTACATGATTCCTTAATTTATAAATTAAATTGCAAGTATGCCATGTTTGATGCTTAATTTTTACAGAATGAATTGAAATGAAAAGATAAGGTATTTAATATTTACATGATTCCCTTAATTATAAAATTGAAATTGCATGTTGATGATGCTTAATTTTTACAGAATGAATTGAAATGAAAAGATAAGGTATTTAATATTTACATGATTCTTTCATTTATAAAAAATTGCAAGTATGCCATGTTTGATGCTTAATTTTTACAGAATGAATTGAAATGAAAAGATAAGGTATTTAATATTTACATGATTCCCTTCAATTATAAAATTAAAAATTGCAAGTATGCCATGTTTGATGCTTAATTTTTACAGAATGAATGAAATGAAAGATAAGGTATTTAATATTTACATGATTCCCTTAAATTATAAATTTTGAAATTGCATGTATGCCATGTTTGATGCTTAATTTTTACAGAATGAATTGAAATGAAAAGATAAGGTATTTAATATTTACATGATTCTTCATTTATAAAATTGCAAGTATGCCATGTTTGATGCTTAATTTTTACAGAATGAATGAATGAAAAGATAAGGTATTTAATATTTACATGATTCCCTTAATTATAAAATTAAAATTGCAAGTATGCCATGTTTGATGCTTAATTTTTACAGAATGAATTGAAATGAAAAGTAAGGTATTTAATATTTACATGATTCCCTTAAATTATAAATTTTGAAATTGCATGTATGCCATGTTTGATGCTTAATTTTTACAGAATGAATTGAAATGAAAAGATAAGGTATTTAATATTTACATGATTCCCTTCAATTATAAAATTGGAAATTGCATGTATGCCATGTTGATGCTTAATTTTTACAGAATGAATTGAAATGAAAAGATAAGGTATTTAATATTTACATGATTCTTTCATTTATAAAATTTAAAATTGCAAGTATGCCATGTTTGATGCTTAATTTTTACAGAATGAATTGAAATGAAAGATAAGGTATTTAATATTTACATGATTCCCTTCAATTATAAAATTGGAAATTGCATGTATGCCATGTTTGATGCTTAATTTTTACAGAATGAATTGAAATGAAAAGATAAGGTATTTAATATTTACATGGTTCCCTTAAATTATAAAATTAAAAATTGCATGTATGCCATGTTTGATGCTTAATTTTTACAGAATGAATGAAATGAAAGATAAGGTATTTAATATTTACATGATTCCCTTAATTATAAAATTAAATTGCATGTATGCCATGTTTGATGCTTAATTTTTACAGAATGAATTGAAATGAAAAGATAAGGTATTTAATATTTACATGATTCCCTTAAATTATAAAAAAAATTGCAAGTATGCCATGTTTGATGCTTAATTTTTACAGAATGAATTGAAATGAAAAGATAAGGTATTTAATATTTACATGATTCCCTTAATTATAAAATTAAAATTGCAAGTATGCCATGTTTGATGCTTAATTTTTACAGAATGAATTGAAATGAAAGATAAGGTATTTAATATTTACATGATTCCCTTAAATTATAAAATTGGAAATTGCATGTATGCCATGTTTGATGCTTAATTTTTACAGAATGAATTGAAATGAAAAGATAAGGTATTTAATATTTACATGATTCCCTTCAATTATAAAATTGGAAATTGCATGTATGCCATGTTTGATGCTTAATTTTTACAGAATGAATTGAAATGAAAAGATAAGGTATTTAATATTTACATGATTCCCTTAAATTATAAAATTAAAAAATTGCATGTATGCCATGTTTGATGCTTAATTTTTACAGAATGAATTGAAATGAAAAGATAAGGTATTTAATATTTACATGATTCCCTTCAATTATAAAATTGGAAATTGCATGTATGCCATGTTTGATGCTTAATTTTTACAGAATGAATTGAAATGAAAAGATAAGGTATTTAATATTTACATGATTTCTTTCATTTATAAAATTTAAAATTGCAAGTATGCCATGTTTGATGCTTAATTTTTACAGAATGAATTGAAATGAAAGATAAGGTATTTAATATTTACATGATTCCCTAATTATAAAATTGAAAATTGCAAGTATGCCATGTTTGATGCTTAATTTTTACAGAATGAATGAAATGAAAGATAAGGTATTTAATATTTACATGATTCCCTTAAATTATAAATTTTGAAATTGCATGTATGCCATGTTTGATGCTTAATTTTTACAGAATGAATGAAATGAAAAGATAAGGTATTTAATATTTACATGATTTCTTTCATTTATAAAATTGCAAGTATGCCATGTTTGATGCTTAATTTTTACAGAATGAATGAAATGAAAAGATAAGGTATTTAATATTTACATGGTTCCCTTAATTATAAAATTAAAAATTGCAAGTATGCCATGTTTGATGCTTAATTTTTACAGAATGAATTGAAATGAAAAGGTATTTAATATTTACATGATTCCCTTAAATTATAAATTTTGAAATTGCATGTATGCCATGTTTGATGCTTAATTTTTACAGAATGAATTGAAATGAAAAGATAAGGTATTTAATATTTACATGATTTCTTTCATTTATAAAATTTAAAATTGCAAGTATGCCATGTTTGATGCTTAATTTTTACAGAATGAATTAAAATGAAAAGATAAGGTATTTAATATTTACATGATTCCCTTCAATTATAAAATTGGAAATTGCATGTATGCCATGTTTGATGCTTAATTTTTACAGAATGAATTGAAATGAAAAGATAAGGTATTTAATATTTACATGATTCCCTTAAATTATAAAATTGGAAATTGCATGTATGCCATGTTTGATGCTTAATTTTTACAGAATGAATTGAAATGAAAAGATAAGGTATTTAATATTTACATGATTCCCTTCAATTATAAAATTGGAAATTGCATGTATGCCATGTTTGATGCTTAATTTTTACAGAATGAATTGAAATGAAAAGATAAGGTATTTAATATTTACATGATTCCCTTCAATTATAAAATTGAAAATTGCAAGTATGCCATGTTTGATGCTTAATTTTTACAGAATGAACTGAAATGAAAGTATAAGGTATTTAATATTTACATGATTCCCTTAAATTATAAATTTTGAAATTGCATGTATGCCATGTTTGATGCTTAATTTTTACAGAATGAATGAAATGAAAAGATAAGGTATTTAATATTTACATGATTCTTTCATTTATAAATTGCAAGTATGCCACGTTTGATGCTTAATTTTTACAGAATGAATGAAATGAAAAGATAAGGTATTTAATATTTACATGGTTCCCTTTAATTATAAAATTAAAAATTGCAAGTATGCCATGTTTGATGCTTAATTTTTACAGAATGAATTGAAATGAAAGTGTAAGGTATTTAATATTTACATGATTCCCTTAAATTATAAATTTTGAAATTGCATGTATGCCATGTTTGATGCTTAATTTTTACAGAATGAATTGAAATGAAAAGATAAGGTATTTAATATTTACATGATTTCTTTCATTTATAAAATTTAAAATTGCAAGTATGCCATGTTTGATGCTTAATTTTTACAGAATGAATTAAAATGAAAAGATAAGGTATTTAATATTTACATGATTCCCTTCAATTATAAAATTGGAAATTGCATGTATGCCATGTTTGATGCTTAATTTTTACAGAATGAATTGAAATGAAAAGATAAGGTATTTAATATTTACATGATTCCCTTAAATTATAAAATTTGGAAATTGCATGTATGCCATGTTTGATGCTTAATTTTTACAGAATGAATTGAAATGAAAAGATAAGGTATTTAATATTTACATGATTCCCTTCAATTATAAAATTGGAAATTGCATGTATGCCATGTTTGATGCTTAATTTTTACAGAATGAATTGAAATGAAAAGATAAGGTATTTAATATTTACATGATTCCCTTCAATTATAAAATTGGAAATTGCATGTATGCCATGTTTGATGCTTAATTTTTACAGAATGAATTGAAATGAAAAGATAAGGTATTTAATATTTACATGATTCCCTTAAATTATAAAATTAAAATTGCATGTATGCCATGTTTGATGCTTAATTTTTACAGAATGAATTGAAATGAAAAGATAAGGTATTTAATATTTACATGATTCCCTTAAATTATAAATTTGAAATTGCATGTATGCCATGTTTGATGCTTAATTTTTACAGAATGAATTGAAATGAAAAGATAAGGTATTTAATATTTACATGATTTCTTTCATTATAAAATTTAAAATTGCAAGTATGCCATGTTTGATGCTTAATTTTTACAGAATGAATTGAAATGAAAAGATAAGGTATTTAATATTTACATGATTCCCTTCAATTATAAAATTGGAAATTGCATGTATGCCATGTTTGATGCTTAATTTTTACAGAATGAATTGAAATGAAAAGATAAGGTATTTAATATTTACATGATTCTTTCATTTATAAAATTGCAAGTATGCCATGTTTGATGCTTAATTTTTACAGAATGAATTGAAATGAAAAGATAAGGTATTTAATATTTACATGATTCCCTTCAATTATAAAATTGAAAATTGCAAGTATGCCATGTTTGATGCTTAATTTTTACAGAATGAATTGAAATGAAAAGATAAGGTATTTAATATTTACATGATTCCCTTAAATTATAAAATTAAAAATTGCATGTATGCCATGTTTGATGCTTAATTTTTACAGAATGAATTGAAATGAAAAGATAAGGTATTTAATATTTACATGATTCCCTTCAATTATAAAATTGAAAATTGCAAGTATGCCATGTTTGATGCTTAATTTTTACAGAATGAACTGAAATGAAAAGATAAGGTATTTAATATTTACATGATTCCCTTAATTATAAATTTAAAAATTGCAAGTATGCCATGTTTGATGCTTAATTTTTACAGAATGAATTGAAATGAAAAGATAAGGTATTTAATATTTACATGATTCCCTTAAATTATAAATTGGAAATTGCATGTATGCCATGTTTGATGCTTAATTTTTACAGAATGAATTGAAATGAAAAGATAAGGTATTTAATATTTACATGATTCCTTAATTATAAAATTAAATTGCAAGTATGCCATGTTTGATGCTTAATTTTTACAGAATGAATTGAAATGAAAAGATAAGGTATTTAATATTTACATGATTCCCTTAATTATAAATTAAAAATTGCATGTATGCCATGTTTGATGCTTAATTTTTACAGAATGAATTGAAATGAAAAGATAAGGTATTTAATATTTACATGATTCCCTTCAATTATAAAATTGGAAATTGCATGTATGCCATGTTTGATGCTTAATTTTTACAGAATGAATTGAAATGAAAAGATAAGGTATTTAATATTTACATGATTCTTTCATTTAAAATTTAAAATTGCAAGTATGCCATGTTTGATGCTAATTTTTACAGAATGAATTGAAATGAAAAGATAAGGTATTTAATATTTACATGATTCCCTTCAATTATAAAATTGAAAATTGCAAGTATGCCATGTTTGATGCTTAATTTTTACAGAATGAACTGAAATGAAAGTATAAGGTATTTAATATTTACATGATTCCCTTAAATTATAAATTTTGAAATTGCATGTATGCCATGTTTGATGCTTAATTTTTACAGAATGAATGAAATGAAAAGATAAGGTATTTAATATTTACATGATTTCTTTCATTATAAAATTGCAAGTATGCCATGTTTGATGCTTAATTTTTACAGAATGAACTGAAATGAAAAGATAAGGTATTTAATATTTACATGGTTCCCTTTAATTATAAAATTAAAAATTGCAAGTATGCCATGTTTGATGCTTAATTTTTACAGAATGAATTGAAATGAAAGTGTAAGGTATTTAATATTTACATGATTCCCTTAAATTATAAATTTTGAAATTGCATGTATGCCATGTTTGATGCTTAATTTTTACAGAATGAATTGAAATGAAAAGATAAGGTATTTAATATTTACATGATTTCTTTCATTTATAAAATTTAAAATTGCAAGTATGCCATGTTTGATGCTTAATTTTTACAGAATGAATTAAAATGAAAAGATAAGGTATTTAATATTTACATGATTCCCTTCAATTATAAAATTGGAAATTGCATGTATGCCATGTTTGATGCTTAATTTTTACAGAATGAATTGAAATGAAAAGATAAGGTATTTAATATTTACATGATTCCCTTAAAATAATTTTGGAAATTGCATGTATGCCATGTTTGATGCTTAATTTTTACAGAATGAATTGAAATGAAAAGATAAGGTATTTAATATTTACATGATTCCCTTCAATTATAAAATTGGAAATTGCATGTATGCCATGTTTGATGCTTAATTTTTACAGAATGAATTAAAATGAAAAGATAAGGTATTTAATATTTACATGATTCCCTTCAATTATAAAATTGGAAATTGCATGTATGCCATGTTTGATGCTTAATTTTTACAGAATGAATTGAAAGGAAAAGATAAGGTATTTAATATTTACATGGTTCCCTTAAATTATAAAATTAAAAATTGCATGTATGCCATGTTTGATGCTTAATTTTTACAGAATGAATTGAAATGAAAAAGATAGGTATTTAATATTTACATGATTCCCTTAAATTATAAAATTTGAAATTGCATGTATGCCATGTTTGATGCTTAATTTTTACAGAATGAATTGAAATGAAAAGATAAGGTATTTAATATTTACATGATTTCTTTCATTTATAAAATTAAAATTGCAAGTGTGCCATGTTTGATGCTTAATTTTTACAGAATGAATTAAAATGAAAAGATAAGGTATTTAATATTTACATGATTTCTTTCGTTTATAAAATTGCAAGTATGCCATGTTTGATGCTTAATTTTTACAGAATGAATTGAAATGAAAAGATAAGGTATTTAATATTTACATGGTTCCCTTCAATTATAAAATTGAAAATTGCAAGTATGCCATGTTTGATGCTTAATTTTTACAGAATGAATTGAAATGAAAGATAAGGTATTTAATATTTACATGATTCCCTTAAATTATAAATTTGGAAATTGCATGTATGCCATGTTTGATGCTTAATTTTTACAGAATGAATTGAAATGAAAAGATAAGGTATTTAATATTCACATGATTCCCTTAAATTATAAAATTGGAAATTGCATGTATGCCATGTTTGATGCTTAATTTTTACAGAATGAATTGAAATGAAAAGATAAGGTATTTAATATTTACATGATTCCCTTCAATTATAAAATTGGAAATTGCATGTATGCCATGTTTGATGCTTAATTTTTACAGAATGAACTGAAATGAAAAGATAAGGTATTTAATATTTACATGATTTCTTTGATTTATAAAATTGCAAGTATGCCATGTTTGATGCTTAGTTTTTACAGAATGAATTGAAATGAAAAGATAAGGTATTTAATATTTACATGATTTCTTTCATTTATAAAATTGCAAGTATGCCATGTTTGATGCCTAATTTTTACAGAATGAATAGAAATGAAAAGATAAGGTATTTAATATTTACATGATTCCCTTAAATTATAAAATTGAAATTGCACGTATGCCATGTTTGATGCTTAATTTTTACAGAATGAATTGAAATGAAAGTGTAAGGTATTTAATATTTACATGATTCCCTTAAATTATAAAATTGGAAATTGCATGTATGCCATGTTTGATGCGTAATTTTTACAGAATGAATTGAAATGAAAAGATAAGGTATTTTAATTTTACATGATTTCTTATTTATAAATTTAAAATTGCAAGTATGCCATGTTTGATGCTTAATTTTTACAGAATGAATTGAAATGAAAAGATAAGGTATTTAATATTTACATGATTCCTTAAATTATAAAATTGAAATTGCATGTATGCCATGTTTGATGCTTAATTTTTACAGAATGAATTGAAATGAAAGATAAGTATTTAATATTTACATGATTCCCTTAAATTATAAATTTGGAAATTGCATGTATGCCATGTTTGATGCTTAATTTTTACAGAATGAATTGAAATGAAAAGATAAGGTATTTAATATTTACATGATTCCCTTAAATTATAAAATTGGAAATTGCATGTATGCCATGTTTGATGCTTAATTTTTACAGAATGAATTGAAATGAAAAGATAAGGTATTTAATATTTACATGATTCCCTTCAATTATATAAATTTGGAAATTGCATGTATGCTATGTTGATGCTTAATTTTACAGAATGAATTGAAATGAAAGATAAGGTATTTAATATTTACATGATTCTTTCGTATAAAATTGCAAAGTATGCCATGTTTGATGCTTTTTTTACAGAATGAATTGAAATGAAAAGATAAGGTATTTAATATTTACATGGTTCCTTAAATTATAAAATTAATTGCAATTTTATGCATGCATGTGCCATGTTTGATGCTTAATTTTTACAGAATGAATTTGAAATGAAAAGATAAGGTATTTAATATTTACATGATTCTTTCATTATAAATTTAATTGCAAGTATGCCATGTTTGATGCTTAATTTTTACAGAATGAATTGAAATGAAAAGATAAGGTATTTATATTTACATGGTTCCCTCAATTATAAAATTGGAAATTGCAAGTATGCCATGTTTGATGCTTAATTTTTACAGAATGAATAGAAATGAAAAGATAAGGTATTTTAATATTTACATGATTCCTTAATTATAAAATTTGGAAATTGCATGTATGCATGTTTGATGTTAATTTTACAGAATGAATTGAAATGAAAAGATAAGGTATTTAATATTTACATGATTCCCTTCAATTATAAAATTGGAAAATTGCAGTATGCTATGTTTGATGCTTAATTTTTACAGAATGAACTGAAATGAAAAATAAGGTATTTAATATTTACATGATTCTTTCATTATAAAATTTGCAAGTATGCCATGTTGATGCTTAGTTTTTACAGAATGAATTGAAATGAAAAGATAAGGTATTTAATATTTACATGATTTCTTTCATTTATTAAAATTGCAGTATGCCATGTTTGATGCCTAATTTTTACAGAATGAATAGAAATGAAAAGATAAGGTATTTAATATTTACATGATTCCCTCAAAATTATAAAATTGGAAATTGCATGTATGCCATGTTTGATGCTTAATTTTTACAGAATGAATTGAAATGAAAAGATAAGGTATTTAATATTTACATGATTTTTTCATTTAAAAATTTAAAATTGCAAGTATGCCATGTTTGATGCTTAATTTTTACAGAATGAATTAAAATGAAAGATAAGTTATTTAATATTTACATGATTCCCTTAAATTATAAAAATTGGAAATTGGCATGTTGCCATGTTTGATGCTTAATTTTTACAGAATGAATTGAAATGAAAGATAAGGTATTTAATATTTACATGATTTCTTAATTATAAAATTTAAAATTGCAAGTATGCCATGTTTGATGCTTAATTTTTACAGAATGAATTGAAATGAAAAGATTAAGGTATTTAATATTTACATGATTCCTTAAAATTATAATTGAAAATTGCAAGTATGCCATGTTTGATGCTTAATTTTTACAGAATGAATTGAAATGAAAGATAAGGTATTTAATATTTACTGATTCCCTTAAATTATAAAATTGGAAATTGCATGTATGCCATGTTGATGCTTAATTTTTACAGAATGAATTGAAATGAAAAGATAAGGTATTTAATATTTACATGATTCCCTTAAATTATAAAATTGGAAATTGCATGTATGCCATGTTTGATGCTTAATTTTTACAGAATGAATTGAAATGAAAAGATAAGGTATTTAATATTTACATGATTTCTTCAATTATAAAATTGGAAATTGCATGTATGCCATGTTTGATGCTTAATTTTTACAGAATGAATGAAATGAAAATATAAGGTATTTAATATTACATGATTTCTTATTTATAAAATTGCATGTATGCCATGTTGATGCTTAATTTTTACAGAATGAATTGAAATGAAAAGATAGGTATTTAATATTTACATGATTTCTTTCATTTATAAAATTGCAAGTATGCCATGTTTGATGCTTAATTTTTACAGAATGAAGAAATGAAAAGATAAGGTATTTAATATTTACATGATTCCCTTAAATTATAAAATTGGAAATTGCACGTATGCCATGTTTGATGCTTAATTTTTACAGAATGAATTGAAATGAAAAGATAAGGTATTTAATATTTACATGGTTCCCTCAAATTATAAAATTGAAAATTGCATGTATGCCATGTTTGATGCTTAATTTTACAGAATGAATTGAAATGAAAAGATAAGGTATTTAATATTTACATGATTCCCTTAAATTATAAAATTAAAATTGCAAGTATGCCATGTTTGATGCTTAATTTTACAGAATGAATTGAAATGAAAAGATAAGGTATTTAATATTTAATGATTTCTTCATTCAGTATATGAAATTGAAAATAAGTATTTAATATTACATGATTCCCTTTAATTATAAAATTGAAATGCTGTATGCCATGTTTGATGCTAATTTTTACAGAATGATAGAAATGAAAAGATAAGGTATTTATATTTACATGATTCCCTTAAATTATAAAATTGAAATTGCAAGTATGCCATGTTTGATGCTTAATTTTACAGAATGAATGAAATGAAAAATAAGGTATTTATATTTACATGATTCCCTTAAATTATAAATTTGAAATTGCATGTATGCCATGTTTGATGCTTAATTTTCACAGAATGAATTGAAATGAAAAGATAAGGTATTTAATATTCACATGATTCCCTTAAATTATAAAATTGGAAAATTGCATGTATGCCATGTTTGATGCTTAATTTTTACAGAATGAATTGAAATGAAAAGATAAGGTATTTAATATTTACATGATTCCCTTAAATTATAAAATTGGAAATTGCATGTATGCCATGGTCAGAATGAATAGAAATGAAAAGATAAGGTATTTAATATTTACATGATTTCTTTCATTTAAAATTGCATATCCATGTATTGTTATGCCTAATTTTTACAGAATGAATAAGAAAATAAAAGATTAATATGATTCCCTTAAATTTTAAAATTGGAAAACGTATGCCATGTTTGCTTAATTTTACAGAATGAATTGAAATGAAAAAGATAAGGTATTTAATATTTACATGATTCCCTTAAATTATAAATTTGGAAATTGCAGTATGCCATGTTTGATGCTAATTTTTTACAGAATGAATTGAAATGAAAAGATAAGGTATTTAATATTTACATGATTCCCTTAAATTATAAAATTGAAAATTGCAAGTATGCCATGTTTGATGCTTAATTTTACAGATTGAATTGAAATGAAAAGATAAGGTATTTAATATTTACATGATTCCTTAATTTATAAAATTGCAGTATGCCATGTTTGATGCTTAATTTTTACAGAATGAACTGAAATGAAAAGATAGGTATTTATTATTACATGGTTCCTTTAATTATAAAATTAAAAATTGCAAGTATGCCATGTTTGATGCTTATTTTTACAGAATGAATTGAAATGAAAAGATAAGGTATTTAATATTTACATGATTCCCTTAAATTATAAAATTGGAAATTGCATGTATGCCATGTTTGATGCTTAATTTTTACAGAATGAATTGAAATGAAAAGATAAGTATTTAATATTCACATGATTCCTTCAAATTATAAAATTGGAAATTGCAGTATGCCATGTTTGAGCTTAATTTTTACAGAATGAATTGAAAATGAAAGAAAGGTATTTAATATTTACATGATTCCCTTAAATTATAAAATTGAATTTGCATGTATGCCATGTTTGATGCTTAATTTTTACAGAATGAATTGAAATGAAAAGATAAGGTATTTAATATTTACATGATTCCCTTAAATTATAAAATTGGAAATTGCATGTATGCCATGTTTGATGCTTAATTTTTACAGAATGAATTAAAATGAAAAGATAAGGTATTTAATATTTACATGATTCCTTCAATTATAAAATTGGAAATTGCATGTATGCCATGTTTGAGGCTAATTTTTTACCAGAATGAATTAAAATGAAAAGATAAGGTATTATATTTTACATGATTCCCTTCAATATAACATTGGAAATTTCACGTATGGCCTTGTTTGATACTTATTTTTACAGAATGAATGAAAATGAAAAGATAAGGTATTAATATTTACATGATTCCCTTAAATTATAAAATTGGAAATTGCACATATGCCATGTTTGATACTTAATTTTACAGAATGAATGAAATTGAAAATAAGGTATTTAATATTTACATGATTCCCTTCAATTATAAAAATTGGAAATTGCATGTATGCTATGTTTGATGCTTAATTTTACAGAATGAACTGAAATGAAAAAGATAAGGTATTTTAATATTTACATGATTTCTTTTATTTATAAAATTGTCAAGTATTGCCGATTTTGATGCTAGCTTTTTAAATGAATGAATTGAAATGGAAAGATTAAGGTATTTAGATATTTACATATTCTTTTACTTATAAAATTGCAGTATGCCATGTATGATGCCTTAATTTTACAGAATGAATTGAAATGAAAAGAATAAGGTATTTAACATTTTACATTGGATTCCTTAAATTATAAAGATTGGAAATTGCACGTTGGCCATGTTGATGACTTATTTTTACAGAATGAATTGAAATGAAAAGATAAGGCATTTAATATTTACATGTTCCCTCAAATTATAAAAATTGCGAAAATTGCATGTATGCCATGTTTGATGCCTAATTTTTACAGAGATGAATAGAAATGGAAAAGCTAAGGTATTTAATTTACATGATCCCTTAATGTATAAAAATTTGAAATTGCAAGTATGCCATGTTTTGATGGCCTAATTTTTACAGAATGAATAGAAAATGAAAAGATAAGGTATTAATATTTACGATGATTTTCTTTCATTTATGAAATGCAAAGTATGCCATGTTGATGCTGAATTTTTTACAATTCGAAATGAAGCAAGGCTCTATTTTACATCGATTCCACTTTAAATTATTAAAATTTGAATTGCATGATGCCATGTTTGATGCCTAATTTTAAGAATGAATAGAAATGAAAGCTAAGTAGTTAAATATATTTAGCATGATTCCCTTAAATTATAAAATTTTGAAATTTGCCAAGTCTTGCCATCTTGTGATGCCTAATTTTTTACAAAGAATGATAGGAAATGAAAGATAAGTATTTTATATTTAAATGGATTCCCTTTAAAATTTATATAAATATTGAAATGCAGTATTTGCCATTGTTTGATGCTTAATTTTCACAGAATGATTGAAACGAAAAGATAAGGTATTAATATTCACATGATTCCCTTAATTATAAAATTGAAAAATTGCAAGTATGCCATGTTGATGCTAATTTTTACAGAATGAATTGAAAATGAAAGTATAAGAATATTAATATTTACATGATTCCCTTAAATTGTTAAAACTGGAAATTGCCAAGTATGCCATGTTTGATGCCTAATTTTTACAGAATGAATAGAAATGACAAAGATAAGGTATTTAATATTTACAATGATTTCTTTCATTTTATAAAATTGCAAGTATGCCATTTTTATGATGCCTAATTTTACAGAATGTAATAGAAATGAAAAGATAAGTAATTTAATATTACATGATTCCCTTAAATTATAAAATTGAAATTGCACGTATGCCATGTTGATGGCTTAATTTTTTACAGAGATGAATTGAAATGAAAATATAGCAAGTTGCACCATTCTTAATGTTAATCTTGCATGATTGAAATTTGAATGAAGATATAAGTATTTTAGAAGCTCCAGGCAATCCTTTGATTGAAACTTTGTGTATTGCAAGTGTTGCCATGTTTAATGCCTAAACTTTTGAGGGGAAATTGAAATGAAGAGATAGGTATTTAAGCATTTACAAAATTTCTTTGATATGATAACTTTGTCGAATTGCAAAGTTGTCCATGTTTACATGCTATATCTTTGCCAGATGGAATTGAAATGAATGGAGTAAGGTATTTAGGAATGTTAGAGCAAATCCTTTGATTGAATAAACTTTGTGATATTGCAATGTGTCCATGTTTTAATCTAATTCTTTGCAGATTAATTGAATGAAGAGATAAGGTATTTTGAACGTTCAGGATATCCTGTTTGATTGATAACTTTGAATCTGCAAGTGTGCTCATGTTTAATGCTAATCTTTTGCAGTTTGACATTCGAAATGAAGAGATAAAGGTATTTGAACTTTACAAGATCCTTGATTTGATTAACTTTTGTGATTGGCAAGTGTTGCCATTTTTATGCTAATCTTTGCAGATGGAATTGAAATATGAAGAGATATAGGTATTTAGAATTTACAGGACATCCGATCTTTTGTTATTGCAAGGCGTCCATGTTTTGCAACTTTGCAATCGTGCAAGAAGAGATAAGGTATATTAGAATTGCTCAGAATCCTTTCTCGATGATAACTTTTGAATTGCAAGTGTGCCATGCGTTTTAATGCTAATATACTTGCAGATTTAATTAAGAATGAAGAGATCAAGGTATTTAGAAAGCATCCAGGAATCCTTGGATTGTATATTTGTAATTGCAAGTGTGACATGTTTAATGCTAATCTTTGCAGTTTTAATTCAACATGAAGAGATTAAGGTATTTGAAGCTCCAGAAATCCTTTGATTGCATACTATTGTGAATTGCAGTGGCTATGTTTAAATGCTAATCTTTGCAGATGGGACATTGAAATAAGCAGAATAAGGTATTAGAAAGTTACAAGATCCTTTGAATACTTTGGATTGCAACATTGTGACATTTTAAATGCCTAATCTTTGCAGATGTATTGAAATGAAGAGATAACGGTATTTTAGAATTTAGAAAATCTTGACTTGATAACTTTTTGTGAAGTGCAAGTGTGCCATGTTTAATCTTAATCTTTGCAGATTTAATTCGAATGATAGAGATAAGTATCTAAGAAAGCTCACAGGAATCCTTTGCATTGATAACTTGTTAATTCAAGTGTTGCCATGTTTAATGCTAATCTTTGCAAGATGGAATTGAAATGAAGAGTATAGGTAACTTAGAATTTAAATAATCCTTGTGATTATAATTTTTGTGAATGTCAAGTGTGCATTTTTAATGCTAATCTTGCAGATGGAATTGAAATGCAAGGAGATAAGGATATTTAGAATTTACAGATTGAATCCTATGATTTTAGAAAATGATAACTTTGTATTGCAAATGTGCACCAGCTGTAATGCTAATCTTTGAGGAATTAATTTGAATGAAGATAATACTAGTATTTAGACTCAGGAATCCTTGGCATTGATAACTTTTGATTTGCAACGCTAGATTGCCATGTTTTAATGCTAATCATTCTGCAGATGAATTGAAATTAATGAAGAGATAAGGTATTTAGAAGCTACTAGACAAGATCCGTTGCGATTGATAACTTGTGAATCTGCAAGATGTGCCATGTTTAATGAACTTATATATAACGGTATTTAGACACAAGAAATCTTTGATTTAATAATACTTGCTGTATTGCATAGTGTTGCCATGTTTAATGCTTATATCTTTGCAGATGTCGAATCATCATTGAATGTAAAGATAAGGATATTTAGAAGGTACCAAGATCCTTAGATTTGGATTACACGATATGAGGCCATGTTCAACTTTGCAGAGGAAATTAAAAGATGAGTACTTTGATGACAAATTCTTCAATGCTGTGCAACCTTCCCTGTTAATATGCTAATCTTTGCGAGGAATTGAAATGAGAGATAGGTATTTGAAGTACAGGATTCTTTATTGATAACTTATTGAATTGCAAGTGTTGCCATGTTTAATGCTAATTTTGCAGCAGGAAATTGAAATGAAAGATAAGGTATTTTAAGATTTACAATGAATTCCTTTGAATTGATAACTTTGTGAATTGCCAGTGTGCCATGTTTAATGCTAATCTTTGCAGATGGAATTGAAATGAAAGATAAGGTATTTAGAATTTACAATGAATCTCTTTGATTGATAATTTTGAATTGAATGTGTGTGCCATGTTTAATGCTAATTTTGCAGATGGAAATTGAAATGAAAGATAAGGTATTTAAAGTTACAATGGAAATCTTGATGATAACTTTGGAATTGCAAGTGTGCCAGTGTTTAATGCTAATCTTTGCAGATGGAATTGAAAATGAAGAGATAAGGTATTAATAGATTTAAAGAATCTTGATTGATAACTTTGTGTAATTGCAAGTGTGCCATGTTTAATGCTAATCTTTGCACAGATGGAATTGAAATGAACGATAAGGTATTTAGAATTACAGATCTTTTGATTGATAAACTTGTGAAATTGCAAGTGTGCCAGTTTATGCTAATCTTTGCAGGAATTGAAATGAGAGATAAGGTATTTAGAATATACAGAATCCTTTGATTGATAATTTTGTAATTGCAAGTGTGCCTACTGTTTAATGCTAATCTTTGCAGAATTGAAATGAGAGATAAGGTATTTAGAATTTAGATAAATTCTTGGATTGATAACTTTTGTGAATTGCAAGTGTTCCTGTTTAATGCTAATCTTTGCAGATTTAATTCGAATGAAGAGATAAGGTATTTGGAAGTTTACAGGAATCCTTTCATTGATAAACTTTGTGAATTGCAAAGTGTGCCATGTTTAATGCTAATCTTTGCAGATGAATTGAAATGAAGAGATAAGGTATTTAGAAGTTAAGATTCTTGATATCTAATTACAGGATTCCTTTGATGATAATTGTTTGAATTGCAAGTGTGCCATGTTTAATGCTAATCTTTGCAGATGGAATTGAAATGAAGAGATAAGGTATTTAGTTTTACAGGAATCTTTTGATTGATAACTTTGTGTATTGCAAGTGTTGCCCATTTTTAATGCTAATCTTGCAGATGAATTGAAAATGAAGAGATAAGGTATTTAAATTTAAAAGAATCCTTGATTGATAACTTTGTGTATTGCAAGTGTGCCATTTTAATGCTAATCTTTGCACGATGAATTGAAATGAAGAGATAAGGTATTTAGCTTTTATAGGAATCTTTTTGATTGATAACTTTGTGAATTGCAAGTGTGCCATGTTTAATGCTAATTTGTGCAGATGGAATTGAAATGAAGAGATAAGGTATTTAGAATTAATGCAATCTTTTTGATTGATAACTTGTGAATTGCAAGTGTCCATGTTTAATGCTAATCTTTGCAGATGGAATTGAAATGAAGAGATAAGGTATTTAGAAGTTTAGAATTCTTTGATGATAACTTTGTGTAATTGCAAGTGTCCATTTTAAGGCTAATCTTTGAGATTGGAATTGAATGAAGAGTAAGGTATTTATTAAGTTACAGGATTCATTGTTGATAACTTTTGTTAATTGCAAGTGTGCCTGTTTAATGCTAATCTTTGCAGATTTATAGATAGTATTTAGATAACTTGCTGTATGCAAGTGTGCGCATTTTAATGCTAATCTTTGCAGATTTTAAGTTCTTGGAATTTCATTCTGCAATTAAATCTAAGGTATTTAGAGCTCCAGGAATCCTTGATTGATAACTTTGTGTTTGCAAGTGTGCCATTGTTTATGCAAATCTTTGCAGTGGAATTGAAATGAAGAGATAGGTATTTAAATTTAAAATATCTTATTGATAACTTTGTGATTGCAAGTGTTGCCATGTTTAATGCTAATCTTTGCAGATGGAATGAAAATGAAGAGTAAGGTATTAGAATTTACAAAATCCTTGATTTGATAACTTTGTGAATTGAAGTGTCCATGTTTAATGCTAATCTTTGCAGATGGAATTGAAATGAAGGAGATAAAGGATATTTAGAATCTTAGACAGGAATCCTTGATTGAAATAACTTTGTGAATTGCAAGTGTGCCATGTTTAATGCTAATCTTTGCAGATTTAATTGATGAAGAGATAAGGTATTTTGAAACTCCAGAATCCTTGATTGATAACTTGTGATATTGCAAGTGTGCCATTTTTAATGCAATCTTTGCAGATGGAATTTGAAATGAAGAGATAAGGTATTTAGAAGTTACAGGAATCCTTGATTGATAACTTGTGAATTTTGCAATGTGCCATGTTTAATGCCTAATCTTTGCAGATGGAATTGAAATATAAGAGATAAGCGTATTTAGACATTACAGATCCTTTGACATCTTTGTAATTGTATTGCCAAAAAGTGTTGTGCCAATGTTTAAATGCTAATACTTTGCAGATTAGGAATTTGAAATGATGAGATAAGGTATTTAGAATTTAGACAAAAATACCTTGATTGATAACTTTTTGTGAATTGCAAGTGTGCCATGTTTAATGCTAATCTTTGCAGATTGAATTGAAATGAAGAGATAAGGTATTTAGAAGTTTAGGAAATCTCTTGATGATTACTTTGTATTGTAAGTGTGCCATGTTTATCTAATACTTTGCAGATGAATTGAATATTGAAGAGATAAGGTATAGAATTTAGACAGGAATCCTTTATTTGATAACTTTGTGAATTGCAAGTGTGCCATGTTTAATGCTAATCTTTGCAGATGAATTTGAAATGAAGAGATAAGGTATTTAGATTTACAAGGAATCTTTGATTGATAACTTTGTGTAATTGCAATGTGCCATGTTTAATGCTAATCTTTGCAGGAAATTGAAATGAAGAGATAGGTATTTAAATTTGACAGAATCTTTGATTGATAACTTTGTGAATTGCAAGTGTGCCATGTTTAATGCTAATCTTTGCAGATGGAATTGAAATGAAGAGATAAGGTATTTAGAATTACAAGATCCTTGATTGATAACTTTGTGAATTGCAAGTGTTGCTAATGTTTAATGATAATTGAAATTGCAATTAGATAAGGTGTATTAAATTAATAGAATACTTTGATTTGATATATTTGTGAATTGCATGTAGTTGCCATGTTTAATGCTAATCTTTTGCAGATGGAATTGAAATGAAGATGATAAGGTATTTAAAGTTACAGGATTCCTCTGATATTTGGAATTTACAGGATATCTTTGATTGATAACTTTGTGAATTGCAAGTGTGCCAATGTTTTAATGTAATCCTTTGCAGGGGAAATTGAAATGAAGAGATAGGTATTTAGATTAACAAAATTCCTGTTTGATGATAACTTGTGATTGCAAGTGTGCCATGTTTAAGCTAATTTTGCAGATGGAATTGAAATGAAGAGATAAGGTATTTAGAATTTACAAGAATCCTTGGATTGATAATATTGTGAATTGCAAGTGTCCATGTTATGCTTAATTTTCAGATGAATTGAAAATAAGAGATAAGTATTTAATAAAGTTATAGGAATCCTTGATTGATAACTTTGTGAATTGCAAGTGTGCCATGTTTAATGGCTAATCTTGCAGATGGAATTGAAATGAAGAATAAGGTATTTAAAAGTTACAGGAATCCTTTGATTGATAACTTGTGATATGCAAGTGTGCCATGTTTATGCTAATCTTTTGCAGATGAATTGAATGAAAGAGATAAGGTATTTAGAAGTTACCAGGAATCTTATTGATTGAAATTTGTGATTGCAATGTGCCATTTTTAATGCTAATCTTTGCAGGTGGAATTGAAATGAGAGATAAGGTATTTAGAATATACAAGAATTCTTTGATTGATAACTTTGTATTGCACAGTTGTGCCATGTTTAATGCTAATCTTTGCAGAATTGAAATGAGAAGATGATAAGGTATATTAGAATATTAGGATAAGGATATCTTGATTGTAATACTTTGTGACATTGCAAGTGTGCCTGTTAATGCTAATCTTTGCAGATGGAATTGAAATGAAGAGATAAGGTATTTAGAATTACAAGAATCCTTTGATTGATAAACTTGTGATTTGCAAGTGTTGCCATGTTTAATGCTAATCTTTGCAGATGGAATTGAAATGAAGAGATAAGGTATTAGAGTTACAGGATCTTGATATTAGATACAATCCTTGATTGATAACTTGTAATTGCAAGTGTGCCATGTTTAATGCTAATCTTTGCAGATGGAATTGAAAGAAAGAGATAAAGGTATTTAGCTTTACAGAATCTTTTGATTGATAACTTTGTTATTGCAAGTTGTGCCATGTTTAATGCTAATCTTGCAGATGGAATTGAAATGAAGAGATAAGGTATTTAGAATTTAAAGAATCCTTGATTGATAACTTGTGAATTCCAAGTGTGCATTTTTAATGCTATCTTGCAGATGAAATTGAAATGAAGAGATAAGGTATTTAGTTATAGGAATCTTTTGATTAATAACTTTGTTAATTGCAAGTGTGCCATGTTAATTGCTAA
This sequence comes from Doryteuthis pealeii, assembly GCA_023376005.1. Classification (NCBI taxonomy): domain Eukaryota; kingdom Metazoa; phylum Mollusca; class Cephalopoda; order Myopsida; family Loliginidae; genus Doryteuthis; species Doryteuthis pealeii. The sequence continues at coordinate 13,502,023 of CM042177.1, forward strand.
TTTTGCAGATGGAATTGAAATGAAGAGATAAGGTTATTTAGAATTTAAATGAATCTCTTTGATTGATAATTTGTGAATTGCAAGTGTGCCATGTTTTAAATGCTAATCTTTGCAGATGGAATTGAAATGAAGAGATAAGGTATTTAGAAGTCTCAGGAATCCTTTGATTGATAACTTTTGTGATTGCAAGTGTGCCATGTTTAATGCTAATCTTTGCAGAATTGGAATTAATGAGAGATAAGGTATTTAGAATTTCCAGATGAATCCTTTGATTGATAACTTTGTTAATTGCAAGTGCTGCTGTTAATGCCTAATCTTTTGCGAGATTGAGGATAAGGTATTTAGATTTGATAAATCTATTTGACTTGGTAATTGCAAGGCTGCCGTTTTAATGCTAATCTTTTGCAGATTTAATTCGATCATTGAATAGAGATAAGGTATTTATGAGCATTACAGGAATCCTTTGCTATTGGATAACTTTTGTGATTGCAAGTCTGTGCATTGGTTAATGCTAAACTTTGCAGTGTAATTGAAATGAAGGATAGGTATTTAGATACGATCTTACAGAAAGATTCCTTTGATTGTAACTTTGTAATTGCAAGTATTTCGCCATGTTTAATGCTAATCTTTGCCAGAATGAATTGAAAGATGCAAGTGATAAAGGTTTTAGAACTTTACCAGAAAACTTTGATTGATAACTTTGTGAATTTTGTTTTTGGCAGTGTGTGCCATTTAAATTGCTAATCTTTGCAGATGAATTGAAAATAGAGAGATAAGGTTATTTAGAATTTAACAGAATCCTTATGACTAACTTTGTGATATTGCACAAGTGTCCATGTTTAATTATGCTAATGCTTTGCAATTTAATTGACAATGAAGCAGATAAGGTATATTAGCTTAAATAGGAATCCTTTAGATTTAACTTTGATTATTGCAAAGTGTGGCTGTTTTAATGCTAATCTGTGCAGATGGAAATTGAAATTAGAAGAGATAGGTATTTTAGAAGTTTACAGGAATCTTGGATGATAACTTTGTGAATTGCAAGTGTGCCATAGTTTAATGCTAATCTTTGCAGATGGATTGAAATAAACGAAGATTAAGTATTTAGAATTAATGAAATTCTTTGCACTATAACTTTGATTTCGCAAGTGTGCCATCTTATTTTATTCTATTTTGCGTGATTGTGGAAGATAAGTTATTCAAATTTTAATTCTTTATTGTATTAGTGTATCGTATGTGCATTTTTTGATCTTTGCAAGATTATAATGTATAGGTATTTAGAATTTTCAAATTTTTTTATTTCGTGATTGCAATGTGATTTTAAGCTTTTTGCAGGGATACATAATGAGAGGGTTTTAGCAATCACAAAATCCTTGATTGAAAACTTTTTATTGCAGTGTGATTTTTAATGCTATTTTCAGAAAGAATAACGACGATAACGATTATATAAATCTTGGAGTTGAAGCTGTGGAGGAAGGAGGTCTCTGGTTGCGGGTTACTAGGTTCGCGAATGAGGAACGGTATTATGAGAAGCTCAGGAATCTTATATTGATATATTTAATTCGTGTTATTTTTTTTTTATAATTACTTCTTTTGTCGGGGATTGTATGGTATGTGTATTTAGATTTAAGATATTTTTATCCTTTTATCTTTTATTGCAATTTCATTTTAAATCCTTAATTTTTTTTTTTTTTATTTAATTTAATAAAGACTATTTTGTTGATTGATCTTATCTGATACTTTAATTAAAGTTGTGTTTATTTTTTTTATTTCAGATGTAATTGATTATAATTTAGATGTAGATATTTTACTTTTACGATCTTTTGTTTAATTTTGTGTCAAAGTTAATGTTTATTGCTCATTTTCAGATTTTTTTTGTGAATTTATTTTGAGATGTTTTAGTATTTAATGAAATCTTTTTTGTTTTGTTTTGCTATTTTTTGCCATTTTATCTTTTAATGATTGAATAGATAAGGTAATATTAAGAATTTTTTAATTGATACTTTTGTTTTCGTGTGTCTTTTTATGAATCTTTATGGATTAATGTTAAGTATTAAGTTACGATCTGGTGATTTAATTTAAGTTTTTATTATAATTTGTGATTGATGTCTTCTTAATCTATTTTTTTTTTCATTTTTGGATTTTTTATTGATAAAATTGAAGTAGTATTTAATACATCTTTTTATAATTGTTATTCAAGTGTGCCTGTTATGCTAAATCTTTGGATGGTTATATGTAAGTTTTATTATTTTAACAACTTGATGATATTTGTATTCTGTCCTATTTTTTAATGCTAATCTTTGAGATTTTTTTTAATTGATAGATTTTTTTTTTTTTTTAGTATTTTTGTTTATCGAATCTTTTTTAAGATTTCATTTAATATTTTTTTTTTTTATTTTTTAAGTGTTTTTTTTTTTTTTGATTCGTTTATATTTATTTTTTTATTTTCATTTTTTTTTATCGAATTGAAATGTTTTTTTTTAAAGATAATTTTAAATTATAATTTTTTGATTCTTTTGTTGCATTTTTGTAATTGCCTTTTTTTTTTTTTTTTTATTACGTGTCCTTTTTAATGCTAATTTTGTTTATTTTTTTTTTTTTTTGATAAGTATTTAATTATTTAATGATCTTTTTTTTATTATTATTTTGTTCGATGTGATTTTAATGTCCTATCTTTGCAGATGGAATTGAAATGAAGAGATAAGGTATTTAGAATTTAGACAAAAATCCTTTGGATTGATAACTTTTGAATGCAAAGTGTGCCATGTTTATTATGTAATATTTGCAGATTTAATTAGAATGAAGAGATAAGGTATTTTAGAAGCTCCAGGAATCCTTTGATTGGATAACTATGTGTATTGTAAGTTGTCCAGTTTAATGACTAATCTTTGCAGATGATGATAAGAGATAAGTATTCAGAATTTAGACAATCCTGTATGATAACTTTTTGAATGCAAGGTGCCATGTTTAATGCAATTCTTTGCCAGATGGAATTGAAAATGAAGTATAAGGTATTAGAATTTACAAAAGAATCCTTTGATTGATAACTTTGTGTATTGCAAGTGTGCCATGTTTAAATGCTAATCTTTGCAGGGGAAATTGAAATGAAGAGATAAGGTATTTAGAATTTAGACAAATCCTTGGATTGATAACTTTGTGAATTGCAAGTGTCCATGTTTAATGCTAATCTTGCAGATGGATTGAAATTGAAGAGATAAGGTATTTAGAATTTAAAAATCCTTGATTTGATAACTTTGTGAATGCAAGTGTGCTATGTTTAATTTGAAATTGAAATGAAGTGATAAGGTTTTAGAATTCACAAGAATTTACTTTGATTGAATATATTTGTGAATTGCATGTGTCCATGTTTAATGCTAATCTTTGCAGATGGAATTGAAATGAAGAGATAAGGTATTAGAATTACAGGATTCCGTGATATCTTGGATTACACGATACCTTTGATTGATAACTTTGTGAATCTGCAAGTGTGCCATGTTTTAATGCTAATCTTTGCAGGGGAAATTTAAATGAAGAGATAAGGTTATTTAGCATTTACAAAATTCCTTTGATTGATAACTTTGGAATTGACGTGTGTCATGTTTAATGCTTAATCTTTGCAGATGGAATTGAAATGAAGTGATAAGGTATTTAGAATTTACTAAGAATCCTTTGATTGATATATTTGTGAATTGCAATGTGTTCCATGTTTAATGCTAATCTTTGCAGATGGAATTGAAATTAAGAGATAAGGTATTTAAAAGTTACAGAGAATCCTTGGAATTGATAACTTGTGAATTTGCAAGTTGTTTGGCCATGTTTAATGCAATCTTTGCAGATTTTTAATTCGAATGAAGAGATAAGGTATTTAGAGCTCCAGGAATCCTTGAGATAACTTTGTGATATGAAGGTGCTATGTGTTTAATGCTAATCTTGCAGGATGGAATTGAAATGAAGAGATAAGGTATTGAAGTACAGGAATCTTTTGATTGATAACTTTGTGAATTGCAAGTGTGCCATGTTTTAATGCTAATCATTGCAGGGACATTGAAATGAAGAGATAAGGTATTTAGAATATACAAGAATCCTTTGATTGATAACTTTCTGTATTGCAAGTGTGCCATGTTTAATGCTAATCTTTGCAGAATTGAAATGAAGAGAACGGTATTTAGAATTTAGATAAATCTTGTATTGATAACTTTGTGAATTGCAAGTGTTCCGTGTTTAATGCTAATCTTTGCAGATTTAATTGAATGAAGAGATAAGGTATTGGAAGTTACAGGAATCCCTTCATTGATAACTTTGTGAATTGCAGTGTGCCATGTTAATGCTAATCTTTGCAGATGGAATTGAAATGAAGAGATAAGGTATTTAGAATTACAGGAATCTTTTGATTGATAACTTGTGAATTGCAAGTGTGCCATTTTAATGCTAACTTTTGCAGATGGAATTGAAAATGAAGAGATAAGGTATTTAGAATTTAAAAGAATCCCTTGATTGATAACTTTGGGTATTGCAAGTGTGCCATTTTTAATGCTAATCTTTGCAGATGAAATTGAAATGAAGAAGATAAGGTATTTAGCTTTTATCAGGAATCTTTTGATTTATAACTTTGTTAATTGCAAGTGTGCCATGTTTAATGCAATTTTGCAGATTGGAAATTGAAATGAAGAGATAAGGTATTAGAATTTAACATGAATCTCTTTGATGATAACTTGTTGAATTGCAAGTGTGCCATTTTAATGTTAATCTTTCAGATGGAATTGAAATGAAGAGATAGGTATTTAAAATTTAGAATGAATTCTTTGAATTGAAACTTTGTGTATCGTAAGTGTGCCATTTTTAATGCTAATCTTTGCAGATGTAATTGAAATGAAGAGATAAGATATTTACTTTTACAGGAATCTTTTGATGATAAGTTTGTGAATTGCAAATGTGCCATTTTAATGCTAATCTTTGCTGCATGGAATTTGAAATGAAGAGATAAGTATTAGAAGTTCTAGGAATCCTTTGATTGATAACTTTGTGTATTGCAAGTGTGCCATTTTTAATGCTAATCTTTGCAGATTTTATTCGAATGAAGAGATAAGGTATTTAGAAGCTCCAGAATCATTGATTGATAACTTTTGAATTGCAAGTGTGCCGTTTAATGCTAATCTTGTCAGATAGAATTTAAATGAAGAGATAAGGTATTTAGAAGTTAAAGAATTCCTTTGATATATTTGTGAATTGCAAGTGTTCCATTTTTAATGCTAAATCTTTGCAGATGGAATTAAATAAAGAGATAGGTATTTAGACGTTACAGGATTCCTGTGACATCTTTTTGTATTGCAATGTGGTGCCATGTTTAATGCTAATCTTTGCAGATGGAATTGAAATGAAGATATAAGGTATTTGAATTTAGCAAATCCTGGATTGATAACTTTGTGAATTGTAAGTGCGCCATGTTTAATGCTAATCTTTGCAGATGGAATTGAAATGAAGAGATAAGGTATTTAGAATTAGGCAAATCCTTTGATTTGATAACTTTGTGAATTGCAAGTGTTCCAGTTAATGCTAATCTTTTGCAGATTTAATTAGATGAAACAGATAAGGTATTTAGAAGCTCCAGGAATCCTTTGATTGATAACTTTTGTGTATTGTAAGTGTGCCATGTTTTAATGCTAATCTTTGCAGATGGAATTTAAATGAAGCAAGATAAGGTATTCAGAATTTAGACAAATCCTTGTATGATAAACTTTTGAATTGCCAAGTGTGCCATTTTAATGCTAATCTTGTCAGATGGAATAAAATGAATGTGAAAGGTATTTAGAATTTACAAGAATCCTTTGATTGATAACTTTGTGAGTTGCAAGTTGCAATGTTTAATCCTAATCTTTTGCAGGAATGGAATTGAAATTGAGGGAAGATAAGATATTTTAGAAATTACAGGATTTCCTGTGATATCTAGATTTTCAGGAATCCTTTGATTGATAACTTTGTGAATTGCAGTGCACCATGCTTAATGCTAATCTTTGCAGTTAATTTGAATGGAAGATATAAGGTATTTAGAAGCTCCAGGAATCCTTTGATTTGATAACTTGTGTATTGCAAGTGTGCCATTTTTAATGCTAATCTTTGCAGATTAATTCTAATGAAGAGTAAGGTATTTAGAAGTTTCAGGAATCCATTGATTGATAACTTTGTGAATTGCAAATGTGCCATGTTTAATGCTAATCTTTGCAGAGATTTTTGATTGATAACTGTGTATGCAAAGTGTGCCATTTCTAATGCTAATCTTTGCAGATTTTAATTCGATCTTCATTCGAATTAAATCTAAGTATTTAGAAAGCTCCAGTAATCCTTTGATTGATAACTTTGTGATTTGCAAGTGTGCCATTTTTAATGCTAATCGTTGCAGATGCAATTGAAAAATGAAGTGATAAGGTATTTAGAATTTACAAAAAAACCTTTTGATTGAAACTTTTGAATTGCATGTGTTCCATGTTTAATGCTAATCTTTGCAGATGGGAATTGAAATTAAGAGATAAGGATTTAGAATTTAGACAAATCCTTGGATTGATAACTTTGTGAATTGCAAGTGTTCCATGTTTTAATGCTAATCTTTGCAGATTTAATTCGATTAAGAGATAAGGTATTTGAAACTCAAGGAATCCTTTGATTGATAACTTTGTGATTTGCAAGTGTGCTATGTTTAATGCTAATCTTTGCAGATGGAATTGAAATGAAGAGATAAGGTATTTAGAAGTTACAGGAATCCTTGGATTGATAACTTTGTGAATTGCAAGTTGCCATGTTTAATGCTAATCTTTGCAGTTTAATCGAATGAAGAATAAGTGTTTGAAGCTCCAGGAATCCTTTGATTGATTAACTTTGTGATTTGCAAGTGTGCTATGTTTAATGCTAATCTTTGCAGATGGAATTGAAATAAAGAGATGAGATAAGGTATTTAGACTTACAGGATTCCTGTGACATCTTTGTGTATGCGCAAGTGTGCCAGTTTAGTGCTAATCTTGCAGATGAAATTGAAATGAAGAGATAAGGTTTTAGAAATTTAGAACAAATCCTTGGATTGATAACTTTTTGATTGCAAGTGTGCCATGTTTAATGCTAATCTTTGCAGATGGAATTGAAAATGAAGTGATAAGGTATTTAGAATTTAACAAGAATCCTTTGATTGAAACTTGTTGTATTGCAAGTGTGCCATGTTTAATGCTAATCTTGCAGGGGAAATTGAAATGAAGAGATAAGTATTTAGAATTATAGACAAATCCTGGATTGATAACTTTGTGAATTGCAAGTGTTCCATGTTTAATGCTAATCTTTGCAGATGAATTTGAAATGAAGAGTAAGGTATTTTAGGAATTTAGACAAAATCCTTGGATGATAACTTTGTGAATTGCAAGGTTCCATGTTTAATGCAATCTTGCAGATGGAATTGAAATGAAGAATAAGGTATTTAGAATTTAGAGAATCCTTGGATTGATAACTTTGTGAATTGCAAGTGTGCTATGTTTAATGAATTGAAATGAAGAGATAAGGTATTTTAGAAGTTACAGGATTCCTGTGATATCTAGGATTTACTGGATTCCTTTTGATTGATAGCTTTGTTATTGCAAGTGTGTTCATGTTTAATGCTAATTCTTTGCAGATGGAATGAAATGTAGAGATAAGGTGTTTAGAAGTTACAGGAATCCTTTTGATTGATACTTTGTGTATTGCAAGTGTGCCATTTTTAAATCTAATCTTTGCAGATTTAATTCGAATGAAGAGATAAGTATTTAGAAGCTCCAGGAATCCTTGATTATAACTTTGTTAATTGCAATTGTGCATGTTTAATGCTAATCTTTGCAATGGAATTGAAAATGAAGTGATAAGGTATTTAGAATTTACAAGAATACTTTGATTGATATATTTGTGAATTGCATGTGTTCCATGTTTATGCTAATCTTTGCAGATGGAATTTGAAATGAAGAGATAAGGTATTTAGAAGTTACAGGATTCCTGTGATATCTTGGATTTACACGATACCTTTGATTGATAACTTTTGTGAATTTCAAGTGTGCCAGTTTAATGCTAATCTTTGCTGATGGAAATTGAAATGAAGAAAATAGGTATTTAGAAGTTACAGGAATCTTGATTGATAACTTTGTGAATTGCAAGTGTGCCATGTTTAATGCTAATCTTGCAGGGGAAATTGACATGAAGAGATAAGGTATTTAGCATTTACAAAATTCCTTTGATTGATAACATTTGTGAATTGCACGTTGTCTGTTAAGGCTAATCTTTGCAGATGGAATGAAAATGAAGTGATAGGTATTTAGAATTTACAAGAATCCTTTGATTGATATATTTGTGAATTGAATGTGTTCCATGGTTTAATGCTAATCTTTGCAGATGGAATTGAAATTAAGAGATAAGGTATTAGAAGTTACAGAATCTTTGATTGATAACTTTGTGAATTGCAAGGTGCCATTGGTTAATGCTAATCTTTGCAGGGACATTGAAATGAAGAGATAAGGTATTTAGATTTTACAAGAATCATTTGATTGATAACTTTCTGTATTGCAAGTGTGCCTGTTTAATGCTAATCTTTGCAGATGGAATTGAAATGAAGAGATAAGTATTTAGAAGTTACAGGAATTCTTTGATATATTTGTGAATTGCAAGTGTTCCATGTTTAATGCTAACTTTGCAGGGACATTGAAATGAAGAGATAAGGTATTTAGAATTTACAAGAATCCTTTGATTGATAACTTTCTGTATTGCAAGTGTGCCATGTTAATGCTAATCTTTACAGATGGAATTGAAATGAAGAGATTAGGTATTAGAATTTAGATAATCTTGGATTGATAACTTTTGTGAATTGCAAGGGTTCCAGTTTGCAGATTTAATTCGAATGAAGAGATAAGGTATTAAGAAGCTCCAGGAATCCTTTGATTGATATTTGTGAATTGCAAGATGTGCCATGTTTAATAGCTAATCTTTGCAGGGGACATTAAATGAAGAGATAAGGTATTAGAAATTTACAAGAATCCTTTGATTGATAACTTTGTTAATTGCAAGTGTGCCATGTTTAATGCTAATCTTTGCAGATGGAATTGAAATGAAGAGATAAGGTATTTAGAATTTAGATAAATTCTTGGATGATAACTTTGTGAATTGCAAGATGTTCCGTGTTTAATGCTAATCTTTGCAGATTAATTCGAATGAAGAGATAAGGTATTTGGAAGTTCTAGCAGGAATCCTTTCATTGATAACTTTGTGAATTGCAAGTGTGCCATGTTTAATGCTAATCTTTGCAGATGTAATTGAAATGAAGAGATAAAGGTATTTTGAAGTTACAGGATTCCTGTGATATCTTAGATTTACAGGATTCCTTTGATGATAACTTTGTTAATTGCAAGTTGTGCCATGTTTAATGATAATCTTTGCAGATGGAATTGAAATGAAGAAAGATAGGTATTTAGCTTTTACAGGAATCTTTGATTGATAACTTTGTGAATTGCAATGTGTGCCATTTTTAATGCTAATCTTTGCAGATGGAATTGAAAATGAAGAGATAAGGTATTTAGAATTTTAAAAGAATCCCTTGATTGATAACTTTGTGTATTGCAAGTGTGCCATTTTTAATGCCAATCTTTGCAGATGAAATTGAAATGAAGAGATAAGGTATTTAGCTTTTATAGGAATCTTTTGATTGATAACTTTGTTAATTGCAAGTGTGCCATGTTTAATGCTAATTTGTGCAGATGGAATTGAAATGAAGAGATAAGGTATTAGAATTTAAATGAATTCTTTGATTGATAACTTTGTGTATCGCAAGTGTGCCATTTTTAATGCTAATCTTTGCAGATGGAATTGAAATGAAGAGATAACGGTATTTAAAATTTAATAAATTCTTTGATTGATAACTTTGTGTATCGTAAGTGTGCCATTTTTAATGCTAATCTTTGCAGAGGAATTGAAATGAAGTGATAAGGTATTTAGAAGTTACAGGAATCTTTGATTGATAACTTTGTTGAATTGCAAGTGTGCCATGTTTAATGCTAATCTTTGCAGGGGACATTGAAATGAAGAGATAAGGTATTTAGAATTTACAAAATCCATTGATTGATAACTTTCTGTATTGCAAGTGTGCCATGTTTAATGCTAATCTTTGCAGATGGAATTGAAATGAAGAGATAAGGTATTAGAATTTAGATAAATCCTTGGATTGATAACTTGTGAATTGCAAGTGTTCCATGTTTGCAGATTTAATTCGAATGAAAGATAAGGTATTTAGAAGCTCCAGGAATCCTTTGATTGATATATTTGTGAATTGCAAGTGTTCATGTTTAATGCTAATCTTTGCAGGGACATTGAAATGAAGAGATAAGGTATTTAGAATTTAGATAAATCCTTGGATTGATAACTTTGTGAATTGCAAGTGTTCCATGTTTAATGCTAATCTTTGCAGATTTAATTCGAATGAAGAGATAAGGTATTTGGAAGTTACAGGAATCCTTTTTCATTGATAACTTTGTGAATTGAAAGTGTGGCCATGTTTAATGCTAATCTTTGCAGATGTAATTGAAATGAAGAGATAAGATATTTAGCTTTTACAGGAACTTTTGATTGATAAGTTGTGAATTGCAAGTGTGCCATTTTAATGCTAATCTTTGCAGATGGAATTGAAATGAAGAGATAAGATATTTAGAATTTAGACAATCCTTGATTGATAACTTTGTGATTGCAAGTGTGCCATTTTTAATGCTAATCTTTGCAGATGGAATTGAAAATGAAGAGATAAGGTATTTAGCTTTTATAGGAATCTTTTGATTTATAACTTTGTTAATTGCAAGTGTGCCATGTTTAATAATAATTTTTGCAGATGGAATTGAAATGAAGAGATAAGGTATTTAGAATTAACAAGAATCCTTTGATTGATAACTTTGTTAATTGCAAGTGTGCATGTTTAATGCTAATCTTGCAGGGAAATTGAAATGAAGAGATAAGGTATTTAGAATTTAGACAAATCCTTGGATTGATAACTTTGTGAATTGCAAGTGTGCCATTTTTAATGCTAATCTTTGCAGATGGAATTGAAAATGAAGAGATAAGGTATTATAGCTTTTATAGGAATCTTTTGATTTATAACTTTGTTAATTTGCAAGTGTTGCCATGTTTAATGATAATTTTTGCAGATGGAATTGAAATGAAGAGATAAGGTATTTAGAATTTAAATGAATCTTTTGATTGATAACTTTGTGAATTGCAAGTGTGCCAATTTTAATGCTAATCTTTGCAGATGGAATTGAAATGAAGAGATAAGGTATTTAGAATTTAAATGAATTCTTTGAATGATAACTTTGTGTATCGCAAGTGTGCCATTTTTAATGCTAATCTTTGCAGATGAATTGAAATGAAGAGATAAGTTATTTAAAATTTAAATTAATTCTTTGATTGATAACTTTGTGTATCGTAAGTGTGCCATTTTTAATGCTAATCTTTGCAGATGGAATTGAAATGAAGAGATAAGGTATTTAGAAGTTACAGGATTCCTGTGATATCTAGGATTTACAGGATTCCTTTGATTGATAACTTTGTGAATTGCAAGTGTTCCATGTTTAATGCTAATCTTTGCAGATGAATATGAAATGATGAGATAAGATATTTAAAATTTCATAATTTAATCCTTTTGTTGAAAATTTTTCAAGATGCTAGTGAGCCATGTTTTATTTCAACTTAATGGATTGGAATGAAATATGAGTTTTCAGTTTGATAATGAAATCTATATATATATATATATATATATATATATATACAGAGTAGTCATGTACTAAACTTAACTTAGATTTGTACAAAGTATGGGCCCCCAGTGAAAATCAAACTTACTCGTAATACTTTACATCATTCAATGTTCCATTCACAATAAAATCAAATCTTAATCATAGATTTGATAATTTTTCTCTGTTAAATGCAAATCTTTTTAGAATAAAGAGAAATTCAAAGAAAATGTAAGAAATTTAATATATTTTTAATTGACTACTTATATGAATGATTAATCTTTTAAATGCTAATCATTACTTGAATATTTTTGTGTTAAATGCAAAACTTTTTAAAAGAGAAATGCAAATCAAAAGTAGAAATATTTAATATATATTTTTTAATTTTACTATTTTTACTTTACTTGACAAAAATTATAGAATTCACACACATAAATGATTTTCATTTATTTTATTTAGCAGAACATAAACTAATAACAAATAAGATACAAAATATTTTTTATTTGATATCTGACCTTTCTAACTTCATAAAACGTTTAAACCAACTAGATTGAATTACTCAAATTGAAGGTATGATTTTTCCCAAGCCATGCAGAGGAACACATGAAATAACCCAATTCTGAGTAATAAACCTATGGAGTGATCTTGTAATTTTTCTTATTAAAACAAATACCAGCAGTAGCCTAGATATGCAAATCAGTCTTCAGTTCTTGCAGATATAAAAATAAATTGGTTGAAACAGGTGTCAATGTTTGACAGAACTGTAGGAAATCAAATGAATGAAATGTGATTTACATTGAGAAAAGTGAATCGAAAATCAGTATTAACACACAAACAGATGAAAATGAGGTGAAAGTGGGCTAAATAGAAACAATCAATGTGTAGACAATTGAATGAAAGTGATATTCAATAATGAATCAAGAATCTGCATTTGTAAGTTGCTGTAACTTTTTTTTTCTGGTGCCATTCATATGCAACATATAAAGAAGCAAACAAGTCAATTTCCCAATAATTCATGATATTGGATTGAATTTATAAAGAATCAAGGAAGATGGTCATCATTACCTCAACAATCTATGCACATGTGTACATTAAGATATTGGATAATTTTCTCATCACATTGATTGAAAATTGGTTTGGTGATGAATTATTTTTCAGGACAATAATGTACCTTGTCGCAGAGCAAAAGAGAGTCAAACTTTCTTTAGGAAAGAGCATATAAAATCAATGACTTTGCCAACATACAGTCCAATCTAAATCCAATTGAAAATTAAAAAAAAAGGTTCCATGCGAAGACTCCATTCACTACTGAAGATCTATTAACTGCCATTCAGGAATGTTAAAACTACTTTGATAAAGAAATATTGCTTTAAATTAGTGAAATCCATCATTTTTCCTCAAACTTTGGTTATTCAATATTTTCCTCTACATGCTTGGAAAAAATTTATACCATTAAATTAAGTTCCCAAAATTCACACTCAATTGTCCAATTGGACACATGGCCGAGTGGATTAGGCAGTTAGATTAAAAGTTATCTCTGGTTCCTGAGTTCAATCCTGAGTGAAAGCAGTTAAAAAATAATTAATTAACACAACTCCTACCCCAGCTATGGTTAGCTGAATGAGAACAGGATACCCCCGTGGAATAAATAAAGGGTTAGGTTCAAAGTTCCGTGATGGCTCCCGAATACGACAAGAAAGTTCCCGAGTTCGAAAAGAAGGTTCCCGAGTCCGAGAAGAAATACCTGAAGAAGGCCGGAGAGGTATATCGGCCGAAACGTTGTACAAATAACAAGGAAGATGGGGACAATAGTCCGAATAACACTAATAATACTAATCTTCAAGCCTCATCTCAAACATTCAGAGAAACATTAAATTAAATAATTTAATATAAATAAGTTTAAGGTATATTTTATGAAGCCAGAATGTTCATCTATTAAACAAAAACAGTTTTGCATCTTATCTATTATTAGTTTATTTACTACTCGATAAAAAAAAAGATGAACATCAATTCTATAATTTTTGCCAGAGGTAGTATTATGTTATATATTGCGTTTAGATGTTACTTCAATGTTATTTTTAGGCTAGATGNTAAATCTTTTCAGAAGACAAAGGTAGAAATATTTAATCTATTTTTTAATTTGACTATTTTTATTACATTCTGTAATCATCTTTTAAGGTAAAAATATATTTTTAAAATTTATTATTAATATTACGTACTCAATTTTAAAAAGGCAACCTTGGTATCACTAAGAACTATAGAGGTATAACCTTTACTGACATATCTGCTAAGGTTTATAATACCCTTCTTTTTAATTGCATCCAACCTGAAGGAGAGAAAATCCTTAGGAAAAACCAAAACTGGTTTTGTAGAAATTGATCCACAACTTCACAGATCCTGACTATCTATCAAATTGTAGAAGGGGTTTGAGCAAATATCTCAAAGTAACACTACTGGCATTTGGCTCCATACATAGAGGGAAGGTGGTTCAAATACTACTAGCATATGGTTTCCACAAAGAAATTTACCACTATAAAGATACAAAAGCAATGATCCATTTGGTGACAGATTACTTTGACATCAATGCTGGAGTCCTACAAGGATATACACTACCACCATACATATTTATAATATTCCTATGTACTCAGAATCTCACTAGATCCTATAAAACAAAATGGCTTCAATCTAGGGGGAAAAAAAGGCAATAAGCTGGTGATATTCAACTCAGACTATTACAAATGTGAACTATGCAGATGATCTGGCATTTCTTGCAGATACACCTGCAAGCAACAGAATCACTGCTGCATAGCCTAGAGAGGCTGGCAAGAAGCATTTAACCTCTATGTGAATGCAGAGAGTTCATGTGTATTAAAAAAGAAGGATGGTTAGCATCTAAAATTAGTAAACCAGTTCATATACCTAGGTAGCAATATCTCACCTACAGAATGTGATGTCAATGTACACATAGGAAAGGAATGGTTTGCTATAGACAGATTATCCATCATATGGAAATCTGATCTCACTGATAGGATAAAGCAATAATTTTTAGAAAGCTGTATTAGTGCTACTGTATGGCTGCATCACTTAGACCCTAAGGAAGCGCTTAGAGAAAAGCTAGATCGGAGCTACACAAGGATGCTGTGCACTGTCCTGAACAAATATTAGAAGCAGCATCCTACAAGAAAACAGCTGGACAGTCACTTGCCTCCCATTGCACAAATCATCCAGGTGAAATGAACAAGACACTTGGAGAAGCAAGGAAGAACTCATAAGTGACATTTTCCTGTGGACATCTAAAGATGGACCCACCAGTGTTGGCTGACTAGCAAAAACCTACATCAATCAGCTCTGTGGGGATTCTGTATTCTGTGCAGAAGGTCAGCTTGGGGCGATGACCAATGGGAATAGTTTGCGAGAAAGAATCATGGGAATCTGTGCTAACAGATGATGATATTACAGTCTATATTAATCTTTTAAATGACAATTACTTGAATGTTTTTTTTGTGTGTTAAATGCAAATTTTTTCAGAAGAGAAATGCAACACAAAGGTAGAAATATCTAATCTATTTTTTAATTTCACTATTTATATTACATTCTTTTTTATGAATCTGTGCTATCAATGCAACCTGATGATAATGAATCTTTTAAATGCTAATCATTACTTGAATGTTGTTTTTTTTTTGTTAAATGCAAATATTTTCAGAAGAGAAATGCAAGGCAGAAGTAGAAATATTTAATATATATTTTAATTTTACTATTTATTTTACATTCTGTATTAACCTTTTAAATGCTAATCATTACTTGAATGTTGTTTTTTGTGTTAAATGCAAATCTTTACAGAAGAGAAATGCAAGACAAAGGTAGAAATATTTAATCTATTTTTTAAAATTCTCTATTTATATTACATTTTTATTTTTATTCTTTTTTTTTACAAATCTGTACTATGAATGCAACCTGATGATAATGAATCTTTCAAATGCTATGATGATATTACAGTCTATATTAATCTTTTAAATGCTAATCATTACTTTAATGTTGTTTTGTTTTTGTTTTTGTTTTTTTTTGGTGCAAATCTTTTCAGAGGAGAAATGCAAGAAAGAAGTAGAAATATTTAATATATTTTCAGAAGAAAAATGCAATGCAGAGGTAGAAATATTTAATCTATTTTTTAATTTGACTTTTATATTCTGTATTAATCTTTTAAATGCTAATTATTACTTGAATGTTGTTTTTTTGTGTTAAATGTAAATCTTTTCAGAAGAGAAATACAATGCAGAGGTAGAAATATTTAATCTATTTTTTTAAATTCACTAATTATATTACACTCCTTTTTTTTTCTTTAAAAAAAATTTTTTTTTACAAATATGTGCTATGAATGCACCTTTTAAATGCTAATCACTACTTTAATGTTTTTTTTCTTTCTTTCTTTCTTTTTTTTTTTTTTCAAATATTTTCAGAAGAGAAATGCAAAAAAGAAGTAGAAATATCTAATATATTTTCAGAAGAGAAATGCTACACATAATTACAAATATTTAATATATTTTTAAAATTGATTATTTATTTTACATTCTGTATTAATCGTTTAAAAGCTAATCATTACTTAAATGTTGTTTTTTGTGTTAAATGCAAACCTTTTCAGAAGAGAATTACAATGCAGTGGTAGTAATATTTAATCTATTTTTTAAATTCACTATTTATATTACCTTCATTTCTTCTTTTTTTTTTTTTTTTTTTTTCATTCTTTTTTTTACAAATCTGTACTATGAATGCAACCTGATGATGTGGATTTTTTAAATTGCTAATCATTACTTGAATGTTTTTTTTTTTCTTTCTTTTTTTTTGTGTTAAATGCAAATATTTTCAGAAGAGAAATGCAAGAAAGAAGTAGAAATATTTAGTATATTTTCAGAAAAGAAATGCATCACATAAGTACAAATATTTAATATATATTTTAATTTTACTATTTATTTTACATTCTGTATTAATCTTTTAAATGCTAATCATTACTTGAATTTTGTTTTTTGTGTTAAATGTAAATCTTTACAGAAGAGAAATGCAAGACAAAGGTAGACATATCTAATATATTTTCAGAAGAGAAATGCAACACATAAGTACAAATATTTAATATATATTTTAATTTGACTATTTATTTTACATTCTGTATCAATATTTCTAAATGCTAATCATTACTTGAATGTTATTTTTTGTGTTTGATGTAATTTTAAAATGTGCAAGTTGATAATATTTATAGTAAGTTTCATTGTTCTTCTTGCAATTATTGGATTTAGTCATAAATAATTTCCATTTTTTATACACAATTGGAAATTAGCTGATTAAAGAGTGCTTTCATCAGTCATTATTTCATTAGTAAAAAAAAAGTATACACACTATGACCACATACCCAAACATTTGAAGAGCTGAAAGTGCATATTCAACATATAATATGGGAATCTGACAATAAGTCTCATTCTAGCATTGATATGAACACAGACTAGGATGCTCATCAGACCCCAGTCAAGATGTGTTTTAAGAGAATTGATGGAATGCAATCTGTGCAAAAGTACTTGGGAATTAGCACTTGACCTCAACACATCCCAATCCACAATTTGCCACCATTTGAAAAAGATAGGAAAAGTGAGAATAATAAGGAAGATCGTATATCCAGATTGACAAGTCTTCTTTCAAGGCAGATAAATTATTTGTTTCTCAAGAATATCATTACAGGTGATGAAAAATGTGTCTTTGATGGCAATGTTCAATGCAAAAAGCAGTGGAATTACAGCAGCCTACCCCAAAGATGGAGCTTCATGGAAGAAAAGTTATGCTATGTGTATAGTGGGATCACCATAGTATTATTCATTTTGAGTTTTTGAACTGTAATCAGACACACAATGCAGACTTATATACTCTCAACAGTTGCAACATGTAAATGAAAATCTAAGAAAATGACCGACACTTATCAATAGGAGAAACACTGCTTCTCTATGATAATAAAAGATCACACAGGCAAAAATATTGGATTAAGTCTGGTCTGTTCCATCCACCCTATTCACCAGACTCTACACCGATTGATTTCTATCTTTTTCATTCTCTACAAAATGCTCTGAATGAATTTCTCAAGAAGACCAGGTGAAAATATTTGTGAAAAACTTCTTGAGTTTGAAACCAGATGAATTTTATTTGAGAGGAATCAACAAGCTAGCAAGTGGCAAAAGGTGTTTCAAAATAATGGCAAATATACTATTGATTAAAATTTATTCAATGTTGAAATTAGTCATGAATGAAATTTATTTTACTAAAACAAAAATTATTTATGACTCAACCTAATAATTGTAAATTTAATTTCACTATAAAGAGAAATCAAATGCAATGTTAAGAATATTGAAAATAGTTTCTAAATTGACAATATAGTAAATTTCAAAGGTTCCATTTAAACACTAATGATAATTTCATATTTGAAAATGTACAGAATGATAGAATTGAATTATTTAAGATTTTCTCTTAATTGATAACATTTATTGTGAATTTTATTGTTCTTATAAATGCTAATCATAACTTCTATGTTTGCTTTTTGAATGATTTTTTAGAATAGCCAAGGCAGGAATATTTAATAGATTCCCTCAAATTGATAATATTTTGAGAAATGATCCTTATATGATCACATATCTAACTCTCAAATATATTGGGATTTCCTTGCTCTTGATCATTTGGAAAATCCATGAAGAATTTTGTTAGATTTATTGATTTATTGCCTTTACCAAAGAATTTCTCTCAGAGAAAGCAGGGCACCACTGATATGGTCTTATTCAATGTAGGCAAATAGTTATGCAGTAATTTTATAGACGATCTTTTTTGCTATGACATTAAAGAACCATTCAGTATATTTCATTTGATATCCTAATTTTTATTGATGCACTTTATACCTCAGTTTGCTATGTAGAATAGATTACATATATTATAAAAATACAAGATATCTGTTGGCAAAAATTGTAAAATTTTCATATTTACCAAGGGTTGATTTATGTAGACTTTTTAATGTTAACATAAAGACCCTATAAAAATACATAGTGGTAAAAAATCTTTTGCAATTATTTTGAACCTTTGCCATTTTTGAGGGTTTTTTTATCTACTGGCCTATCAGTTGAAAGAGATATTATATGTTTGGATGTCATGCCAAAAGATTGACCACATCCCATTCATATTCTGTTGGTGCAGTGGCAGAGGACTACACCCAGCAGAGGAATGTTACATGTGCTTTGATGCATATGGTAACTTGTAAGCTTGTATGATTAGCGAAGCATCCAAAGCATGTGTTATATTGATTTATTGATTGTATTGTTAACTTTTCATACATTGACACAAATATCTTTAGAAAGGAATATGTCAAAGTTTTTTTATGATTGCTATTGTTTTTTTGTGTTGAAATATTTTTTATAAATAAGGTTCACTAACATTATCAAGGTAGGATTCTATTTTAATCACTAAATTGAATTTTTCTGTTTTGATAATTGTTTTTGCTGTATGATATAATTTGTTTTTTGTAATTTTCTATTTTCTATTTTTTTTAAATCATTAAATTTTCCATTTTGTAAATTGAATATAAATGTTACTGAGTTCTCTTTAAGTACTTTTTTATTAAATTTTATTTGAAAGGCATTTTATAAATGTTTGATTTCAATGTTTTTTTATTTAGTCATTTTGCATGAATGTTTATTTTGTATTCTATTTGTAATACATCTCTCTAAATAAATGTATGGATGGCAAAGGCAAAAATGCACAAAAGGTGTTTATTCAATCTGTAATTTTAATGTCATTATGAATGTTTTTTTCTTTATTTATTTGTTTGTATTGTGATTTAGTTTTGTTCATTGAAAATTATTTTCACAGAAGAAATTGTGAGAAGCATTTGCAAGTAATTTTTTTCTTTTAGATTTTTGAATTTTTATGAATTGATTTTTGAAAGATGCCTTTTTTATTTTACTGCTTTTAAGGAAAATTTAATTTTTCTTGAATATTTGGATTTGATTTGATCATGATTTTTTTGTGTTTAATCAATGTTGGAATGTTTTTGTCAGAAAAGAATTTTGATTGAATTCAAAGTAGTTTATGAATGGATTAATTTTTCTCATATTATTGTTTGCTGTTTTAAATGAAACACTTTAGAAAATAATAATGAAATTGTAAAGATACACAACATTTACTTGTTTACAATATGCATCTTTTGTAATGTTGTTACTATGTTTTTTGTTTTTTTCTTTTGTTAAAACATCTTCTTTCAGAAATGATTGAAAATCTAAATCAATGTGAAAACCTAGAATAATTAAGATATTCTGTAAGTACAGTAATATTTTGGTTTTGTATATTTCATATGATGCTGCAGTGTTTTGAATTATAGTTTTTTTTTTAAGAATTACACTGATTGAAACATAGAAGATGATTAGGAAACATTTTGTAAATGTTTTAAATTATACTTTTCTGTGTTAAGTGATTTTTCATAAACATTTTTTGAAAATTCCAAAATGTTTTGACTTTTTAAAAAATATCTCTCTTTAAAGAGATTTTTTTTTTTTTAATTATACCTAAATATTTATCAGAAACTTTCTTTAAGTAACTTTTTGGTGAAAATATCTACTTTATTAATATATTTTTTTAAAAAAAGGTAAATGTTTTAAAAGTTGAAAAAATGTTTTAAACCTAGTAAATTAAGAAATTTCGTGATTTTTTTGCATGTTTTGCCATATTTTTATGAAACATTTCAGAAATGCCAGAGCAGCCAACTAAAAAAAAAAGAAGCTTATATACTAAAAAAAAAATACTCACTCACAAAATATTCATGAAAACTTAAAATTGATAATGTGCCTTACCATGCAACCAACATTTACAGGATAATATCAACAGATTCGAAATTCAAAATTAATACTCAGAATTCTACAAGTTGTGAGATGTTCATCTACTTGTGGCTGTGGCTAATTCTCTCACACTCACATAGGGTGGGGAAAGTGGATTTTACACACTTCTTTCTCTGGACAAGTCATTGTCATGCTATGTCATGTAGAAGCTGGTTGTTATATCATGGATTTTTGGAAGCTGATTTTCATCTGCTTTGTAGGGGACCTTGATTGGTGAAGATTGAAAAACCTTAAAATTATAATGTTCGGGTATTCATGTACAGAATGTGTGTTTGAAAGTACTGGAAAAAGTTGAGACATTTGTTTTTATTCTTTAAAAAAAAAAAAAAAAACATCAATAATTTGGCCTACTTATAATTTATAATATTTCAGAATCAAAAATGGTCTTTTACAAAACTCTATCTGAGAAATTTTTGCTTTATAAACCAATTTCAAAGAAGTAGTTTGAGAGGAACTGCAAGGAAATTGTTGTTGACAATCAGAAAGAGACAGTTGGAATTTTTGTGACACATGCTGAGGAAGGAATGTTTGAAGAATTTAACACTGAGACAAGTGGAAGACGGTAATGGGTAAACTACTTGACAAAGCTTTAGCAAATGGATGGTGGAATGAGTACCAGAAAGACAAAGATAAAAGAGTAACTACTGGAAGCAACAAAATAAAGGAAGTTGTGGAGAGGCATGATCACTGACATCTCGAAGGAACTTACCACATAGATTCTTAACATTAAAAATCATAGCTATAGAAAAATACAATATGTATACTATTTCTCTGAATTTTTTAGATGAGGAACTTTCTTGTCATAATCAAGAATATGTATACTTTTTTTTATCCTCACAAAGGAAGCTGTGGAGAGGCATCCTGAAAGAACATATCACATAGAGATAGAGTGACATTAAGATAATTTGTGAACATCAAAGATATGAACATTGATTTAGTGGATAATCTACTTTGCAAATTTCAGCACATAAATGGTAGAATAATTACTAGAAAGATAAAAAGGATTCTTATAGAAGCAAGTACTGCTGAAAACAACAAAAGAAAGGAAACTGGAGAGTCATGGTCACCTACAATCTGAAGGAAAATAACACATAGAGAAAGTATGAAACAAGTTTGAATTAAAGGTAATCACTTAACTTTTTACTTTTATTCTTTTATGTATGTTGAAGTATCCAGTGAAATATTTTATGTTCTGGTTTAATTACCAGTATAGGAATAAGTCTAGCACATGTTCTTGTTAAGGATCTAGTGATGTAGGTTTGTGTATCTGTTATATATAATACACTCCATATGTTGACAAAGAATTTTAAAACAATAATACAACATTGTCATGAAATGGTAAAATATAGTCATGAGGTGAAGTAAATAAAATAACTTATTAAAGCAGGTTAACTTTTGATAGAAAAAATAAGAATTATTTAGCAATAAAACATTGATAATAAACCACTATGCAGCTTTATTCATCCTTTAGTGAAGGCATAAGTGAAGGATTTTCAAACACTGCTATACTAGAATGACATAGCTCTACTTTGATGGATTACAGTGCCCAGTCTTATTTTTCACTATAGACAGACATAGTTGTAAGCACTTCCAGTCTAACACCTAGTTCATATACTTTTGATAACTGACTCTAAAATCCATTTTGTTATTTTTTGTTATTTAGCTTGTATAATTAACTTGAGCTAAACACCAGTAACTTGGTAGATTTGTCGCTTTTGATTGTGTAAATCTGAAAATGATAAATTGTGGTTTTATTCAATTATTTATATTAGTATGAAAAAATGCAGAAACTGGTCAGTACATAATTTTTGACTGAATTTTCTTATTTTGCCCCAAAAGAAGGTTTCTTAGACACAGTCCATCTGTGTTGTCTATGAACTTTTGTCTTGCATTGTTTATTTTATTATCTAATATAGGTGTTAATTCCCAGTGATGTCTTGTACTGTTTATCACAGAGAAGTTTAAGTTTTCTTTTTAATTATTATTGTATTGCATTACCATGTTTTATTATAAATGATTTTTAGGTGAATAACAAGAAAAATCTATTTAATACATAAGTGGGGAAATATTTTGAACGGAAGGTAATGTAGATTGTGTTTCTTTTCCTCTGACAAAATATTAAAATTACATAAATATTTTGATAATTAAATGTTATTATTTTAACCTCTTTCTACCTTTAATTATTATATGATAGTTTAATTTATGGAATATATGTCTGCCATAGTGAATAATATTAGGATTTGTTATTTTTGGTCATCTGCATTTCACCTATCCCAAGAGCTGCATGTTAATTTAAGCAGGTTTTCATCCCATGAAATCATAGCATGTTACAAAAAAAAAAAAATGGACACTGGCTAGAAGTCCAAAAATAAATATATCCTTTTTATATATTAATGCAATTTTATTTTTGGTTATAGAGTTCTATTGCTGTAGTAATAAACAATACCTAATAATATCCATTTTGATTGTATAATGTTCCATTAGAAATAATAAAATTCTGGTATTTTTGATTTTGAAAAAATTAACTTTTTATCAAAAAGTTATTGGAGTTGTTCTTATGATACTGTGTGTATGTGTGTGCATATGTATATATATATACATATATATATATTAGAGAGAAAGAAAGAGAAAGAGAGGATTTATCATTAAATATATTTAGAAGTGTTGTTTATTCAATGTTTTCATTCTGTATGTATATTAAATTTCCTCCTGATCTTTGTTCCATATGCAATTTTGGAAACAATTTGATTATAGTATAAATGTTTGCTTTTTCACTTGTGATTTATATTTTTCAGAAACCTGAATGCTGCACAGCAAGATGATGAAAAATACTCTCCGCTGCTGTTCACTTTATGAATTCATTATTTAATGCTCTTCCGTTGACAATGACTGTCAACATCTGGGCTGTATCACAAACAACCTGTCACTTTTGATGCTACTACAACTTTAACATCCTAATTTTGATATGAAAGACTTTATCAATTGACCAAAATCTCCATTGGAGATGACCTACACCTTCATCATTTTGCCTGTGATGTGGACAGTTAAAAACTCAATAATAGACCGCCAATATTTTAATTCAGATCTTCATAATGTGGATAAATATTTTAGCAACTTTGAACTTATTTGTTATGTAAGACAGTGTTTCTCAAAGTGACCTTTGCTTGAATTTGTAAACTTAATCAAAAAAATAACCTTATCTAAAATCTTGGTTTTAATGTTTTGCATTTTAACAAAATTATTTCTGATTTAAAAATTTTTTTTCTTTCCTCATTAATTAATAAATTTTAGACACCAGTGGAAATCCTTGCAGTCATAAAAAATCAATCATAATTTTCCTTATTTCCATAAGCTGAAACAGGAGTTTAATGTTTCTTCTTTCAAATGGACAAAAAAATTTTCAAGATAATATTAACCTTTATGCAAGTTTCATTATGTTAAATATAGGGGGTGGGTACATTTCATTCCCTGATTGTTTTGCAATGATTCTCATCTTGGATGATTGCATTTTCAAATCAATGAACTTGATTCAATAAAATGAAACAGCATTAACCCTTTATCTACCAGAGTGCACCAAACAACCTAACAATCAAAATGCCAGATTGCCCGAAAATGCAACTCTTAGAAAATGGTTTAGAGTTAAAAAAGAGAAATGAATTAGATGAATACATTTCTATTCAGTACTAAAGAATCAGCCATACAATACTAGCTTTTCAACTATTTGAGACATAGCTATTTCAGATGACAGTGGTAGATAAAGTTAATTTAACCTTTTGAACTCTTAGCCCTCAGATACCCTGGACCTAAGCTCACAAAATTCACAAAAAAAAAAAAGTACATAGCAGATTTAAATTTTGGTCCTGAGTTAAGACATCCCATCATTCTATTAAGAAAGAAAGCTATGTAGTGTTACCTTATTTATAACTATTATATTTACCCGGCATTGTCAGGGGTGTCAAATATGATTGATAAGTTTATTTATGATTTATACCTTAGACATAACCAGTACAAGGATCTTCATAACATAGGGCATGGTAAATAATGTCCTTATTCAATAAATACCCCAGTTGTTTTTTTTATTTACATGCTACTAATACAAAATTTAATATTTAGATAAGTGGTGTCACACCAAATGAACTTGAAATTAATATAAAATAACTGCATATGTTTCATCATAAGATGTTATGCATACTAATACTTCTGGAGATGTTCTAACTGCTGGCATATTAATTACTATCAAGGATAAACAAACAAACTTACTTTTATTGTCCAACAAAAGTATCTAATGTCACTTTTACATCTCAAGATTGAAATCATGCTATCACAATATTTGAAATGAAGTCATTTCTGCATCACCAATTTCAAAAATGTATAGTCCAAAAGATTGCCCTAGAAGTATTTTGAATAATTTTGAGTTTCATTTTCAACCAGTGGTGGTTACATTTCTACTTTGAACAATATAATTATTAATTTTGACTAGTATTTTTTTCTCTTCTTAAATATTTTAGTTTGTTCTGAAATAGAAATATGATTTTGATTAGGTGACAATACAGTGATTCAAAAGAAATTGGTCTCTCTTATCTTAATTTGGAGACATTGGGTTTCATGTCATCAAGAACCTGGTTCTCTCTCAAAGATTACCAGACAATAATTCTGGTTAGATTTTTGCTTTTCCGCTTATAGATCCCAAAATTGAATTGCCTTGTGCCTGTTCAGTTAATATACACACCTAATACATTGTGTTTCATAACTGATTGGTCTATAATTTGTATTGTACATTTTTTATATCAATATTAGCAAATATGTTTTTGTATTTAATAAAAGATATTTTATTTTGATGACTCTTTTTCTTTTTATTCTTTGGCGGATTGCTTGATTCTTTCTGGTTTGGGGAAAATATACTGACAGGAAATAAAACTGCAACAGTGTTTCAGTTTACTCAAGATTAAACCTGCAGGTAATATAACTGGATAACAATAAATGATCACATACAAATCAATATATATACAGGTTCCAGAACCATAGGCATATCAACCATGAGTGTACCCAGATCAAAATCAGCATTATTATTTGGAGTGTTGCAATTTGAGGGGTTTTAAAGTAAAACCCTTGTTTATGAGATATCTAAAAAAAAAAAAAAAATAATCTTCATACAATGACTGCTATTTACACAGTAGCATTGCAACCAACAAAGCCTTCATCAGATGATAACTCTGGGTTCAGGCATGGTTTCGGGGCCGAAGCATCATTACCACTAACCCAGAGCGCCCCAGCAGTATCTCACGATACCACCAGACTTTGTCGGTTTGATGTCACAAAATAGGACTGCCATATCCACGCTGATGCGGTTAGAGCTTTCTTCTGGATCTTATTTAAGTATTTCCTCTTGTCTGGTAGAGAAAGTCCAAGTTTAGACAAAAAATGCCGAGGTTGAGTTGGCAATAAACCCCCGACATCCGACCTCAATGGGAAATACATCCGTGATCCATCCGTTTCTGGCGCATTGTTCACGTAGGTCTTCATATTTTTCCAACTTCCGCTGATGGGCCCAATCCAGATTTTCTTCAAATGGAACTGTCAACTCAATGATAAAAACTTTCTTTTGATTAACAGACCAAATGACAATATCAGGACGCTGGGCCGTTACGGTTATTTCAGTTGGAAAAACGAGCTGATGTTCCAAGTCGCATGCAATGCGCCAGCTCGCGGAGCCGTCAAATATAGAGGACACATGCCTATTTTTACGCGAAAATTTCGAAGTGTTTCCTTCTTTAACAAAATGTATTGCTTTGTTGATGTTATTATCAGATTTATTTGCAGTCTCACAACCTATCTTTGACGCCTCCGCAACAATCTCGAGGACTTCGTTGTGTCTCCACATGTAGCTTCTTAGAGCATACTCGCATCCCGTGAGAATATGTTTCAGGCTAGCAGTTTTCCCACATGCTTTGCATAGGTTTAACGTAGCTAAGCCCCAGACGTGAAGATTGACTGGTGTTGGCAATATGTCGTAAACTGCCTTTATCAGGAAACTTAATTTTTTAGGCTCCATATGTCTGATGTCGCTCCATGTTACAACCCTCTCTTTTGCACTCTCCCACCTGGTCCATGCGCCCTGTTTACTTTGTCCCACAGCTGTAGCAAAACGCTTGATTTCCTCAAGTTGGTGGATTTCCTCCGAAATCATATACTTACCTGTATAACTAATGCAATTCATACTCAAGAAATCTTATACTGTCCAAGTCAAACATTTTTTTAAAAATTATTTATTTTTAATTATCTCCCCTTTCCATGACGACCTCTTGATCAAAGGAGATATATATTTCACTTTTATACAAGGGACTGTTTAGTACCTTTATCTACCAGGAACTTTAAAGGAGGGAAGTATACAGGAAAGTACAGATATATCATAAACAGGAGTTTTACTCTAAAACCCCTCTTTATATCAATATCTATACTTACCTGTATATCTAATGCAAAGAAATAGAATTTGTAGCAGAACTCCGGGAGGTGGAAAAATGTAAAAGGAACATATGTATTCTTTGCAACTCTGACTGTCTCTAAGATGAGTGCTCTTGCAAAATTTCCTTTGCTCACAGCAACATCTCTTAAATAAAAAGATGCAAATGTGCTTTCTGAAGACCAATGAGTTGCTTAGAGGATGTCTCTCAATGAAGCTCCATTAAACAAAGCCCAAGACTAATTGTCTAGTATCATGGGCCCTAATATCCTTTGAATTTAGTTGATCAGATGCCTAACAGTGCCTAATTGTGGATACAATCCACCTTGAAATAGTACTAATTGCTGCCGGCCTATATCAATTTTTCTGATAGGTAATGAAAAGTGCTTCATTATCCTGCTACAACAGCTCTGTTCTTTTTATATCGGTTCTCAAATGACAAAGATGCAGAAGGAGGTACTCAGAGTCATCTATAAATTTGGTGAAATGTGGAATAAACCAAGGTGACCAAGCTTTCTTTAACTGCAGAGTCTTGGCTTGAAATTTTAAATTAGGTAAAAGTCGTATACCAGTCTCCTCAAGCCTAATATTTGACTCCCTGCCTACTCTAACAGCCGAAGTCAAGGCCACTAGTAAAACAGTCTTCCAAGATAAAAACTTTAAATCTGCAGAATCTAAAGGTTCAAAGGGATGATTAGTAAGAGGCTTTATAAGAAAAGGTAAGTCCCAGTTAGGAGAAGTGGTCTCACTGAAGGATTTGAATTAAAAATTCCTTTAACCAAATTTGATAGAAGATTCTCTGAACCCTTGTGAATAGCTACTAATGCTGTTCTATATCCGGCAATAGTTGAAGCTTTGGAACCTCTGACTTCATGCAAATGAATCAGAAAATATAGAGGCAAAATATGGCTCAATATCTTGTTCAATACACCAGCTTCTGTATTTCTGTTGCCTAGCCTCATACATTCTCATGGAAGGCCTTTTTAGAAAGAGATTCCTTAGGTGGGTTATGCTGGATATTTTCTGTGTTACTAGCTTTAGACTTGTTGTGTCTGAATGCACTATCTGACTTCGTTTCTGAGCATTTTTGATGTTTTTGGTAATTCTCTCAGGAAGTCTGTTAGCAGGTCCAGAAAGACTGGATACCATGACTGATGTTGGGCTACCAGAAGAAGAATACATCCTTCTAATGACACTTTCTGAAGGACCTGATGAATCAATATTGGGGGAGAGAATGCGTAAGCATACATCCCAATCCAATTTATGCTCAGAGCATCTGAAGCATATGCCTTTTTCTGAAGCATCTGTCCAAAGAACTAGAGGCTCTACATGGTGAAGCCCTTTGAAGAAGTTTTCTCTTCTTGTCCACCATAAAGGTGTCTTGCTAATAAAAACTTTATAGGGATCATTTTTTTAATATTGTCCCTTTGAGGGATCCACCATGATCGAAGGTAGAATTGGATTGGTCTTATATGCAAACGAGCCCAGGGAATCAGATCTATACATGCAGTCAATTAGACTCAGAAGTCAGAGAAGCATGTGAGCTTGGCAGAACCTTGTCTCCAAAATACAATCTATTTTTTTGTACCAGATTCTGGAATATCTCCCGAAGGATAAATTATTCTCTCCTCCAAAGTGAAGAGAGCTCCGAGGTACATTGTCTTTTGAGATGGAATCAAGTGAGATTTATGAGGATTTATGAACAATCCCAAATCCTAGAGAAGGTCCTGTATCAAAATTACTTGTTGACTGAGGATGTGTTGATCCTGATTTCTGATTATCCAGTCGTCCAGGTACATGAAAAATATGTATTTGACGTGACCTGAGAAATCCCCCCAGTGCCGACATCATCTTTGTGAACACTCTGGGGGCTATTGCAATCCCAAAGGGCATTGAATTGGTAATGTCTCCCCTGAAAATGAAACAGTAGAGACTGCCTGTGACCTGGGAAAATGGGAACATGGAAGTAAGCATCCTTTAGGTCCACAGTAATTACCCAATTACCCCCTCCTTAAGATCTGATGAATAGTCCTGAAATGAGGAACCACAAGATGGGCATTTATCCCTCTCAAATTTAAAATAGGATGGAACCCTACATCCTTCTTTGGGAATTAAAACAAAGGTACTGTAACATCCCTGATTCTCTTGGGCTCTGGGAACTAATTCTATTGCTTGTTTTCCTAACAAGTCTTTTATTTCATCTGAAATAACATCTCTCTGGCAAGACAAACTGAATACGGTCAAAAAGGACCCAACACCCAACTTTTCTATTTCTCCTCATAATACTGCTTCTTGATGTTCGTCTAGTCTTACTTTAGATGGTATGTCTTTCCTTTGTATACTTTGCCACAGCTACATGGGATGGAAAAAATGTATTTCTTGGTCATATTGTATTCTGTTGGGGACTTGATTTGGAGATGTTTACCAAGAGTTGAGCCACCCCTGAATGTTATCCTAATACTGTTTGGAATGGAATACATATTTTTAAAATTCCCTTTGGCCAAGCCTTTGACATAGGGCAGACTGCATTAAGTTTTCGGGTATTGTTCTTTGACTTGCAATCCAGATTTCTTGTAGCTGATGTTATACTCTTTGGCTAAATGTTTCAATGGAGGGTATCTTTTAATCTGCCCATTTCTTCTTGATATACTGATGTCCAGTGTTATAGGTAATGGATGATTCATTTCTTCATGTTGTATGGATAGGGGGAGTTGAAGTCAAGATACTGTCCAGTGAAGGTTGGCTTTTGATATACAGATGAACTGAATCCTTGCTCTGCGCGAATTATTAACACACCCAGGAAGGACAATTTGTTGTCTTCTTTCTCCACTGTGAACTGTATTGATGGACAGATAGAGTTCACATGATCCATGATCCAAGAGAATGAATGTGTCATCCATGTATCTAAGCGACATTGATGGCTTTAGTGATGTAGATCCTAATGCCATTTCTTCAAAGTATTCCATGTATACATTGGCCAATACTGGAAGCAATGGTGATCTCATAGCCAGGCCCTCTTCTTGTCAGTATATGTCAAACCCTATCTTGAAGTATGTTGTTTCTGATCTGTACAATTCTTTAAAAAATTCTTCTGGTCTTCTCACATGAGTGCTGTTGTTAATACTGCCATGGACAACTGGTTCTACCCAACTAAGAACAGTAAAATCGCCCCAGAATTTAGCCTTGGATGGAACTTGCCACTCCAACCAACAGTAGGTGTCAGGAGGCTTACCGCAAGTCACCACTCACAATCTGGAGGTTGTGACTTCAATCTCTGTAGCCTCCCGCTACACTCCCTGAGTGGTAGCTTTCATTGGGTCCTCCATCCCATTGATAAGTTTTATCCCTAGCATGACTGGCTCAGTCCCCTCATCTCTAGTCAAACGCAAATGCTCACCACTCTCTAGTCCCGCACAAATGCTCACTAGTCTAGTTCAATGTAAATACTCACTAGAGACCAGCTGTCCAACGACACCACCCATCCTCACCTTCATGACCTGCAAAGCTGGCAACCAATGAAGAAATCAACAACTCGTCTGCCATAATGCAATCAATGTTTTGTGCAGTTCTTGCATGACCATTCACATAGTGATTACAATTTACAACTCCACAGCATAAACAAATCCAGGAACCTTTTTTGTTTTACACACTGAACAAATGAACTGCAACGAAAGATTTTCCAACTTAACTGAGGGAGCTGTGAATTTTGCGCTTTCTTCAAGATGTGGACACTCCATCCATAAGAGTTTTTATGTGTTCACTTAAAGATTTTGAATGAGAAATTTCAAACAGTATGCTTTTGACTAGTAAAAGTCATTGTTCAATGAAATAGCTTGATCCATAAAATTCTTCTGGTCTTCTCACATACACGGACAATGGGTTCTACCCAATTAAAAACAGTAATTTGCCCCGTCCTTCGATTGAGCTTACCACCCCAATCAACAGGGTGACAGGAGGCTTACCATGTCACTAATCACAACCTGGAGGCTGCAAGTTCAACCTTGGTAGCCTCCCACTAGTTTCCACACAGTCAACATATGCATCAGATTATCTATTGGGATACAGGTGCATTCTTCAAAGGTGTAACTAACTCATCTCATATTACTGTTAGAGTCTCATTGGTTAGTACCTTTGTGAATAGACTTACTACATTTAAACTCACAATCTGGTTGGAAAGAATGGGAGTATTACTGATTTTTTTTCATGAAGTGGGCAGAGATCTTGATGTATGATGAGTACTTACCGGTTAATGGGGTGACAATCTCCACAAGGAAGTGGTTCAATGGCTGACACGCTGAACCTTAGCAGCTGACAATGGGTCTTTATGGAATACCATCTTTATGAATCTTAGGGAGGCCATATATGTGTGGTAGCTGTAATGCTGAGTTAGCTGTTTATATTTCTTGTGGTAGGAGATGTTTGTTTTAACTAAAGATTTGTGACAATTTGTTGGTGTATTCCACCTTATCCATTGCCACAGTAGCATTGTCTTTGTCTGCTGGTAGTATAATGACATTTTTATCACGTTGTAGTTAGTCTTATTTTGTTATGTTTGGTTTTGAAGGCTTTGATTTCTCTAGTGCTTGTCTCACTTTCCATTTTAATTCATCTACTCAAGTCTTAGGAATATTCAAGACTGCCTCCTCAATTGGGGCTATCAAATCCAAGTAGGGTATCCACTTGATGGTTGTGGCAAAGTTCAGACCCCCTTTTAGCACTGTCTTTTCAGAGGTTGGTGCTTACTGATGTTGACAATGTCTTCCAATGGATTTGTTCTTTCATAGCTTTGTGTTTTATCTTTTCCAACTTCATAATTTGGTGAGATTTGACCACCTGAAAATCCTGCTTATATAATTTATAGATATTGTTAGATTTAGGTTCTGTCTTCAGTCAGTGATATTTTCTCCAGGAATGAGATGAGATTCCTTGAAATTTCAAATTTTTAAATGATTGTAGTACTTCTCAAGGCATGCAAAATCAATGATGCCTTTATTTAAATCATCATAAATTCTTCAATGATTTGTTTGCACAACAGTCATTCAAAATGATTTCCCAAGTTGAATCATTATTATACTCAGGTGTTAACACTTGTAATGGAATGAGAACAATCTACCCCAATGGATTACAAGAAACACCTGAAGAAGGTTGGAGGGTACATTGGAAGAAACATTGTGTGTCTGTGTGTATTTCACAATAAAGATGGGGACAACAGTCTGGAAAACCAAAATAATACATTACAATGCCTCATCTCAAAAGTTCAGACCAATAAGAAAATTATTATACATGAATGTACTCTTAACTAGTGTCTTCGTCTTGGTTGTTATTAGTAAAAACCATAATATGATTTTCTTCATGTCTGTCATAACTGATATGAGATATTCTCTCCAGTATAAACATGGACTGAATAAAACTTCCCAGAAGGTTACCAGCTATAACATATCTGAAGAAAGCTTGAGAGTAGAAATTACTGAAAGGTTGTGACTATAACAACCAAGATAAAGACACTTGTTAGTGTACAACAATGAATAACAAGTATCTATTTTCTTTTCTTTTAAATATAGTGGTGTCCCTCAGAATCGAAATTTAATTTGTTCCAGGAGGCCGTTTGGATAACAAAACTATTTTCCCCATAAGAAAGTGAATTAATCTGTTTCTGGACCCCAAGAAAACCTGCTTTCAAGATATTTTTAACAGAAATTACCCATATTTTCAAGGTAAAATAAGGTGAGTAAATGACCTAAATATCAAGTAATGATAAAGAAAAAAAAAACCCCAAAAAAACAAGAAATAAATGTACTAACATGAAAATAAACTAGAGATTGACACAAGAGAAAAACTTTCATGATTACTTCTACCAACAAACTGAATGAACAATGCATAAAGATGTAAGGGTGGATATGTGCAAATAAACATGAACACTACATTGTGTTCACTTTCTGAAAATTTGTTCAGCTTTTAGGGCAAAATTTTCTTAAAAGAGGTGTTCAGATACCAATTTGTTATACAATGAGGTGTTTAGTTTCTGGAGATACCACTGTATATGAAAGCAAAAAATAAACAAACAAGTACAGATAATTAACAAGAAAACACAAATAAAAAGCAGAAAACATTTTTAATTCAAGCTTTCGGTGGGAGATGGGGAATTGGAATAAGGGAAGTTGTATACAATATAAATGGAAGTAAAAGAAGAAGAAAAAAAAAAAAGAAAAAAAAAAGAGAAGGTAATTTTATTCCATTAACAATCAGTTTTAACAAAGTTATTTTGGGATTGGTGACTTTCCCTGCCATCCCATGACTTCTATTAAAAAAAAAATTATTCATCACAGCGAATTTATCAAAATGTTATGGGACGGCAGCAAGAGCTTCCCTCACCTAAATAGAAGGGGGTAGGGAAACAAATCTTTTAAAGGTTTAGTTCTACCTCACACAGAAAGAAAAAAAAATTATTATAATTACTACTTTACATTCTAGTGTATCCTTGAATTAAGGTCACAAAATCATTAATTTATATAATTAATTAATTGAGTGATTAATTGATTTTTAAATGTCATGTCAACCGGTCTTGGGTTATTTTATGCCTAAAAGTTAGGTAATCCCATTCATTGTACATTTACATTTTTCATGTAGTTTGTTTCATAGGGTTTGTTTCGCACATAGGAATACTTGATATAACTACAAATAATTTGCTCACAGTTGTATGGTTTCTGATCCATTACAAATATGCTTTTAAGTAGATACTTAAAAGCAATTCGGAATGAGATAAAGGGAAGTAATAAATGTAAAAACAAAGGGAAATAATCAGCTTGCTTTTTCTAATTGTAATGACATAACCTTCAGAGAAGATGGTGAAAAACTTAATTACAAGATTACAAATATTTTATGACTGTTCTAATGGTAACAAATAATTAATAGTAATGATGATTATATTGTTATAATTATTAAAGAATAACCTGTCTAATTTTCCTCGTTTTATTTATAAACAAAAATTAACAATTTTTCATGAGGTGTGATCATTTTCCCTTAATAAAAAAAAAAGGAAGTGGGTAATAATAGAAAAGCCTTGATAAAAACAGTTAAGAAAGGTTGGGTGGGCAGGGAGGGTAAGAAGAGAAGCAGGTTTGAGTAAAATTGTTCATATCAAATCGATTTCTCTAACAGTGCTTTTATCAAAAATACATTTCTAATCTTTTACAAAAGTCTGATAGTTGAAAAATTGATATAAGCTTTATACAAATTTTTTGTGTTCATATATATCATTATAACAATCATATATTATACTGGCATATAAGTGAACCCTTTAAATTCTGAGAGGTTAATTCAAGTTTCTTCCTGTATTTCTTATGAGAGAGAGAGAAAGAGAGAGAAAAAAAAAAGAAAAGAAAAAAAAGCATGTTATAGTATTCTTACATTTCAAGGAGTCTAAACTGCACAGATTCCAACCCATGAGGAGAATATTACACTATACACAAGTTATTCATTTTTGGGAGAGGGGAAGTTTTAGATGAAACATTTTCACCATTTATAGATTTTTTTCCTTTTTGAAATGATAGGCATTAAAAAAAAATAATGCCTCTTATTTAATTCATTCATACAAGGGAGCACATTAACATTGTCAGATGGAGCAAGTTCCCAACTAAAAAACATTCACCACCAGTAGCTATGCATTTCTGCAGGTGATGAACAAGAGTCTGCACACTGCACTCATAGAAATTTGCACCTGTGAAGACAACCTACATTTTCATGTGTAGGGCCAACTACACTTTTTGGATGAGCTGATAGCATGTGGGTTAATCGACAACAATGTTGAATATGGCTTGACACTCATATCACTGTTGCCACTACTGAAACACCTTACCCACTGCCTAACTGTATTCACATTTTGCAAGTATCAAAATACAATTGTATCACCCCTCCCCCCACGCCAACCATGGACAACACCTCAGCTTTTATATCAGACATCATTTTGCCAAGACATCTGCCTCAGGGTCAACCTTACGACAGAAAAAAGAAAAACAGTAAGAAAAGATACTCTTGTTTATAGATGTCTGTTTTAGATATTGAATAAAGTATCTTGTTAATTAAATAAACATAAACTTGGTATTATTTTCATCTTGTTTTGAATATCAATCTTTCAAAGCCTAAGAAATTATTTTGGGACCTTCATTTTTTTTCTTTTTTATAAAGAATAATCAGACATGTCTACTGAGTAAAAAGACTTAATTTTAATAATTTACCTTTTTTTAAGCTTAAAAAGTTAACTTGTATGCCAGCAAGTACAGTAGTATATTTATGTTAGCTAGATTATTATTATTTTACTATTGTAAGTAGTATGAAAATATTAATGGTAATTACTAATATAAAACTATAAGTAATATAACAACTGGTAATGTAACTAATTATATAAGTAATATTTATATCAAAATTAATATGGTATAATATTTTAACCATTTATATTAAAAAGGATGTAGTAAAATTTATATTAGTAAAATAAATTAAAAAATAAATAAATAGAATTGTTAAAAGTAAAAGTTTTGAATATAAAAAAAAGGTGCAAATAAGCTAATTTTCAGGTATTTTTCAAGCTACTTATTTTTTAATTCTTTTTATTAAAAAGAAGAAAAGAGGGAAAAGAAAGCAAATTTAAAAAGAAAATTTAACAAAAAACACATTTCACAAAATTCAAAAAGGAGATATATACCCCTCTTTCTCTAAAAAAAAAAAAAAAAAAAAAAAAAAAAAAAAAAATTGAAACAAAAAGTTAACAAAAAAAAAATCTAATAAATGTTCAGAGATAGGTATACAAAAGAATACATTTCAAAATTTTAATAACATGCAATAAATATTTTTTTTCCTTTTTTTTAAAGTTTTAATATTGAATATATATCATTCTGACAATTATATATAAAACCATTAACTAAATATGTATTTGTATATAATCAATATTTCAGAAACAAAAAAAAAATCCCTTCAAGGACAGTATTTTTCTAATTTTTTAATTTTTTTAAAAATTTCTTTTTTCAAAAAAGTTATCAGGTGTGCACAAAATTTCCCAGAAGCACCCTCCCACTATTTATTTTTTTTAAAGAGACTGAATACAAAAAAAAATTAAAAAAAATAATTATTATATAAAAATGTTGGAAACTTTTGCACATACACCCAATACTTTGATACTTTATATAAATTGTTATCTTACATGAGGGGGAAAGATTCCTGGCTCATGTTTCATAGAAAATATCCAAGATAAATCTTCAGATTTGAAGATGTTTTTTTTTGTGTCAATTTAAAAAAAAAACGTTGACAATTTTAACATCAGTATAAAACATGGTCATGTTGTACAATTCAAATAAATTCATATTTTCGAGAAAAAAAAAAAAAAAAAAAAAAAAAAATTAACAACATTTAGAAAAGAAAATGTTCATGTACAATATTCACAAAATAAAATAGAAAAAAGCAGTTATATATATTTTTATATATTCAATCCATAAGCCCTCAGAAATCCTGTATCTAAGCTCACTAAAAGAAACATAACACTTAAACTTCACCACACAGCACAAACAGCTTCATTAATAGCAGTATTTATCATTTACAAATAGGTCTACCCACAAATTATACTCTTATTTAAGTCACTACCACTCCCCATCAAATCCAGCTGTGTCCTGCCCAAATCAATGACAACACTAGTCAAAAGCCCCCCAGTTTTTACAAGTCTAGGAAATATTTCTCAAGTGTTATTTCTCAATGGATCAGCTTGCTTGAAAGACGATGGTTGTTGCTACATTTATTTAAAAATCTTGTATCAGTGTGTTCAGCAGTTGTAAGAGAGATGTTCATTATCATTACAAACATCAAATAATTTTTTTAATTTAACCCAGGACTTATAAGCACAGCCAGATAGCATACACAAGTAGCTACATGTGCATACTGTTGACATCAACTTAATCCAATTTGACAGCATTGTTCTTCAATTATCTATACTTCCCTGAGAAGGATATACAAATTTACTCATCATCCATTCAAGCCACTGAACCCATGAAATAATTTTAGACTAAACACAAAAACCTTAAATATTTATGACAATTAATCAAAGGAAGAAGTATCATTTTTCAGTGTATTAATCTTTTGAACCCATTGAACTTATTTCTGACTCAATATCTTGGAATCAGTACCAATCTGTGCGACCAATTCAGATATACTACTAAGAAAAGGCTTAATATAGCAATAATTCATCAGCATTTAAAAAAAATGAAATAGCTTTAAAACAAAAGATGTCTGTGTCCTGAATGTGTTTTGTGCTATATTTTCTTTTTGTGAATTTTGGGAGCTTAAGTACAGTGGACCATGGGATTCTAGGAATTGATTCTCTTCAGTATAAACAATGAAAATAAACTGATCATAGCAGTTACAAATATAAAGTGGAATAAAGAGAAATGGTAAACCAAATAATACAGAATTATATTAAAGATCTTTTCGTTCCCAACAGCAATAGCAGCAAAAGTTATCAACTTTCAGTGACCTAAATTGACTTTATAAAATGTCAAATTCTGATATAATTAGGGAATTTTTTAAAAATTTTTATTAAAACAAAAAACAAAACAAAACTCAATTATAATTTTAAAATGAATTTAAAATATGGTGATTTCCCAGTGAAAATGTTGGGAATACCTGGGGGTGGTGTTTAGGTATTATGCATGTATTTCACCATATCCAAAGAGAGGGTTATATTGTAATTATAGGTTAAACCTTAATATTTCCATCAAATGGGCTTATGGTGTAAAAATTGATTTTAGAACATTCAAATTCTGTAATGAGGAAAAAAAAAAGTTTTCAATTAGATTTTTAAAATAAGGTATGGATTTCATGGTGAAGACTTTTGGACATAAGTAGATATCATATCCATATATTTCACCATCATTTGGAGGTGGGGATTATTGGAACACATCTACAGAAGAATTAGGCCCTACTGTAAATAATTATAGGTATCTACATAATTTGGTATGCTGACAATAATAGATCAATGTAGGAAAGGGATCAGACTAGATACATATCAGGTCATACAGTTACTTAGACAGCTGCTACATTGTAGTCTAAGGTACAGATAAGTATAATAGGGGGACCAACAACTCATATATTAAACAAGAGCGAGTCAACAGTTTATCTGATTGTCATGGGTGGTGTTGATGGCTAATCATCATGGTGGCCAAGGGAGAAGCAAATATATAAACAACTACCTTTTGTCGTTTCTCTTCACATCACATAGAAGATGGTGGAAGTGACAAATTTTGAGTCACACACAATATAATTAATGTATTTTTAGCTCTGGGATGGAAAGTCTTAGAACCTATCTACAGCAGAATATATTCTACTGTAAATAACTAGATATCTACACAATTTGATATACCAAAGAGATTATGTAATGCCATAGGCTTGCAAAAAATTGTCTATAAAAGAAATTGTCTCAAAAATTTAGTAAAAAAACTATTTAAGATATTGACACTCATGAAACACATTTTGGTAGAGAAAGAAATATTATTAAGGCTTTCAGCAGCACCAGGTGTTCATTATCAGTCAGATAACTTGTTAGAGCATTGTGTATGTGTGTGCTTGAATTAATCATAATGAATTATGTTATTGTCATTTTATGTATTTTAGAAAAAATTTGGAGAAATCAACAACTGGACAATCCATTGATGATTGGTAGAAGAAATTTGAAACAGCATGTTGGTTTAAAAAGTCCTGGCTGACTATCAGTATCTGAAAAATAATTGGAGCAAGTTTGTGCACACACACAGCCCACAGAAATCTACAAGGAGGGAAAGTCAGAAGTTAGAAATTCCATAGCAGAATCTTTGGAAAACTTTGCAGAAATGGTTGAAAAATGATTCCTTAGAAGAAACTGCAAAATCTAAGTGACCAGGAAGAAAAAAAACAAACAAACCCCAAAACAACAATTTCTGCATTGTGCAGATAAACGTGTTTATGGTGAGTTTAATTTTCAATGATGTGTCATTTGTAAATTGCATTAATAAACTTCAAGTGTTTCTTTACAACAAAAAATGTATATTGTCAATATTTTAAGCCCCCCCCCCAATCCCCTTCTTTAAAAAAAAAAAAAAAAATTAATTCTTTTTTAACAATTTTCCTTTTGTTCAATTTTATTCATAATTGCTAAGTTCAGTTTATTTTCATTGTTTATTCTTAAGATCAACCCTTAACCCTAGGGTCCTCAGAAATAGACACCCTATATTTTAAACACTGACTGGTGGTGTTAGGAGCAAATGAGTTACTTTGACAGGATGTGTCAGAATTATTTTCATGCCTTTCAAATCATTTTTTGCTCTTGACAAGAGTTACAAATATTAAATACCTCTATTGAACAACAAGGTACAATTAAAATAGAGTGAAAGCTTTTTATTAAGTGGGATTGGCTTTGGGGCATTTTGATTAAACCTAATTCATAAAAGTAGATACTATTGAAAATTATATTGCATACTTGTCTGATGAGATGATCCTAAGCAGAATGTAAGTGATATTTCACAGTTTTGCATTTTGAACAGCTTGTACTTGAATAATAAGTTTAAAAATAAAAATCATAATTTCATTCATTCTAACAAATATCAAATGAAGTACCAAAGTTTGTTAAAATAAAATACTTACCTGGTATATTTATAACAGGTAAGTATTTTTAACAATAATTATTTACTATACAGAAAAATGAAAATTGTCAAAAGCATTTTTTAAAGCAATATTCTTTTCTTTTTGCTTTTAGTTTGCTAAAAGTTTTTTTGTTTTTTTTTAGCAGTTGCCATATTTTCAAAACTTTGATTAAAAAAATCAAGTACCTGTTTTTCAAATGCCAAGCTTCTCAATCAAAATGTTCCTGTGTGATATCAGTACATACATCACTCCATTTAAGATAATCTCTTCAGATAAGTACATCATTTTATAGGATTTCAATCAAAATGAGACTATTTTTTTTAATGTCACAAAATCGTTCTGCAGTGTACAGAATAAAAACATGACCCCCCCCCACCACCACTTCTGAGAAACTGACTTTATAAATTCCTTCCCCTAGTGTTGTTAACGAGTTGGAAAGAAATTAATTTTTTTCCTGGTTCTCCACATTTGGACCCAGAACGGATTCATCTTAAAAAGACATTTTCACAATACCTCGTTTGACATCAAAGTGACTTAATATTAAATCTTTTTTTACTCCTCAAAATAGAATAAGTAATTTTTTTAAATACAAAAAATAAACCAACAAATGAATAAATCAAATACAAAATTTATTTATATCAAAATATAATTTACTTAAATTGTAAGTAAATTATATTTTGTTATTGACAATTGTTTTCATTAGGTCGTTATTGTTTTGTCCTGCTTCATGAATTTGACATTTTAAATGTAAAAGTTTAAAATTCAGTATGAAAAAAAATCGTATTTTTATTTTATTCAAAAGAAAAAACCCCAAAGAACAATAACATAAAACGTGACGTCCAGGCGATGTATTGTGAAAATGTGCTATTTTGAGACGAATTAATTGTGGGTCCGAGTTTTCTATTCGATGAGTTACCTCCCCTGCCATTTGAAAAATCATTCATGAGACTTATCTAAGAGAAAAATAATATTGGGCAGATTTGTTTGTTTTTTGACGCGGAGGATAATAAGCATATCATACAAGATTGTCGTATCTTTCAAATTTGTAAGAACAAAATGCATTTTTTAAGTTAAAAAAAAAAAAAAAAAAAAAAAAGGAAAAAGAAAAAGATCCTAGTCAACTTTTACCAGTTTACCACAGTTGATATAAAATACAAGAAAAGTCAAAATAAATTTCAAAAACAATGCATGCACAATATAAATTACAAACATCTTCTTTTATAGTTACAATTGTTATTGCAAAATAAAATTATTTTTACAGGTGAATTTTGGGAATTTTTTTTTTTTTTTTTTCAAAAATGTAGACATTAGTTTTTGTTTCTTTAGATATAAAAAGCAAAGGATTTTGAGGAGAAATTTGTACTATCTGGCCCATAATAGTTGTAACATTTAATGTATGAAATTTATATCTAAAAGTAACAACTATTATGGGACAGAGGCAGTATATTTTTTAAAAATTGTAAGAAAGTGTTTGGAGAAGAAAAACAAAACAAAAAAAAAAAAAACTATATTTAAGTGTACAATGAAGTCAGCTTGACATACAAATGAACCAGTTTTCAATCCACACACTTATTACCCTTCAATCTACATTCCCTTTCTGTCCACTTCTGCATATGAAATATCAAATATACCAGAAGAGAGCATGGTGAATCATGGTGGTGCTGTTGTCCCCCAAAGGGTATCTTAAATAAAAAAAAAAACAAATTTACACTATTTATTTCATGTACAACTAAAGATTTTTGTATTCAATTTTGAGTGAAAAATAACTGATGGGAGAGTAACACTATACACAAAATATACACAGGAAAAAAAAGTTATAACTATTAACAGTTTTAATTGGTATTTTAACCTAATATTCATGTTTGTTTTTTTCCCACTTATATAGCATCCATACTCTTGTAGCTTAAAGGATAAAGAAGCTGGTACATAGAACTAAGCTTCCCTAAGGCAAAATGAAAATGTATTCTTGTTTTTAATGCAAACTGTTTCTAATTGCTAGAGAAAAGATTTTTTGTGATAAAAAACAAAACCAACTAGAATCAAACAGGATAATACTAATCAAAATTATTAATAATGATAATTGATAGAGCTTCATCTAAAAGAAAAACATTTTTTTTTGTAAAATCGATCCCTGAATTGAAGAGAAAAAGTATTCATTAATAAATGTAAGAAAAAAATTTGATAGATATTATTCCCTAACATTATATAGAAATGGTTATTTGTTTTGTTTTTATATTAAGCTAAAACAATTACCATTTTAAGAGTACACAACAAAAATAGTTGGCACTTAATGCATAACTGAAGTATAGCAGTACACAAACCTAAAACATTGAAGTAGAAAAAACATGTCATAGTGCCAAATCGGGTACCAGTGTTATACAAGAAGTTACAATTTCATACTTATTTTTCACCCAAAATCTAGTAATATTATACAAGAATTATTATATATACACACATTAATATATATATATATATATATGGTACACCAAGATTTGCATTTAATTGGAAAATATGCAATGACACCGAGCCTCAGTTATGTAAGTCCATGTTTTTCTCCCCTCTAAAAGGGTTAACAGAAATAACAATGATAACAATACAATTAATAAGTTTTGTTTTGTTTTTTGTAAAGAAAAAAAAGTCAACAATGAAGAAAAAAATAAAGATAAAAACAAAAAAAAACAACTTGTTTCTCTTTCTAGAAACAAAGTCATATAACAAATTTGTTTCAATTAAATAATTTCCCCAATTAACAACTGTGCAGAAAAATATCGGGATGGGTGGGTTTAGAATAGAGTATAAAAGTGATGATAGGATTTGCGTTTCTTGGGATGCAATTTTTAATTCACCAACACAACTGATGCCACCATCTTGAACCTATAGACAAACAGAAGTGATGATTCTTGATGTTTAAATAATACCCTAATTTATGATGGGTATTATGCTAGTTGTAATACAAAAAATCATAATGTAAAATAGAGTATGAGGGTGTGGAGAATACAGTATAAAAGTAGTGGATAAGATTTGTGTTGCTTGGGGGATAGAGTTACTGATATTGAATAAACTCACAAATAAGGATTATATTGAGAAAGAGTTAAATACAAAAAAACTAAAGTTGTTTA
This sequence comes from Doryteuthis pealeii, assembly GCA_023376005.1. NCBI lineage: Eukaryota > Metazoa > Mollusca > Cephalopoda > Myopsida > Loliginidae > Doryteuthis > Doryteuthis pealeii. The sequence goes on from CM042177.1 coordinate 13,544,930, forward strand.
TCATAGAAGTATTAATATATATATATATATATACACACACATACATACATATACACACATACATACTTGTGTATGGATTGACACTTGATTTATGGTCATAAAATTAAGAATTTATAGAAATTTTTTGAAGTCAAGAGTTCAGTCTAGTCTTTTCATTATGTTTGAATTTCAACCTGACAAAATTATTATTCATATTTAGGTCGACACCAATCTTGTCTAAAATAAGTTTGATTTTTTAATCAACTTTTACACAAGTATTTGACAGTGATAACTACTTTAAAATGATTTATCATTTTAGAAAAAAACTGTCATAATTTTTAAAGGAGAAAAAATAAAGCATTGGATTATTTAAAAAAAAAAAAAGTTCCCTAGTTTGACATATACATTGATCTTTGTCAAAGAAAATGTACTGTGTATATTAAAAGAAAAAAAGATTATTTTATTATGATGGGATATACACAAAAATCTTTTAATTATAGAGGCACTTAAAAAATTTAATTTTTTTTTAGGGAGTCAAGGAGGGGAGTAGAATACATGAGATCACAAGTTCTTTTTTTTTCATTTACATAAAAAAGTACATTTTTTTAATGCCCATCAAAATTTTGTGTGTAAACAATGATTATGGCTGCCAAGGATATCATTAAGACATTAGCCCTATTCTAAATTTAAAAATAAGAGATATACTATTTTGTTAGGACTAATTCATAGTGGGATGTTAAAAAATTACAAAATGTATTTTTGATTGTACTTAAGGAAATATTGCAGAATTTAAATATAAGAAAACAATTTTCTCACAATAGGTTTAATTTTGGTGTACTTTTTGTCAAAGAAAAAAAAAAGTATTTATTTTTGTTTTACAATTTGCATGTGTAGCAAGGATTAATTACCTTCTCTTTAAAATGTGACTAATGCAAAAGTTATAGTTGGCCAATTAGGTGAGACAATTGAGAAAAGAGGATATATTCTTTTTATATAAAACAATATGACATTTGCTCAGTCACCCAACAGGATTTCACTATAGAGTGAGTGAGAAAGTCCATTGTTATGGTAACACAAGGCATTTTAAAAATTCAAATATATCTAAGATATTTGCTTTTTTTCTTTCATTTTGCAGTTAATACCCAAGTTAATGAGTATATACAGTAATAACTACTATAAAATAATTTGCAGTTTAGGATAAAAATGGGGTTATAAATAAAAATAAACAAAAGCATTGGATCATTGGAAAAATTGTTCTCTTTTTGGACTCAACCTAACCATCTCTGTTGGAAGTATGTGGTGTAACAGTTATCATCTTAGGATATGGATTCAATTCAACCAACCAATCTCAAATCATTCTATTGCCCTTGGGAAGACATGAATCCTTCTGTTCTCCTCCCCAGCTATGTGTATATATAGCAGGGCAGACTGGGTTCTTTAGCCAAGGTAAGGCAACTAGTTTAGGAGAAGGAAAAAAACTCAATTCCAAACCAGGGGCTAGCAATTCCACTCCTTAAAAACTTGTTTGGTAGAAAACCACAACACGATCACAGACTGTGTGGCTGTGGCTCTATCTAGGTCAAGGTATAGGATATTTTACAACTATCTTTTACACCGACCTTTGTTAAAAGATATTTACCTTGCCACTCAGCTAGTTAGGTTTTAGCAAAAGTCATTTAAGAAAAAAAATTTAAATAAAAAATTGGAGACCCTTTTGTACACAGGTGAGCAATATCTTAATTGCGTCGAGATGCCTCAGGCAATGAAATTAACCCTACATCTTTTAGATGTCAAGGTGAGTGCTGCTAGGTAAACAAAAGTTACAAAATTTATTGCATCAAACAAATATAAAATAACATGACAGTACTTAATGTTTTAGTTTCAGGAAATTGTAATAGAGTCTGCATTTTTGAATTCCAAACACTTATTCCAAGATAATTGTTGGCTCATAATGTAACTGATTTAGCATTGTGTAGATATCACATAAAAGATGTAAATTTTTTTTTTTGCTGCATTATCATCAGTATGCATTCACACACACACACACACACACACACACACACACACACACACAGTGTTTCAATGTTTCACATCTCATCAGTGTGACTAGACACAGCAACTACTTCTGACCAGGAGTGAAACCTGACTGACTTTTCATCAGCCCAGTTCCTTAACACCTTGGCTGTTGACAGCTGCCATTACGGAACAGTATACACACACGCACATATATACATACACTTTTTTGCTTCAAGAGAAATCTTTTTTTGCATAGCCATTATGTAATAAGATATATCTTTTTATTCAAATCACAATTTATATATATGAAATGATCATTATTTTTTATATCATTATCCAATTCTTTTTTTTCTCCATTATCTATGCATAATGAACAGTTTATTGCATTCATTCTTGGACTTTGGCAATTTGTTACAAGTATTTATTATTACATCTTCTAGCGCTAGGACCCCCCCCCCAGACAGCACTGAATTTAAACAGGTAGGGTCATGATCAATTCTTGGTGCATCCTAAAAGGATAAGCAATTAGTCACCTGACCCCATATATACAGAGGATCTCCCACAATAAAAGACTTCCTATATCTGATAGGGTAGGTAAAATAAGTAAATTACCAATTTATAGTGGACATGTTTAAACTACTACTCAGTGATGTTAAGCAGGAAGAAGATCAGATACCTTACTGCATGAAATATAAGATTGCTTTCCAATGTTGACCCATTACAAGCCCACTCAGCCACTTACACTCTCCAGTAAATGATTGACACTGATGTAATATATATTTATACTTGCATATAATATATATAAGCAGATGAAAAAGAGAAACAGTATAAAGAAAAAGAAGAAAAAAAAAAAAGAAATCTTCTTATAAGTGTGTCTTAATCTATTCTTTCCCAGACAACTTTACAATATAAGGTGTAAATTTTGTGAATTTGTCTGAATTAGATTCTAAAAAGTGAATATATCACAATCAAAACACAGAGCGTAATATTGATTGGTCTGTCAAGGTTTACCAACAGTGACACATTTCAAGTCAAACCCTCTAGACCAATCACAAGACTTCCTAATTTGACTCTGCAGAGACAGGTTCTTTTCTGACTAACAAAAAAACAAAAAAAAACATGTCTAAGATCACAGAAAGGCATAGGAAAACTGGATTGATTTTCATGACAATTAATTGCAAAGAGATTCTTGCACTCATTGGAGATGATCCTGGGCCCCCACTCTGCAATAAAAGTTGATGGGGGGGGGGGGGGAGAAATAGCGACAACAAAGACATATAGCGAAAAATATATAAAATTTACATTGTGTAATGTGTACTTTCTAGTAAACAGGCAAGGTAACTTATTCAAGAGGTTATCTAACTACTGTAAGAAGGTAGCTGACAGGTATATCCCCCACCACAAAAGAAAAAAAAAATTAAAGTGAATAATTACCCTTCATGGTATCTCTTAGAGAAAGAGTGGAGAATATGTAGCCTTAAGGACAAATGTGGCCTTCTACCACCAAGTGCAGTTTTCAATAACCTCATTGAAAGACCAATTAAAATAGTGCATCTCCAACTTCAGAACCAGATATCCTAGGTATTACCCATCTCCTATTTAAGTAACATGTGACAGATTGTACTGGGTTATAGGATACCAGCAACAAGAAACAATTCCTGACCTGACTTATCAAATCCCTAAGAGGGATTGCCTTTAACCACTTTACATACAAAAGGCTAGAAGAATCATGTTATTTATCCATAACAGGGAAGAAGTTTGCTCATGCCTTTTGAAGTGAATGTAAATTGTCCTAGCTGGGATTGTCTCAAGTCAAGTCGATGTTAATCAGGTTTGTTTCTTTAAAAAACAAAAACAACAAACTCAATTTCAACATTTCAATAAGATTATGTAATATGTACAACCAAACTATTATCAAATAAGAATAATTACTCAAAGACCATATAATTCTGTATAAATTATTAGTATTAGGTAAGAACACTTGAAATTACATAACTTGATAATTATTTATACTAAATAAGAATACTTGATATATCACTGTGTGCAAGCAAATGATTATTATAGAAAAAATAAAAAAAATGCAATGGAACATTGACAATAGGATTACAATCAAACATTTACAAATTAATAATCAAATTTCAGCCATAAGTTTATACAACATTAAACAAAAAACCCAAAAGAAAACAGAGTGTACACTCCTGATCATCTTAGGAAATAGAGGGGAGGTGGTGTCTGGAGAACGGATCCCAAGTTACTAGGCCTCAATAGTTCTTGGAAGAGTAAGGATTCATCTCAAAATTTACAGACAATATCTTCAAAGTTAATTAAGAAAGAAAATAATCAAGGCAGAAGAATCTTTTATGAAGAATTTTCTCATTTGCATTTTTAGAAAATCATGACAACACAAAATTGGATAAGGCACAATTTAAGAATTGTAAACAATTTACTTAGTATTTATTTTGGGTGAAATTTCACATTTTAATTCCATTAAGAACATTGCTATTCCCATGGATGTTAGGAGCATTGTCAGTAAAGAAAGCAGTGTAGATAAAGATGTCAGAAACTGAATCAAGGCAAGATATGGATTCAAATTTGTATCGTTCTTCTAAAATAAGATTGGAATATTTATTTAATACCAAAATGAAAAGAAAAGGAAAAAAAAAATCAGATGCCCAACTTGGAAAAGATAAGCCAAGAGGCAGTTCTTCTGAATATGAATACCAGAGAGAGACTTACAAAAATCATTACTACAAAAGACTCCAGACCTTTGTAAACCTAGGACATATCCTGAACCTAATTAGAACCTCCTAAACCAGGACATGAAAAAGTGATTAACCTTCCAAGCTTGGTTTATACAAGTCTACTTTGGGCCAACAACATTCAGCATTTTGCAAATTTGTCCTTTATTGAGCAACCAGAAGAATATGTTTTGGATAACAACTTGTTTATCTAAACCACATTAAAAACAACCAAGAAGACTTTAAAGGATTTTCTAAACATGGAAATTCCTGAATTTATCATTTTTCTTTATTTGGAGTTGAAGTGGAAAGTTCAAATTTAGACACTTTTCTTAAAGAAGAATTTATTGAAATGACTTTGGATCTTGAAGTCCATCTACACATTTAAAGGACTTTGATATTACTGGATGAACAACAAAAAACAAAACAAACAGTAGCAAATATTCCATGCTTTGTGCAACTGTTAAGCCCATATTATTAGCTTTTCCAAGTTTGTATATGGTGTAACCCGAGTTTAGCCATGTTCATCCTCTGCATAGATCAACTTGGCAAATGCCATCATGGCCCTTTCTATAAACTCCTTCAAATACAAGAATGAATATTTTTTGTAAAAATCTGTCAACACAATTGTCACATATATTGAAAGGTATCATAATTTAAATGATCAGTGGAAAAGATCTAGTTGCCTTACACTTCAATTATGTACATAAGCATTCACGTAATTCATGCTAATGCGAGAAACTAGAGTCGGTACATTTTAAATGATCCATATTTTAAACCATTTGATTTAATCATGTGTGTGTGTGTGTATATATATTATATATATATATATATATATATATATATATGAGAGAGAGAATGGTAATATTCTTAACATAAAAAATAAAGTAAAATAAAAGAAAGAATTACCATATAAAAAAAAAGAGAAAATAAATAAATAAGAAAGTAATTAAGGTTACCCTTATTGTATTTTTAACCTGGACTATTTCTAAATTGGTATGAAACATTTCTCATCAGTGATCACTCGATACCAATACCCTGCTTAGGAAATTTTAACTATTAAAAAATTTAGTCTACAAATAATCTGTTGTGGGTGTGACTTAAAACTGGAGTAAATATATTTTGTGCAGTGGAGAGAAGGAATCTTTCAATTTGGTCTAATTCAATAATTGAAATCTCTTTGGTTTAGGTCACTGGAAGAAGTGTCAGATCTTTTTGACTTATGGAAAAAAACTATTGCCAAAAAATAAATATGGATGGACAGAAAAAACAAATTCAAGAAATAAGGGAAACTATTTAAGGCAACTGATCCAATATTAAACCCATTTAGTTAATATTTATTATTATATCACCATTTACTACTGTAAACTTTTGGACACTTCTGAATAAAGTAGCTTCCCCTTATTTCTTGAATTTATGATTTCTGTCCTTCTGTAAATCATTTTCAGCAATTATTTCGTCACAAGTCAATGTGTTCTGAAACTTTAGTTAATAAAACTGAAAAAAAAAAAAAAAAAAAAAAAAAAAAAAGATTTGCTAATCTAGTTTTAACGAGAGAGAGAGAGAGAGAGAGAGAGAGGATTATTATATGCGCTATAAAATTCAAACATCGCTTTTGATTTATTTAGGTTTAATGCCATGGTCTACCCATCAGAAAAATTTACAATCAGGTTATTTTTTAACTGTTCTATAAAGTGGTATTCAAAAATTTAGAGATATTAAAATCTGTGAAAAATACTATGTATAATCAACTAGAATTAAAAAAAAAACCTTGAGAGTTCAAGAAAAAAGAAAAAAGAAAAAAAAAAGAAAGAAAAAAAAAGAAAAAGTTAAAATTTAAATATCTTCTATTAAGAGAAGAAAGTGAAAAATCACTTTTTAGTATCTTTACAAAAAGTTTCATCCATGTAGGTAAATAGACTTGCAGTAAGGGATAAAAAAATGTAATTGCCTGTTGTGTTTGCTTACACATACACATTATTTAAGGCAGCAGCAAAGAGGGTACTAAATTAAAACTTGATTTCCAGTAAATAATTTCTAAAATAAGGAGAATGATGACAAAATTGGGGGTTTGTTATTATTATTGTTAATTTTTTTTTTAAAGAGATCAATATGTGAATAGTATTAAATCTGTGGTTTTGTTTTTATATATCAATATTCAAAGTCATCCTAAACAAAGGATTACAAAATGACATACATGAAGGGTAAGGATGTAGCAAAAAAGTATTACAAAAGGGAAACAAGGCAGAAATTCAAACTAAGACACTCCTAGCTGAACTGTTGGACTTAAGATGTTTAATAGTGTAGATGGAAGGAAAACATTTAGAGTAAGTTTGATGCACAATGCAGATGCTCTAGTTGAAGTTGTTGAAATAGAATATGTGCATTTGGTGTAGGAAAGAAAGGATAACTGCTGCTCACTAGAGATAGCAAAACAAGTTTTTACTGGAAACTCTTAAATAAGTGGCACCAACAAAGACAACTCAACTAAATATCTTCTATTAAAAGTAATAATAGAACAGGGAAAAACTGGCTATATTCTGACTGAGAAATTAGTTAGTGACAAGAAGTGATCCTATCCCTACAAAGCTATGGAATTGGTTCTGTATGCTAGAGAAAATAAGTCGAGAGGAACCTGTATTCCATCCTAGGGTAAATTTGATTTTTGTATATAGATAAACATTTTTTTTAGTTAAGTTGTTTAATTTAGGAAATGAAGCCCGTTGTGTCTTCTTACACATACAAGTGTTATTTAAGTGTTAATCAGTGCTTGCTCATAATCAGCTGTTGTGAATTACATCACTTTATATAGGAGAATAAAACTTATTTTGGTACCACATAAGCCAAAATCTTTATCATGTCTGGTTTAACCCTTAGAATCCTGAGCCTGCCATACTCAGGGCTCTAGGCTGAAAATATTGTTAGCATTAACCTACCATTTTTACAGCCCTCTTTGCAACTGGCAGGATATTGGTGTCCCACTTCAAATCACAAGTGAAGGTAATTGTACCAAGAATAAAGTGATGTGTTGTATACTAAGTTTAGATTTAACTTAATTAACTAGCAGCATTCTACAAGTACCGTATTTGACGGCATATAGGATGCACTTTTTCCCCAAAATTTTGGCTCAAAAAAATTGCCCTGCATCTTCTACATCGTAGGTGAAGTTTGAGACCTCCCATAGGCCTAGGCTATAATATTACTATTTCCTGCTATTGAGATGTTTTGTGTATGCTTATTGCTTGCCTATGCTGTCAAATTGTTTTTATACAGCTATGTTTCTGCTTGTGTAATGGATAGCTAGACTGTTTTCAACAATATACACTAAAAACTTTTTTTCCTGAATCTGACCTGCTAAAATGGGGGTGCGTCTTACATGCCCATGCGTCTTTTGCCGTCAAATACAGTATATCTCATGTCAAATTAGCCTTTCAAAGGGTTCAACAACATCAACAGTATTTAAGAATTAAAAAAAATAATGTTCTCTTGTACAAGAGAACATTTTTTTGAAAACATCTGCCAATATTTGTGTTCCAAAATCAAAAGTGAAGATAATTGTTTTGTACAGGAAGTTCAAAATTAAACAACTTTTCACAACTGTTGTTACTAAATGGTGACCTCCATCTAAACTAAATGGTGACCCCCCATCTAAACAAATTAGCCTTTCAAAATATTCAATAATATTAACAGTATTTGAAAAAGAAAAAAAGTTCCCTTTTGTACAAAAATCATTTTGAATACAACAATCTCTTTTCAAATGAAAACAGAGAGATGGACAAATTACTTACAAAAAGAGTAGAGAATTATTTGGGACAATTGAACTCCTTGCTTTTATTGTTCACATATGACATTTCAACTGGTTCATTCTCCAACCATCTTTAGGCAGAATCTCCAGAAGGAAAGAAACTTGTTTGAGTCTCTTTCTTCACCCCCCCACACACTCTTTCCTTGAGTATAGGAAGTTACAAGGAGTTGAATTAGTGTTGTGGTCTGACATATATTTCTGATATCTTGAGAAATGCTGCTTCCTGCATAAAAGGGAAAACTAATCATCCTTTTAAAGTGAGATTCTTAGAACATAACCAAAGAGAAATTAGAAATTCAGGTATGGCAGTCTAAATGTAAAAAAAAAAGAAAGAAATGCAAATATTACACACTAGGATGAAGTCCATATCATAGACAGGGAGCACCATTGTAGAGAAAGAAAAATCCAGAAGCAGCATATACCAAAATATCAGGAATGTATGTATTTACCCAACCCCTCTGCTATGAGAAGGATGTAAAACAAAGTCAATTTTTGAGCAGACTACAACTGGTTTGAATTCAGAGTTTTACTTCTCCTAAACTGGTTGCCATACCAGTTAAAGAGCCCAGCCTGTCCAACAATCTACTTATGATTGGATTCATAGTTGAGAGGAGTTATTCATCCCTTTCCCAAGGATGTTGGCTTCTCATCCCTTTCCCAAGGATGTTGGCTTCTCATCCCTTTCCCAAAGATATTGGCTTCTATGTGGAAACAGTTATGTACATTTCTGCTATGTCACAAGCATCTCCATAAAGGTAGAAGTCATACCAGCATAGAATTCAACTTTTGGTTTTTAATAAAAATGAGAAACAAGAAAAATGCTCAGAGAACAATTCCATAAACTTCTATTTGATACAATTTTTGCTTTTTGCTACCAAACACAATCAAATCATACTTAAAGCATTAGTTAGCTACAGAAGTTAAGTAGTAGTTAGATTGGTGACCATTTACTAACATAAGGTACTGTAATCAATCCAAGGTTTGTATGCTAGAGTAATCAGAGCTTATTAAATAACAAGAGACCAGAACAAATCTATTTCCTTACAGTGGTGCATATTACACCTGAAGAAAACCCCTGTTCATTTTTCAAGATAGCAAGCCTTTTCAAAAACTATCGATACTGAAAGTGTATTTCAGAAAATGAAAAAAAATGAACAATGAAAGTAGAAAACTCGCCTGAATAAATGTGTTGAAATTCGATGGTACTATTAATATTTCTTCCATTGTTGATTTTTGTTGTGGGAAATACAGCTTTACTCTTGATACTTTTTTGACTATACACCTCAGATTTATTTACTTGGATCAGGAATGCTTTGTGTAGTAATTTATTTGGCTAATCACCAGGTCAAAATGTGATAAAGGTGAGTTTACTGTGATGGATACCCCACAGGAATCAAAATTTCTATTGGATGGATACAAAAATTGTTAAATTCTGTCGGCTTTATCATTCAGGAGCGTCTCAGGCACCGTACTAATCAATGTATTAATCAAAACATGTGAACAACAAAAAAATGAGTTCAGCTACCCAAATGTTAAATGATCCTTCTATATAGACAGAGTTTTCTTATGCTAAAATTGACCAGATGAGTCTTATTTGTGAAATACTGGATTTAATTTCACCAATTAACTAATAATATGGAGAGAAGGAGGAGAAGGAGGAGGAGGAGGTAGGGAGATTTGAAGGTAAAATATTCAGTATCACAGATATATTCCCAAAGTTAATATAAGTGAAAGAAACATTTACAATAATAAAAAAAAAATAAAAATAAAAAAAATCTGACAAAATTATATATTAACAAAAAAGGCAAATTTGGTGATTGAGAATTGTACCAATTCTTAACTTTAGCATCCACAATTAATTTCAAATATGAAAATAAAGATAATCCTATACGTCTGGGCCAGAATTAATCTAAGTTTCATAAATAACTAAAAATAGCTCTGCCTTGATTAAGAAATTGTTCATTTGCTTTTTCAATGGATCCAGCATCATATCGCTATATGTACAATGTAATGGTTAACGAGCTAGGCCTTGTAGACCATTGTTATTTACTAAGCTTTGCTTAGAATGGCACACAGGTTTTAAGTTGTTTACAGTACCTGCTGTTGCAAAATGGTTACCCATCTAAGTACTGAGCAGGCTCATCACTGTTTAACTTTGGCAACCTGATGAAAACAAATCCTTCAGCATGTCAATATTGTTAGGGAATTCATCTCATTGAATACCCCCATATTTCTTGCCTTGTGCCAAACTAAGCTAAGAAAATTACATAGCTTACTATTATTAAAAAACACCGAAATTCAATAATTCAGTGATATTTAATCACCAATTGACTCAACAATTCTACATGGAAATGCAAGGCTTTTAACAGGACATAAAGTGTACAAGAAAATTCTCAAGTCATCAAACAGCTGTATTTGACAGTCTTTACTCTTAACATCCTAAACCACCTCATTCCATTCGGCCAGAAGTCACATTCATTTTACTAATCTACCCCAAATGATAGCCCTTGTTTAAATGTAATATTAAACATATTTAGAAGTCTTTGATTTAAGGGAAATAACAGGTAAATTTAAATGAAAAGGCCATTTTTAGCCATTTATCGATAAATGATGATAGGAATTGGGCTCTGAACTTATAAAATTCTCAACAGGATGTTAAGAATAACTGAATGAATCTATATTTATATCTAAATCCATTAACAGCATCCAAAATAAGAAGGTAGATATTGGATTATTATTTAGGGCATAAAGCTATAAACTGCCTGTGTCTAAATAACCAAAAAAGATGAATCTTCTAATTACTATAAAAAAAAAAAAAACCAACCTAAGTCATTCCATGCAGAACATTGGATTTATTATTTGGAACTTTACCCTTTTTGGATTTAATATTAAACAAGATTGTATAATCTTTATTGACTTGGGATTTTATGCCAATCGTTTATGAGCTAACTGGAAATAAACCCTTTTCACAAGTTTATTTTGTATCACCGTTTAATATGTCACATCTCCCAACAGGAGATGGGTTTAAATATTTTGGTTTTTGGATCACAGACTCTGGAAAAGATTTGAACACCATTGAAGTCAGTCAGTATACTGTTGGTTTGAACAACAGCAACTGGCTAAGCACAGCTGAACTAGTGCCCAAGACAGCTGGTATTTATGGAAATCAAGAATAGTCCATTCATGTATTTGGGTGATTTCATTCCTTGAGTCATGATTGGCTGCTTGGTTTCTATGATGTTATGGAGGCTTCATAAATACCCTGGCATTCTGCAGTAATATTGCAACAAGATTAGATCCGTATTCAGTTACTTGTTGCCTTGTCTTACCAATTCGATGGTAATTGGAACTTAGTATGATTATTCTACAAACACCCAGAAAGCACAAGCATAGTTGTCATGAATGGATCAATCTACCTTGGGATATTAAGACAAGGTCCTTCTTTCAAATAACTATCCAGTCTATTCTCTTGTAGTTAAACATAGATACTTTCATCTAAACAAAGATGACTCCATGGAACCTCTTTAATTTGTCAAGCTTAAAATATATGCTGGAGATAGCATAAAACCCTAAGAGAGATGTACAAGGGCCTGCCCCATATCTATCTAATGTTGTCTACCAAAGGAGGCTGAGATTTGCAGGCCATTGCCATGAAGCCTTCAATAAAGTGTTCTCTCTATTAACACTCTGGAAACCACTATTTCTAACCAGTGGGAGAGGTTATAAACAGATGACATTGCTAAGGATTCCGAATCCATTTTGGCTAAGACTGCAGGATAATATAAGTTGGTAATCTGAACATTAGCTACATAAATGAGAGTAACCTCCCTTGTTTGTTTCACTTTGAAGAAGCCTTATGTTTTGGTCGACCATTTTCATTTCACTGTAAATCTACACTGAAAATATGAATTGGTTAGATTCAATACAACTGCAGGTTTTAACACGAAAATATCATAAAATGTGTTCTTAATTATTTGAAATGAACTTAATTGTTATTAAGACTTCCTCAAAGTGAAACATGAGGTTACTCTCATTTATGTAGCTAATGTTCAGTCAAGAAAAACTCATACACCTGGCCTATTTGGTGATTTGATGCTAAACGGTGATAATGATTATTAAAAAATTAAAAAAAAAAAAACTACTACCCTTTATAGTATAAAAAGATATTAGACTTTTTTATATAGGGAGAGGTAAGTTTGGGGGATTGTAACAAATAGTCATAAATTGGAGTTAGACCATCTACCCAGGGGAGATGGTTTAATTTCTCATGTAAAAGTCAGCGAGGGAGTCTATCCCCTTTCTACTAGTGCTAGACCAAGGAGATTGTTTTTGTGTCTGAGGTGGAGCACCACACCTACCATCAGCTCCTTACTTTACCGCACAGATCCCTGTGCTACTCATACGCTGATTTGGTGAAGACCGGTATCGAACTAGGAACCTTGTGGTTTCTAGCCAAACGCTCTACTGACTGAGCTAACCTGGCCCTTAATGGTTAAAGGCTGGGTTAGCCCTTTATCTTGTGTTGTATATTCCTGTATTTTACAAGTAAATAAATATACCTTTTAAATGAAAGTAAAACATGCTTCTATAATACTGACCATTGATGCTGTCAAGATTTTTAAGTTTGCTTTTTAAATATGGGGTTCATTTATGAAAGAAAAAAAAAAAGAAAAAAAAAAGGGAAAAGATTAGCAAGAAAGAATTCATATTTATAGAAAGTGAGGAAGAAAAAAAAAAATGCACCTAAACACAGATGCACACGCAAACACAGAGAGAGATAATTTTTCTTTCTTTCCCCCCTCTCCCTTCTCTTTATCCACAAGAAATTTAACTCAAGGCCAACTTTTTGCTCATTGCATACATAAGGGTGTTTTCCAGAATCACTTTTTCCCCAATAACCAACTGTAAGGCCGTAAGACTTCGGTCACTCAATTCTTTGTTTTCAAGTTGCTCTTTATCCACTTGAAGAGTCGTTGGATAAATACGCAACATCAGTTCAACTCGTGCACACAGGAAATTCCAAACTTTCAACTCATTCTCTGCAGAAATAATTGTCTCTTCATTTCTTAACTTCGATGACAGATTTTCAGCGTCACTTGCCTCAAGGAGCTCCCGTAATTGGGGTTCGTCCATACAGCTGACGCGAAGAAAGGACAACAGGTCCGGACTGACTGGATTTGGGCCTGGACGGAGATGAAAGGGTACCAAAGGGATCATGGCAAGGGCCAGCACCTTTGTCTTTAATGAAAACAAGGGGTCACTCTTGCTGACCCCGAGTTTGATGGCATAAGTGTCATAAAGGTTTTCAGAGAAGACAAATCCGTTGTGTAGAAGAAGCTGGGCGTTAGGGCGGGAACCATAAAAGATGAAAACCTGTTCTTCCTTCTTGAAGTCAGCCATAGCATAGCACTCACTACTATTTTTGAGGAGGTCAAAGTCTGTGGATAATTGACCATTGCAATGGTTGCACATGTCCCATAGGGGGATGAGAGCATATGACATCTGGGTGCCATCAGGGGTAGGGATCTGATTAAGCCGAGTTGTCACTGATGACACTGCCCATCTGAAAAAGAAAAAAAAAAATAGTTTCAACACATTGACATTTATAAGACCTAAAATCAATTTACTTATTGTTTATTTGTTTAATGGCACATCAAATCTTTATGGGTTAATATAATGCTGAAATTTGATACATCTGTAAATGTTTGATTGTAATCATAACTATATTTTTAATATTCCATTGCATCTTTTAAATTATTTGTCTATAATCATTTCTTTACAGTTATATGGTTTCAAGTATTCTTATGTAAATCTAATAATTTAAGCAATTATATGGTTTCAAGTAATTATTAATAATAATCCTTTAAGCAATTATAGCTTCACATAACTCTTCTTAATACAAATTATTTTGCACACTGTTAAATGGTTTCAAGTATTCCTATCTAACATTAATAATTTTATTTAATAATAATAATCATTCGTTTGCACAAACTTATATCATGTATTAAGTATTCCTATAATTTGCAAGCAAACATTAATAATTCTATTTAATAATAATCATTTATTTGCACACAGTTATATGGTATTATGAATTCCTATTTAACACTAATGATTTTCAAACAAGAATTTGATCCATAGATTTAACCAGGTCAGAGTGACGTGGGAGTAATGACTTTAAAGGGGTACTCCAAACTTCCCAGAGCTCCTAAACAGGAGCTTCACCCTTGCATGCAAGTTAGTGTTATACTCAGAACATCCCTGGGAGGTGAGGGTCTTAACCCTCTACAGAGGATACAGTTAGCTTATTCCTTCAATAAGCTGACTGTATCCTGCCAAATACTATTGGGCATGAACTGTTGATAATAAATATTCTATAATCCACTGTTATGAAGTGTTTCCATTTAATAAGATTAGCTTAATACAATATCAGAGTATGGAGCACTCAGTGAGAATCAAACTCATTGTCAATGGTCTGCCAACCTAGCTCATTAACCATTGCACTACATGAGGCAACTACCATGGCTGTAAAGTGTTAGCAATAAAAATTCTATAGTAACCCTTCACAGAGGACCCAGTGTGGACCAAATTCATTAACAATGGTCTGCTAGTTTGGTTTGGTTTGTTTTGTTTACGGCATATCAACCTCAGTGGGTCATTTAATGCCAACTAAGTTTTGAAATAAATTCATTCTTAATGGATACACAATTTCTTTTATAAACTCACGTTTTTCTATTTAACCCATAGTACCTTAACAGGTACTACCACTCCAGGTCAGAGTGGACCAGCTAGCAATTCCCCATACCTCCAGAACTGGAACCTTACCATCAGGGAGTTTAACATCATACCCAGGATATGAAGACCCTCAGTCACTGCCTTCTAGCACCCATATGATAAAAAGGGTTGGGATAATCAGATAGGTGCTAGGGCTTGACATGACCAGCTGATTGAAATGGTGCGCTAACTTATCTTGCTAACCATAACACAAAATTAGAAGTATGGGGCACCTAGTGAAAATGGAACTCCCTAATCTGCTAGCATAGCTTGCTAAACCATTACACTATGCAAAGTGCCCATCATCTGAATTTTTTATAGGTAGGTTATTCTAAGAGAGAGAGAGAGAGAGAAAAAGAAAGAAGCATAATAGTTATAAATAGCTTAGAAATAAAATAAGCTGTAATCCAGCTTAACCTGGCAGAAAAAAAAAAAAAAAAAAAAAAAAAAAAAAAAAAGAAAAAAAAGCAGAAACTATAATCTGTTATTCAACAAGGTGTAGAACTTTTAAATAACAGATTTTTTAACATTTTACAGCCAAGTAGAATTGGGGATTCCCCCATCCGCAGTTCAGGGTGCCCTGGTATATATGTACTTTTAAGTAGCAGCAAGTATTTTAAGTAACAGCTGAATGTACTAGGCCATGGCTCATATGTAAGGGCACTTCTGATTAGCTGTGTTGCATCACAGACACAAGACTAGCACACAAATGTCAAAAAGCCCTTTCTACTTATTTTCTCAAACAATGTTTATTTTACAATCTTTGTTGTCTCATCAGATAGCCAACACAAAATAGTAATTATTACTATAAAAGTTAAATCTTATTATAATGGAGATTGTGTGTTTTTCTGTCTGTAACCGAAACTATATTTCTAATCGAGTCACAATTAACATAGTTATTTTCATCACATTCTTCATGATTTTATTTCTATTTAAACCTCAATTATTGCTTCACCTTTTTATTAGTGTTGTCCATATCTACATACAAATAACATGCTATTGTATTTATATATACAAAAAATAGCGGTTTGCAGTGTGAATGGGAAGGCTAATTTACATATTGATATTAAAAATGTGATTTTATTAAATATGTGCTTAGTATTATTGATTTCTAACTGTTTGGTTTTATTTTAATGAATATAAGCAAAAATCTCTTCAATGAATCTTAAATGAAATCCATTAACAAGAAAAAATAAGTGTAATTTTATTCTTTATTTCCTAATTTAACTAAATAGTTAAATAAGTAAAATTCAGCAATGAAAGACAGCAGTGATGGAAGAGTAAGTTTCATTTCTATTTTTCTATTATACCCCTGCTCATTCTTATTAGACTTTCTAATTTAATACGATATTTCATTACATTAAAACTTAAATACTTGCACCCGGAGGGTGCATATATTTGCTAGTCCATATAACAGAAAATATTTGCCAGTTAAATTATTTAAAAAAAATCATTGTATCTCATGAAGTTAATATTCTTCCATGGAAAATTAATTTTTGTAGAGAAATGATTCTTAAGTTAATGATACAATTTTAACCTTTAGTTATAATCCAGTACAAGTTTAGAAGTATGGGGCACCTAGTGAGAATTGAACTCAGTAGCAAAGGTGATTATCTGTTTTACATTATCCAGATTGATAATCCTAACTAAACAATAAAATTATATAAGCATTTTTAGATTCCATATTTTACACATTAATGTATTTGTCTATGTCAAAGAAGAGGCGAAGACTTGAATTACAGCTATTTATGGTTTTTGTTGTCAAACATTTACACTAAACTGTTACAAACAGCAACTTAGTATAAAAAGATAAATCCTCATAAAGAGATTTACCGATTATATATATATATATATATATATATATATATATATATATATATTAGATATTAATAATTGTTAAAAGTTAAAATAGTTCCATGAAAGATTTGAGAGTTTTAAAGAGAAATATTTTTTAATTTGAAAAAAAAAAAAAAAAAAAAAAAAAAAGAAAAGATTTATCATTTTTACTTTTCCTCCCAGATTTAGTCCTAACAAAGCAATTATTATTACTAGCCAAAAAATGCTCCCTCTGGGCATAAGTATTTAAGATTTAATACAATTAAATACTATATTGAATTAGCTAATGAAATTAAATACAAATATAAAAAAAAAGATTACTCTTATTTTTACTTTATTCTAATTGATTCTAATATAAAATTATACATAGGATTGCTTTTAATACGTTTGAGAATAAAACAATAATAATAGAAATCAATAAAACCAAGCAATTAAACACGATTTTATTAAAATTGGTATGCAAATTATTCAAACCATATACTATGTAAACATTTATTTCTTAATGATATATAAACACACATCGCAAGATTTGAAATACATTAATGATAGGGGTTGTTTTGAGGCAAATCTACCTCAGCTAGACCTTAATAGAGACATTGTCAATAAATAAGATGGTAATTAAGA
This sequence comes from Doryteuthis pealeii, assembly GCA_023376005.1. NCBI lineage: Eukaryota > Metazoa > Mollusca > Cephalopoda > Myopsida > Loliginidae > Doryteuthis > Doryteuthis pealeii. The sequence goes on from CM042177.1 coordinate 13,562,699, forward strand.
TTAAATAGTGATTATTTAATAACTATTGAGAATATAATTTAAATAATTAAGGGAAGTATGACATTGGTGGTGACATAGTTTTGATTACAGACAATCTCCATTATAATAAGAAGATTCCACAAGCACTAGGATTAATTATTAAATTATCATTTCAACTCACTAGGTCATTAGTGGCTGGAGAAGAAGATTATTTGGAGTGCAGTGGAGTGGGCGGTGGAGGAGGCTCACAGAGCACTTCTCTCATTGCACTAACACAGAGGGTCAGGGTCAATCTCTGATTATATAAAGGTGTGTGGGGGTGGTGCCGAGGAATCTGAGCTATTTTTGGCACCATGTGGGAGTCCACACATATTTTCTTTCATCAGACACCATTTTGATAATTTACAAGTCTAAAGCAACAACTACAAAATAAAGAGATAAAAGTGAACACTGGACACACACATGTACTAAAACTTTTCACATTCATTCTCCATTATAAGTTGAAAAAAAAAAGTAAGTGAATCCGACAGTATATTGAAAAATAAATAAATAAAAGAAAGAAAATGTTGAATGTATAAAAATTGTTTAATGAAGTGCCGACACGTGTTTCGACCGAGAGGATTCCTTGTACACAACGTATTCTAAGGAGATCTTATCGACCGAAACACGTGTAAAACATGATTAAACATTTTTATCCAGTCAAAATTTTCTTTCCATTATTTATTTATTTATTTTGTTTTCAACATATTGTCGGATTCACTTACATTTTTTCAACTTAAATAAATAAACACACTTAAAGTGTGATTTGAATCCCTTTCCTTATGCAGGTGCCAAATGTACCTTTAAAATACAATGCATTGTAAAGGTACTATGTACTGAATACATCCTAGTACTTTAGAAACATATTTCAAAGTAGGAATCATACAATGATTGTTTAACTGAAGATATATACAGCAGTCAGACACACAAATAAAAATAAAAAAACAGGATTGGGGAACCTGTGAAAAACACTCAAGTAAAATTATTTAATGGAAATTTATTCAAACTTCCTAACCGACCTAATTCAACTATTGTCTGAATTTCTAAGATGAGAAATTAGTGTCCTCGTGTGGATGAGGACACTTGATAGAATAATCTTATTTAACTTGTCATTAAATACTTAATACTTGAATAGATGATGTTCATATTTTTTTCTTAATAAAATTCTACTTTTATACTTTCTTTCGCTTGGTAATAGATTTACTAGTGTTACTAAAAAGTTTTTGTTTTTATACGTTTAAAGAAAATTGCCATTTTAAAAAAATGTTCCTGTTTAATAAAATGATTTTTATTTATTAGACAAATAAAAAAAATAAAAAAATACACGACATTGACTGTACAGAAATATAAGGCATCACATTTCTTGCCCAAAATGTTTAAAAAACAAACAAAAAGCAAGAAAATTGGTGTTAAATTTACATTCAAAAATTTATCACTTGAATTTAAAATAAAAAATAAAGATTTTACAAATTTTATTTTTACAGGGCCAGTTTTTTCTTCTTTTTTTTTTGTTTTAACCAAGAATAAATAGATATGCGTATTTTAATGGAGTTGGTAGTAAACCGAGATTGTCAAACGACGTAGTTGTTTGAGCAGCACTGTCGCAAATAAAGTGACAAAAGTTTTTATTTTAAAAACTTGTGCATTTTTATAGAATTTGAGTAGGCCTATTTTCAGCTTGTCTTATATATTTTATTTGTTTTATTATAGCCATTAAAAAATTATAAAAAAAAGTAGGAAGCTAACACAAACTCTCAAAAGAAAACGAAAATCAATAACAGTAACGCCAAACATCTAATAATCCATAAAACAAGTATTAAAATCGTGAATCGATAAATAAACGATTAGTAACTTAAACTAGCTACATCGTTAGATATTGCGGGGGGACATCGAATGGGCTTTAAAGCTAAGAGAGAAAAGGAATAAACTGCAGGCCCATTATGCCCCATCACATGAGAGCACGCAAAGCAGGTATTCCGACGGTTACGACTAGGAAGTGTGGTGGGGTGGACGTAAGAAGTTCTAAATTAGACAACTTCGTCTTGGTAATAAACAACACTAACAGATTCCTCAGGAATCCATCTCCAAGATTCAGCAATGAATCCCCTCCCCCGCTTCCGTCAGGCAGGAACCACGCCCATTTTTATGGGGATGGGGTTTTGTAAATAAGAGAAATGTGTATCGAAGGATGACCGATCGAATTCAGATGCTAATTATCAGGTACAAGTTTGAAGGAAAAATAAATAAATAAATAAGAAAACCTTGGACACGTGACACAAAAGTTTGCCCGGAGAAGAGTTATCTCGTAGTAGTAGTAAAAATGAAACCGACACTTTGTTTTATAACGGAGTTGTTTGTTTGCTGTAAAGCATGCCTTGGCCATTTTTAGACAAATAGCTAAAGACAACTCGTTCCGGCATAACGACTTCAAAGTAAAATTGTAAAGAATTAATTTTAATAGAAGAGAAACAACAAGGGCGATTTTAAGAACATTAAAGAACATTAAACAGCGATGATAACATTTTTTTTACCTCATAAAATACAATCACACCGAATTTTAAATTACCCACATGTTTTGTTAAAAAAAAACAAAAACCAAAACAACAAAGAAAAGCTTTTACGATGAGTAAATTACTGAAATATTCCTTTTTCAGAAAAATTTAATAGGAATTAGAGTTCCATGATTTTAATTTATAAATATTCGGGTATTTTAAAATTTCACTAATTGTATTGTAGATTAGAATAGATTTAAAAAATAACATCTTTCTGATATTTCCAGTCAGTGCCCTTACAATTTGAGAGCCCCTATCCTTTTATCAAAAATCGAATAAAAACAACGAGAAAGTGAAAATAAAACTTTATATACTGATTACTTTGCTATTGATCGTTTTTACTAGTTAAGAAAGAAACAAATAAAAACTTGTCCCGTAATAGATGTTATATTTAGTGTAAAGAAATTTATATGCAAATAACTATTATGGAACTGAACAGTAGTTAAAGCAAGTAATATGATAGTTTTAATTTTAATACAAGTGTATTATTAGTAAATAAAGCAACCTAAAGTTAAAAACTATTCAATAGTTATAGGTAGTTAATTAAAAGCTTTTTTTTTTTTTTACGAAAAAAGAACAAAAATAGTTATTTCTTTCACTAACCTGTAACTATCATATGTGAATCCTTCTCGAAGGGGAAGTTTACTAGCAAAATGGTTGTTCTGAAGACGTTTATAAAAATAAGCATACTGTCTAGCAATACTTTGGTAATGATTCAAGGATTCCGTTAAAACAGGGGAACCTTTCAACAATTTAAGTTCCTCAAGAGAAAAATACAAAGTGGTATTATAAGTTGAAGGTAAGCACTTGATATAGGGTAACCAAAATGAATGTGGGTTTTTAGATTCGCCTAACAAGTACATAGCAAGTACTACGTTTGGCATGACTCGTAGTATTTGGTCCTCTTCTATCAAAGGCCCCATTAAAGATTTTCGGGCTGCGTCGACACTCATGATCATCTTCCGAGGTATGGATAGAAGTAAATCTCCTTCCTTGAGGTCTGTCACGGCTTTCAAACCGAATCCATAACCAGGAAATTCTTGTATGGCTACCCGCGAATAGTCAACCCCATTCTCCTTGAGCCACTGTAAAAATTGTGACCATTCTTGGGTCCTGTCATGATTTGTATTGATCAAATTCTTTTGGCGATCGCGGATTTTTTCTACGAGATTGTATATTTCCAGAAAATCGTCCCATTCCTTGGAACCGGAGCTGATAGGCTCGACACATTTTTCTAAAAGTTGACTGCAAAGATCTAAGATCTCCTTTTTAGTAGCCCGGTCGAGGCAAGTATTTTCAGAAGTCTGGCGGGTTCCTTGCGCCACAGTTTTCTTATTCTTTTTTCCCATGTTTTTTTACGTGATGAAAAGAAGGGAAGTGGATAACAAACAATAAGGGTTAATTAAGAATGTCCATGTATTAAAAAAAATAAAAACAAGCCGACTTTTGGTCAGTTTTTTCAAGCTCTTGCAGTCTCTCCCCCCTTCTTTTTTTGGTGCGTATGTTGTTTGAAGGAAAAAAAAGTTAGGTGCGACCTTAAGTGGGGAGGAGACGGAGAAGCGGAGTTATCTGCCCCTCTAGCCATTCCCAAGCCTCGAAAAGAATACCGTCGCCTTGAAAAGACAAGTTCTGATTGGCTAATTTCGGCGAATCGACCAATCAAATTCCAGCTTATTTATTTTCTTAGTAGCAGACGTCATTAGCAACATGTCGGCATCTGGCAAGATGACTGGATTTGTTAATAATCTGCTCTCTTTACTTTTCCTCTCTCTCGCCTTTTCTTTCGTCGACGGCCGAATTCACCGCTTAAAACTCGAGGTACGCTACCTTTAAATCCTCACGGCTTTATTCTTGATCTTGTCTTTTTAATATTTGACTCGTTATTCTAATTTTCCCCCGTTTTATATCGACGACGTCCTTGATTTTTGAAAATAAGTGAGAAACAGAAAAATGTGTGCATGAAATGGGGGGTTGCTTGGTAATGGATTTAATGTAGTAAATTGAACCCCTATTTTGTGTCCACACGGGCGTACACGTCTTTATTATTGCTTGTATTGATAGTAACAATGATTATCATTAATTCAGTATATTTTTTTGATTTGAAAAATAATAAAATCTTACCCTAATCTTTTTTTTCTTTTTGATTGTTAACGCTTACAGTATTTTTGTATATGTTGACTTAAATATTTAAGTAAAATTTTAATTTCATCACGTCAGTGCGTTTCTTTAAAAATATTTTTAAAATGGTCGTCATATATTGTTTTTATCTGTCGTTGAGATATATTTATCTTTTCTTTGTTTTTCTTCAAAAACATCAGTTGTCTTTTAAAAGTTTAATAGATGTTTTTTTATTGCTTTTTATTTAGAAAATAATGCCTATCTCTTAATCGATTTGCACCCCCCCTCAAAACACTAATAGTAAACAAAAACAAATATTACTCTTTTTATACATGTCTAAATTTTCTTTTACTCGTATTGCGAATGTTATGACAGCACTTCTTGTTTTATAATAATAGAATCCATATAAAATATTTTAACTGTACAATAACAATAAATGTCTCTTATAATAAGCAATAAACATCAATTTGAGTAACAGCTGTAAATTGTACTATGTACTAAGCATGGGCGAGAGAAAAAGAATTGGTTGATTCCCTAATAATCATCAAACTTGTGTATGAAATAACACTAAAAAAATCTGCTACATTTAACAAAATAATTATTTGAAATAAAACATTATTTAATGTTTGTATTAAGTATGGTTTATCGTAAAGTAGCCCCCAAAATGATCATGCATTTTACAGATTCTCTCCAATTTGTCTTAGATTTTTTTTTTGTACTTAAATTTTACCAAGTCAATCGTAAAACTAAAAAAAAAATGAATTATTAATATGTGAAAAAGAAAACGTTACCGTTAAACTAAAATCACTTTTTTTTTCTTAGTACCGCTTAAAAGTACACTTGTATATTTATTGTTGTCTGTTAACATTCACATTCCTGAAAGAAATCAGTTTTAAAGCATTCTTTTAAACCGATCATTCTTATTTTTTAATTAAAATATCTATAATCAAATGCTATTCGTACGACGTACGAAACACTCAAAGTTTTGCTAAACTAAAATTCGTGATTGATGTATGGAAAAATAAATCTGTGCTATAATGGTACGCATTCTTTTTATGGAAGCCTTTAAGTAGTGTAGTACCGATTCATAGATACCAAAACTTAAAACAGTTCATATTGAAATGGAATTCATGAATGACATTTCTCTGAACAATTAAAGAAAATTTTCCAAGTTTTACAAGGTAAAAATAAAAATGTTTAATAAATAAATATATATAAAGAACTTCGTTTTATTTTAAAAAAAATCCTTTTCTATGTAGAACAAAAATAAAATGCCATCTCGCCCTGAAGATGAGTTATTATTACCGAAACGTTGGCCTAACCCTAAACAATTTATCATCGAAATGTAATTTCATAAAGAAGTCATAAAACAATTGGAAAATATACTTAGACTCGCATGTTAAAACTAAATAATAATGACAAACTATTAGTTTAGTGTAGAATCTGCTAATTTTGACGTCACAGCCGATTTTACAAAAAAAACAAAAAAACCCCCAAAAACAACAACAACAACAAAAAAAAACCCCCAAAAATAAGTACCTAGAAAATCTGAAAATTTAATTTAGAAAATAATAATTAAAAAAATTCAGAGATTCTTATTTTTTTTACTCTGTTGTATATGAAATAAAATTTTATTTTACATTATCAGTGAACAAATTATACATTGATATTTGTTCTGTCTAAAAGAGTGTGGGCCTAACTTTTCTATTGATTTTTTTTCTCCCAAAAATTATTAAATAACAATACTAAAGTAGGCTTGTTATTAGATAAATATTTATTTTTAGAATCTAAAAATATGAATCTTAAAATTATGCATTTCATATTTTAAATTAATTTCATCTATTAGATATATAAATTGTTTTCTCAAGGCACATATGGAGGCTCCAAATGGTAATATTTATTTTTAAAGAATTTTGATTTATTTCCATTGAATCATTTTGATTGAAACAATTTATTAATTTAAAAGAAATAATTTGATTAATAAGTCAACACTGAAAATTTTTATTAAAATCAGATAATTCCCTGATTTTGGGTAATTTTTTTTGTTTATCATTTTGGTTTAGTGACTTGTCACTTATGACCCCGTAGATGCGGGCATATCGCACTAAATTTCTTTTTACTACAAAAGGTTTCCCGGCTCAAGATAAACAAGTTTTACGAACTTTGTTTGGAGTGAAAAAAATTGACATTTTAATAGATATCAACAAATTAGTAATATTTCTGTACATAGTGTATTTAATGTTTTTGTCATTGATTTCTAAGAAGAAACTTTAAACAATGTTTTAAAATTTTTATAAAAGGGTTTGTTTTGAGTGCATCATAAATCTTTACTTAGCCATTTTTGGGGCAAATTTAATTGTTTAAAATGTATTCAAATAAATTACATATGTAATATAATTTTTTTTTTCTTCTTCAAGGCCACTAATAATACTCGAGGGTGACCTGTAGTGACTGAAGTCTACATTGCTTAAAAATATTGATGTTTCTATATAATATAGAAAATAATTCAAAACAAAATAGTTAAAATTAAAAAGTTAAAGTTGCAGAGGACAAACCATTTAAGCTTTTAGGTTTTAAAAATATAGGTACACTACATTACATATGTAAATTTAAAACCTAAGATGTTAACTAAATAAATAAATCAGACAGGTTTTTATTTTTTTAACCAAAATCATTAAATGAAATACAGTATTGGGACTAGGAGGTATATAAGTTTTTATATTTGTAATAAATCACAAAAATATGAAGCAAATTTGTATTGGGGAAAATATTTTTGTATTGCAAAAAAGTTTTTATAAGTAGCTTCAAAATTGAATCAAAAGATAAATAAATTGAGAGAGAATGAATATAGATGTGATTGTCTTTAACTGGTTTTTGTTTTATACAATTTTAATAACTATGAAAAAAAATGAATATTTATTTATTTATTTTTTATTTTTTTTTGTTGTACATACTTGTCAAAGTTCACTCTTTTTTTTTTTTTTTATTTATTTATTCTTTCTGTTAACATTGATTCATAATTGTGTCAGTTTTGAAGCAATCTATAAATATATTAAGATAAACTTTGTACTGTATTTCACTCCTACTTTTTGCACCCACTACATACCCAATCAATTTAATATTAAAAGAATTAAAAAAATGTTCTTAATTTTGTTAGAATTCTTTTTTTAATTTTTTAAAAATTAAAATTTTTTTTTTAGTAAGTCACTTAATTTTTATTTATAATCAAGTATTCATTGGGGTTTCATAGGTAAAATTAAATTTATTTACTCAAGTGTTAAATGGTGTTATTCTGACTTATATGTTTCAACTTGATTAAAACTGATTCAGCCCCCCACACTTTCTTTTGTAAATCTTTTTGAGAACAATAAAAGCCTTTCAAATTTTCGACATAAAAAATTCCAACTTTTAAAGGCTGGAGACTACTGTATTTTGAATAATTGTTAACAATGTAGTTGAATTATCTATCTCAAGGCACTTCTTTCTTATTGATGAGTAAAAAGTTTTTACTCTTTTATGTTTTATTTTTTTTTACTAAAAACAAATAAACCTAAAAGATAAATAAATTGAGAGAGAATGAATATAGATGTGATTGTCTTTAACTGGTTTTTGTTTTATACAATTTTAATAACTATGAAAAAAAAATGAATATTTATTATTTGAAATATGATATCACAAAAAAAAAATAATAATAAAACAAACTTGTATTTATTCAGTTAGTAAGATTATATTATTCATTTAAAACATGAAAATAATCCTTTGGCTTTAATCTTTTCAAGATTTGGATTAGTAACAGGAGTTGATTATTAAAAAGAAAAAGAAAAAAAAATCAGCTAAGATAAATGTGAAATGAGAAAAATATTCTAAATATGCAATGTCATTTGAATTAATTAAAAAACAAAACAAGAAAACAATTTCAACCATTAACATTTTTTTTACCATGCCTTATATTGGGAATTTCTGTTTACTAAACTGGGTTTAACCATGCATTTATTAAAAACTTGACACCCATTGATAAAAACTAATCAATTTATATATACAAAGAACAATTTAGTCATTCAATAATTTATAAAAGTTGTCATTAAAAAGTGGTATTGGAGAAAAGTCTTTAGTTATTGTTTTATGTAGAAACTGGATTGATTTTTAGTTGATTTAAAAAAAAAAAAAAATCAATTTTTTCAAAATTTATTTTGTTTAAAAAAATTCCAAAACAAAATAATTTTGTTTTAACTGAAGAAAATAATTTTATATCAAGATTTTCTCCAATTATTTTAACTTTTATGAATAAAAATTATTGATTAAAAAAACAAAACAAATACAAAAATAAAAAAAATAACTGCATCTGTTTGTGAGACTCAGTTCTGGAGAGTGTGGAGTACCCCTTCATTGGCAATACTCCCAGGTCCACTCTGACTCTGAGTAGTAGATCCCATCTATGGATCAAATAGATATGTTTGAAAATTATTAGTATTGGATAAGAATATTTAAAACCATATAATTGTGTACAGACAATCATTATTAAAGAAAAATTACTTGAAACCATATAATTGTGTATAAATTATTTGTATTAAATAGGAATACTTGATATATAACTGTGCAAAAATACTTAAGGGAACAACAAAAAATATGAATGATTCTTTACATCTAAACATAAAATAACCCTAAACAGGTTGACATGCTGTTAAAATCATGATCAAACCTTGTATTTATTTACTCAGTTTTATTTAATTTTCACACTGACACTGCTAGATTAGCTTGTTAACCATTACTCCATGATCAAGTGCCTAAACTTCTACTTTTTATGGTTTGTAAAGTACATATGTATTGAATGAGGAAGAGTACCTGGTGTTGCTTGGGAAGAAAAAGATAACTGACAATGTTTTGATGCACTAACAAGATTCTATGAATACAGAAATATGAACATGACTTAAATTGACAACAAAGTTTAAAGAAAGCTTGTAAAGAATTTCCAAAATAAGGAAGATTTTGAAGATGAAGATAAAAATTGGTGGTTTGTTTAAAATTTAGTATCATGCCATTATTACTATTACAGAGATGCTGATTCAAGGTATGCGTCCTGCGTCCCTGACGCACAAAAATCTAAAAGGACGTAGTAAAATCATATCCGTGCATCCCAGTATTTTTTCTCCCCCCCCCTTGGCTTTAGTTGGGACCCATAAATTTTCCCTTGGACTCCTTTAAAATAAATATGTGCGTCCCAAGACACTAAATCAAAAAGCTATCAGCATCACGGCTGTGAGCAATATTTAAATAGTATTATTCCCACAGTTTTATCTACAAAATAACTATTGAAAATGAACTGCTGTGTCATACAAAGAGTTAATAACATCATGATAATCCAAGTCTTTTTGTTTATTTCACTTTAGAAAGTAATATTGTTTTGTATCAATTGAGCCACTTGAATTTATTCACATATTTATTTTCTTAGTACAAAGTCTGAAATTATCATCAACACAAATGACACACAAATTGACTTCACTGCTAACAAGGTTTAAATAATTGTCGATATAAAAACTTAATTTTGCATCATAAATAGTTACTTTTCACATGTGACAGTTTCATGATTTTTATTTTCTTGAAATCTTTGAATGTATGAATCTCTAAGAGTTTTTTGAGATTTATATAAAAATTGTCCAAAATTTCCTCCCCTAACACTTTCTGTCATTGGTCATTTTCAAAGGTATCAATGTCTCCCCCCCCCTTAAAATTTGAGAATAAAGAAGGGTTTTGTGTTTTTTCTATAGTGTTTATTTATTTATTTATTTATTTTGTTAGAATTTTAAACTTTAGATCATTGGATGTCTCTGTAGTAAATCATGATGCTCAGGAAGAAAATTTTGGACAATCTTTATACAAAATTGAAGCAAAAATATACTCCACAGAGCTCATCAGATGCAGTTAAGTGTCATACCCAGGACACCTCTTTTTGCAGAGGACACAGTTGGCATGTTTTAAGCCCCACCGACTGGGCAGACTTAATTTTTGTATGAATTTCTGAAATGAAGAATTATTATTAACAACAATAATTACCCGTATTATAAGATGGTCATTATTAAAAAAATAAAGGATGTAGAAGTGTTTTTATTAAAGTTTAGGAGAATTATTTGTATTTAAAGGATATTTAATTTGTTTTTTATCATCTATTTACTATGGGTTACTGCCTTGTTTATACTGAGTGTGGTTGGTGTATGGAAGATAGATTTGGTTTCTTCAGAGAAAATACCCTAAAAATAAATCTCTCAAATATTTTTCAGACTTGGAGAGGAAGTATTGATATAGATTTAAAAAAAAATCAGTTCCCAAATCTTTTCTTGTCACCTAATGACCATTGAAATGAAATGAATTCCCTCTTAGTGGCTCCATATGTGGCCATGATAGAAATTCTAAGTGCATACAAGAGGATTGAGAGAGACACGAACATCTGCTTCTTGTAATGATTACCAAGAGAGTGGATAAGTGCTGTGAGATGGACACTCCTTTTACAGTGATGAGGACAGTAAGACATAGAGAGATCCAACCTAAAAAGCAGTCTGGGCATGATCTTCTAGTATAGTTTCAAACCTTTCCAAGTATGACTCTTGACAATTCCTGAAAGTCTGGTTTAAATCAGGCCAAAAATAGCAAAGCCTGAGTTGTATGGACAAAACAGACATTTGGTAGATTATTCTCTGATCTACTTGGATTAGTATGTTCATCTTGGTTTCAGTCCTTTAACTCTACAGCCTTCTTCAGGTTTCTATTGTAGTCAGTAACCTTCTGTTTATGCTTGAGAACATCTCATATGCTGGTTAATTATTCCTAGTGATATTGCCCATATTTCCACTAAATCACACACGCACACACACACATACACACACACACACACACATATATATATATATATATATATATATATATATATATATATAAGATGAACAAAAAGTGACAAGACAAACAGGAATATTTCTTTTATAATATTTTTGAACAGTTCTCAACTAGTTTCAATCTTAAGTCATTGCCAGGAGGAAATTTCTTGTGGAAGAAATTTTTAGAAAGTTTAAATAAGTTTTCTAAGTGTTTGACAAGCCACAAAAATAATATACTAGAAGTATTCAGTAAAAACCATCTTCTGGTTAAATTAGCTTGAATTGTTTTTATATATATATACATGAGGAATTTAAAAAAAATATGTTTGTGTGTGTGAGGGCACTTAGTGACTGAGTTTTCAATTAGGTTTGAGAGTTGTTCATTTCAAATTGGGTGGTCAGTGTGTTTATTTATTTTTAAAGGTGTTAGTGACTCCCACATTTTATTACAGGGTGAGCAGTCAAGTTTTATAATAAGTCCAAATGGATAAGAACATTTAAAAAAATTTTTTTAATCCATTTATTTTCCTGTCTTTTGATTACCGATTTTATGTTGATGTCTTGCTAAATTCACAATCATTGAAAAAATTGAGAATCTCTGTTAAAATTGTGATTATTTGAGCGGAGGTGTTGTTCTGCGAGTATTAATTTGCTGTGAACTATAGATTTGATTCTATGTCTATAGTTAAAATAAAATGGGCATTCTGACTTTCCAACATATTGTTTTTGGCAGTGTGCGGTTCAGTAAATATGTAAAAAGTAAAAATGTAATTACATTTTTACTTCTGCAATGTCATTTGTGGTAAATTTTAAAGGTCTGTGGAGCCTTCTTCACAAAGAAGGTTGTGGAGCTTGGTTGATTTTAGGTTTTTGCAGCATAGGTTGTTCTTAATATTACATGGTTGGCAAAATTTAGTGGATTTAATTGCAGGTTTTTTATTGATTACTTTATTAATATTATTAATAATATATATTATTATTATAATTTGCTCGAGAGAAATGGACAATTGTGATGAGAATTCTTAGTATAACAAGTTTAATCATTACAATACTATGTTAAGCTAATATTTAACATAGGAACAATTTTCATCAATCCTGATGCATGGCTGACTGGATATAAACATTGGTTAAAGAGAGTTCAATTCCTAAGTCAGGTAGTTTATATATGAAGGATCAACCCCAAAACTGAACAATTTCCTAACCAACTTAAATATGATGCATGACTCAATCAAATTTGACCACAAAAAACTCTGCAACTGCATTTCTAGATATCCTAATATATATTGTCAAGAACAGACAACTACAAACAACACTATTGACTAAACCTACAAACTATCTCCATTATAGATCCTCTTACCCCAAACATCTCAAAAACAGCATCCCGTATTCACTAGCAATTAGACTAAGAGGAATCTGCACTGACAACAATGAACTTAAACCACAAAGTGATAAACAAAATAGCACAGGGATATTCCCATACTTTAATAGAAAACCAGATAGCTAAAGCCATTTCCATCCCTAGGCAGGAGACCCTAAAATTAAAACCAAAAAAGCTAAACTGCATTCCCCTAGTAACAAGATTTAACAACTCTCCCACCATTAAGCCAAATAATCAAGAACTGTTGGAACATTTTAAAAATAAATCCCAGAATAAAAGATATTTTTCAAGAACCTGGTATAGTGACCTATTGTCGACATAAAAACATCCAGGGAAATGATAGGAAGCAATAGGAGTCAATTCACAATCTTTTTAAGAATAAAAAAACTAATTTTTTTTTCTCAATAAAAGATACCAAGATTTTATCATTTCTAGTGGAACATTATGCAGTTAAAAAGGATATTATCATTACCTAATTTTACAGTATTGAAACTCTGAAACCAAAAATATGAATATCCCTAATATTATGCAATTTTATTTTTGGTTACACCATTAAAATGCAGTAGAATTTATTAATAAATTATATTTTGATTGTGTGATAAACCATAAGAAATAAAATCCTGAAATCAATTTTTGTGTGTGTATAGTGGTGTACTTATTTATGGGCAATACTGTGTATGTGGATTGAAGGGGCATAATTTAATTTTTAATTAAAAATAATTCTTTTTATCAATATTCTCTTATTTTTTTGGCCAGAGAGTAATAGGACTTTAATAACAAAATCTGCTTCACCCAGCTGTAATGTGTGTTTATCTCCTTTTTTTTTTCTTTTCTTTTTTAAAAATAATCCTTACCCTGCTATTCTTTCTGCCCTACTTGAGTATTGATCAACTCTTAATATATCTGTAATAAATCCGATTACTCTCTACTCTCACAAATGTTATTTATCTTTCACACCTGACTTTTTTACTTATTTTACAACTCTCATAATAACATGTCAGGTTTTCATTAGTTATAAATAAGGATGTAATTGCTTTTGTTGTGATGTGAAGTGTTTTTATTAAAGTTTAGGAGAATTATTTGTATTTAAAGGATATTTAATTTGTTTTTTATCATCTATTTACTATGGGTTACTGCCTTGTTTATACTGAGTGTGGTTGGTGTATGGAAGATAGATTTGGTTTCTTTCAGAGAAAATACCCTAAAAATAAATCTCTCAAATATTTTTCAGACTTGGAGAGGAAGTATTGATATAGATTTAAAAAAAATCAGTTCCCAAATCTTTTCTTGTCACCTAATGACCATTGAAATGAAATGAATTCCCTCTTAGTGGCTCCATATGTGGCCATGATAGAAATTCTAAGTGCATACAAGAGGATTGAGAGAGACACGAACATCTGCTTCTTGTAATGATTACCAAGAGAGTGGATAAGTGCTGTGAGATGGACACTCCTTTTACAGTGATGAGGACAGTAAGACATAGAGAGATCCAACCTAAAAAGCAGTCTGGGCATGATCTTCTAGTATATGTTTCAAACCTTTCCAAGTATGACTCTTGACAATTCCTGAAAGTCTGGTTTAAATCAGGCCAAAAATAGCAAAGCCTGAGTTGTATGGACAAAACAGACATTTGGTAGATTATTCTCTGATCTACTTGGATTAGTATGTTCATCTTGGTTTCAGTCCTTTAACTCTACAGCCTTCTTCAGGTTTCTATTGTAGTCAGTAACCTTCTGTTTATGCTTGAGATTGATTGTCTTTAACTGGTTTTTTTTTATACAATTTAATAAACTATGAAAAAAAAATGAATATTTATTATTTGAAATATGATATCACAAAAAAAAAATATAATAATAAAACAAACTTGTATTTATTCAGTTAGTAAGATTATATTATTCATTTAAAACATGAAAATAATCCTTTGGCTTTAATCTTTCAAGATTTGGATTAGTAACAGGAGTTGATTATTAAAAAGAAAAAGAAAAAAAATCAGCTAAGATAAATGTGAAATGAGAAAAATATTCTAAATATGCAATGTCATTTGAATTAATTAAAAACCAAAACAAGAAAACAATTTCAACCATTAACATTTTTTTTACCATGCCTTATATTGGGAATTTCTGTTTACTAAACTGGGTTTAACCATGCATTTATTAAAAACTTGACACCCATTGATAAAAACTAATCAATTTAATATACAAAGAAACAATTTAGTCATTCAATAATTTATAAAAGTTGTCATTAAAAAAGTGGTATTGGAGAAAAGTCTTTAGTTATTTTGTTTTATGTAGAAACTGGATTGATTTTTAGTTGATTTAAAAAAAAAAAAAATCAATTTTTTCAAAATTATTTTGTTTTAAAAAATTCCAAAACAAAATAATTTTTGTTTTAACTGAAGAAAATAATTTTATATCAAGATTTTCTCCAATTATTTTAACTTTTATGAATAAAAATTATTGATTAAAAAAAACAAAACAAATACAAAAATAAAAAATAACTGCATCTGTTTGTGAGACTCAGTTCTGGAGAGTGTGGAGTACCCTTCATTGGCAATACTCCCAGGTCCACTCTGACTCTGAGTAGTAGATCCCATCTATGGATCAAATAGATATGTTTGAAAATTATTAGTATTGGATAAGAATATTTAAAACCATATAATTGTGTACAGACAATCATTATTAAAGAAAAAATTACTTGAAACCATATAATTGTGTATAAATTATTTGTATTAAATAGGAATACTTGATATATAACTGTGCAAAATACTTAAGGGAACAACAAAAAATATGAATGATTCTTTACATCTAAACATAAAATAACCCTAAACAGGTTGACATGCTGTTAAAAATCATGATCAAACCTTGTATTTATTTACTCAGTTTTTATTTAATTTTCACACTGACACTGCTAGATTAGCTTGTTAACCATTACTCCATGATCAAGTGCCTAAACTTCTACTTTTTATGGTTTGTAAAGTACATATGTATTGAATGAGGAAGAGTACCTGGTGTTGCTTGGGAAGAAAAAGATAACTGACAATGTTTTGATGCACTAACAAGATTCTATGAATACAGAAATATGAACATGACTTAAATTGACAACAAAGTTTAAAGAAAGCTTGTAAAGAATTTCCAAAATAAGGAAGATTTTGAAGATGAAGATAAAAATTGGTGGTTTGTTTAAAATTTAGTATCATGCCATTATTACTATTACAGAGATGCTGATTCAAGGTATGCGTCCTGCGTCCTGACGCACAAAAATCTAAAAGGACGTAGTAAAATCATATCCGTGCATCCCAGTATTTTTTCTCCCCCCCCTTGGCTTTAGTTGGGGACCCATAAATTTTCCCTTGGACTCCTTAAAATAAATATGTGCGTCCCAAGACACTAAATCAAAAAGCTATCAGCATCACGGCTGTGAGCAATATTTAAATAGTATTATTCCCACAGTTTTATCTACAAAATAACTATTGAAAATGAACTGCTGTGTCATACAAAGAGTTAATAACATCATGATAATCCAAGTCTTTTGTTTATTTCACTTTAGAAAGTAATATTGTTTTGTATCAATTGAGCCACTTGAATTTATTCACATATTTATTTCTTAGTACAAAGTCTGAAATTATCATCAACACAAATGACACACAATTGACTTCACTGCTAACAAGGTTTAAATAATTGTCGATATAAAAAACTTAATTTTTGCATCATAAATAGTTACTTTTCACATGTGACAGTTTCATGATTTTATTTTCTTGAAATCTTTGAATGTATGAATCTCTAAGAGTTTTTTGAGATTTATATAAAAAATTGTCCAAAATTTCCTCCCCTAACACTTTCTGTCATTGGTCATTTTCAAAGGTATCAATGTCTCCCCCCCCTTAAAATTTGAGAATAAAGAAGGGTTTTGTGTTTTTTCTATAGTGTTTATTTATTTATTTATTTATTTTGTTAGAATTTTAAACTTTAGATCATTGGATGTCTCTGTAGTAAATCATGATGCTCAGGAAGAAAATTTTGGACAATCTTTATACAAAATTGAAGCAAAAATATACTCCACAGAGCTCATCAGATGCAGTTAAGTGTCATACCCAGGACACCTCTTTTTGCAGAGGACACAGTTGGCATGTTTTAAGCCCCACCGACTGGGCAGACTTAATTTTTGTATGAATTTCTGAAATGAAGAATTATTATTAACAACAATAATTACCCGTATTATAAGATGGTCATTATTAAAAAAAATAAAGGATGTAGAAGTGTTTTTATTAAAGTTTAGGAGAATTATTTGTATTTAAAGGATATTTAATTTGTTTTTTATCATCTATTTACTATGGGTTACTGCCTTGTTTATACTGAGTGTGGTTGGTGTATGGAAGATAGATTTGGTTTCTTTCAGAGAAAATACCCTAAAAATAAATCTCTCAAATATTTTTCAGACTTGGAGAGGAAGTATTGATATAGATTTAAAAAAAAATCAGTTCCCAAATCTTTTCTTGTCACCTAATGACCATTGAAATGAAATGAATTCCCTCTTAGTGGCTCCATATGTGGCCATGATAGAAATTCTAAGTGCATACAAGAGGATTGAGAGAGACACGAACATCTGCTTCTTGTAATGATTACCAAGAGAGTGGATAAGTGCTGTGAGATGGACACTCCTTTTACAGTGATGAGGACAGTAAGACATAGAGAGATCCAACCTAAAAAGCAGTCTGGGCATGATCTTCTAGTATAGTTTCAAACCTTTCCAAGTATGACTCTTGACAATTCCTGAAAGTCTGGTTTAAATCAGGCCAAAAATAGCAAAGCCTGAGTTGTATGGACAAAACAGACATTTGGTAGATTATTCTCTGATCTACTTGGATTAGTATGTTCATCTTGGTTTCAGTCCTTTAACTCTACAGCCTTCTTCAGGTTTCTATTGTAGTCAGTAACCTTCTGTTTATGCTTGAGAACATCTCATATGCTGGTTAATTATTCCTAGTGATATTGCCCATATTTCCACTAAATCACACACGCACACATACACATACACACACACACATACACACACACACACACACACATATATATATATATATATATATATATATATATATTATATATATATATATATAAGATGAACAAAAAGTGACAAGACAAACAGGAATATTTCTTTATAATATTTTTGAACAGTTCTCAACTAGTTTCAATCTTAAGTCATTGCCAGGAGGAAATTTCTTGTGGAAGAAATTTTTAGAAAGTTTAAATAAGTTTTCTAAGTGTTTGACAAGCCACAAAAATAATATACTAGAAGTATTCAGTAAAAAACCATCTTCTGGTTAAATTAGCTTGAATTGCTTTTTATATATATATACATGAGGAATTTAAAAAAATATGTTTGTGTGTGTGAGGGCACTTAGTGACTGAGTTTTCAATTAGGTTTGAGAGTTGTTCATTTCAAATTGGGTGGTCAGTGTGTTTATTTATTTTTAAAGGTGTTAGTGACTCCCACATTTTATTACAGGGTGAGCAGTCAAGTTTTATAATAAGTCCAAATGGATAAGAACATTTAAAAAAATTTTTTTAATCCATTTATTTTCCTGTCTTTTGATTACCGATTTTATGTTGATGTCTTGCTAAATTCACAATCATTGAAAAAATTGAGAATCTCTGTTAAAATTGTGATTATTTGAGCGGAGGTGTTGTTCTGCGAGTATTAATTTGCTGTGAACTATAGATTTGATTCTATGTCTATAGTTAAAATAAAATGGGCATTCTGACTTTCCAACATATTGTTTTTGGCAGTGTGCGGTTCAGTAAATATGTAAAAAGTAAAAATGTAATTACATTTTTACTTCTGCAATGTCATTTGTGGTAAATTTTAAAGGTCTGTGGAGCCTTCTTCACAAAGAAGGTTGTGGAGCTTGGTTGATTTTAGGTTTTTGCAGCATAGGTTGTTCTTAATATTACATGGTTGGCAAAATTTAGTGGATTTAATTGCAGGTTTTTTATTGATTACTTTATTAATATTATTAATAATATATATTATTATTATAATTTGCTCGAGAGAAATGGACAATTGTGATGAGAATTCTTAGTATAACAAGTTTAATCATTACAATACTATGTTAAGCTAATATTTAACATAGGAACAATTTTCATCAATCCTGATGCATGGCTGACTGGATATAAACATTGGTTAAAGAGAGTTCAATTCCTAAGTCAGGTAGTTTATATATGAAGGATCAACCCCAAAACTGAACAATTTCCTAACCAACTTAAATATGATGCATGACTCAATCAAATTTGACCACAAAAAACTCTGCAACTGCATTTCTAGATATCCTAATATATATTGTCAAGAACAGACAACTACAAACAACACTATTGACTAAACCTACAAACTATCTCCATTATAGATCCTCTTACCCCAAGCATCTCAAAAACAGCATCCCGTATTCACTAGCAATTAGACTAAGAGGAATCTGCACTGACAACAATGAACTTAAACCACAAAGTGATAAACAAAATAGCACAGGGATATTCCCATACTTTAATAGAAAACCAGATAGCTAAAGCCATTTCCATCCCTAGGCAGGAGACCCTAAAATTAAAACCAAAAAAGCTAAACTGCATTCCCCTAGTAACAAGATTTAACAACTCTCCCACCATTAAGCCAAATAATCAAGAACTGTTGGAACATTTTAAAAATAAATCCCAGAATAAAAGATATTTTTCAAGAACCTGGTATAGTGACCTATTGTCGACATAAAAACATCCAGGGAAATGATAGGAAGCAATAGGAGTCAATTCCAATCTTTTTAAGAATAAAAAACTAATTTTTTTTTCTCAATAAAAGATACCAAGATTTTATCATTTCTAGTGGAACATTATGCAGTTAAAAAGGATATTATCATTACCTAATTTTACAGTATTGAAACTCTGAAACCAAAAATATGAATATCCCTAATATTATGCAATTTTATTTTTGGTTACACCATTAAAATGCAGTAGAATTTATTAATAAATTATATGTTTTGATTGTGTGATAAACCATAAGAAATAAAATCCTGAAATCAATTTTGTGTGTGTATAGTGGTGTACTTATTTATGGGCAATACTGTGTATGTGGATTGAAGGGGCATAATTTAATTTTTAATTAAAAAATAATTCTTTTTATCAATATTCTCTTATTTTTTTGGCCAGAGAGTAATAGGACTTTAATAACAAAATCTGCTTCACCCAGCTGTAATGTGTGTTTATCTCCTTTTTTTTTCTTTTCTTTTTTAAAATAATCCCTTACCCTGCCTATTCTTTCTGCCCTACTTGAGTATTGATCAACTCTTAATATATCTGTAAATAATCCGATTACTCTCTACTCTCACAAATGTTATTTATCTTTCACACCTGACTTGTTTACTTATTTTACAACTCTCATAACATGTCAGGTTTTCATTAGTTATAAATAAGGATGTAATTGCTTTTGTTGTCATTCTTGATTTATCTACAAGATATTTAAGAAAAATCGTTGAAACCATTTAAATTATTTTAACCTATTTGTAGCCCTAAAAAAAAAACCTAAGATTTTTTAGGTGGTTAAGTTAAATGCTCTGATGCATCATTAAAAACTTAGGCAACTTAGATGTGAACCAATGAATATAACATAAATGCGTCCTGGCCACCTGCCCTAAAAAACGCTAAGCGGTGCCTGCTGAAAATCCAACCCATGCTACTTATGAATAATGTATTGATTGTTTTTATTATTGAAACTTGGTTGTATTTATTTAAAAATTGGTGACAGTTGTTTTGAATTAAAATAAAATGAAAAATACTGAAAAAAAAAGGGTGGGGTAAAATATTTACATTTACTTGTTGATAAAAAATCTGGGTGTGGTTTACTTTTAACACCTTTAAACCACTAAAAAAAGTTATTTGTCAATAAAAACACCTTAAAACCACTAAAAAAAATGTTTAAAAAGATGGCTTTCATATCGCATTAACTTTTCGGTGAAAAACTTAGCACGGGTCACGTATTTTTAAATAAATATGACTGAGTTTCAAAAATATAAACAATCAAAATATTTAGATATTCTTTATTCTAATTCAAAACAAATTCACAAAAACACAAAACGGGGGAGGTAAAATATTTACATTTACTTGTTGAGAAAAGACTTGAGGTGGGGGTGTAAATATTGCTTTCATATCACATGAACTTTTGGGAAATACGTTTCAAACACGGATTTTCAGCAGGCACTGCTTTGCGTTTTTTTTGTTTTTGTTTTTTTTTATATAACAGGAGACCAGGATGCATTTATGCGATAATACCCAAATATTCCTCAATCTGTTGGGCTAACTTTAGCTTTTTCAATCCTATATACTCATTTTTTAAAAATTTATCAAACACTTTTTGTCTCTCACATCTTTGTAAGATTTATACTCAAAATACATTCATTTTGACTTTTAAGTACTTGTATTAATTATTAATTATGACTAATATTCTAGAATAATATTTACATGCATTTAAAAGCTAATCTTTTCCTTTATAAAAAAAACATTGTGTGTATGCATTTACCTAACCCCTCTACACAAAGCAGGGTGCAACACAAGATCAATTCTTAAGTGGAGTTTAACAGGTTTAAATTCAGTTTTCCTTCTTCTAGACTGGTTGCCATACCAAGGTTAAAGAGCCTGATCTGCCCCACTATTTTCTCATAGCTGGAGAGAGAATAGTTGGATGCATACCTTTTCTCAATGGTATTTGCATTTCACATAGCCTCATCTAGGATTTGAATTCTGTTCACCATATTCATTTTCTATGATGATAACTGTTATATCACAAACACCTGCCTAAATTTGTGTGTGTATATATATATATATATATATATATATATATACATATACACACACACACATAGGGACCGGTTTAGCTCTGTTGGTTGAGTATTTAACTAGGAATCGCAGAGTTCTGGGTTCAGTACCAGTTGCCGTCAACTCGGTGCATGAGTAGTACAGCTTGGGTAATCTGATCTGTGTGGTAAAGCAGCTGTGAGCTGACAATAGGTGTGCTGCTCCACCTCAGCAAAATAATCTCCCTAGTCTAGCGCCAGTGAAAAGGGGGTACATTCCCTCGCTGTTTGGCTGATACCAAGAATATTATACTATATTTTACTATATTTCCTAATTTAAGTTTAATTGCTCTATTAAATGGAGGTGCAAACCAAAGAATATTCCTCAACCTGTTTTTTTAAATTTTTTTAATTATTTTTAATTTAAAAAAAATTTTTTTTTTTTTTTTTTCAAAGAAAAAAACTGAAATTTTGCAATAGGGTCAATATGTCTATACATGTTTATTTGATCTGTTTGGTGGCTGTAATTTCTTAATGACATCATTTGGATTATTTGAGTCTAGATAAAAGCTATAATTTCAAATACTTATTTTTGTTTTCAAAACTTGACTGATTTTTTTCTACAAAGCTCAAGTTAAAAATATTTCCCAAGAGGAATGTCACAACATAGACATGTTGGCAATTACACATTACAACAAGACTGACATGACAAAAATTCCTTTTATTTCATTTTTCTAAACAATTTTACAATCTTTGGTCAATTAAAACTAACTTAAAAATATTAGTGAGACTATAAAAGATAAATCCTCATAACAGATTTACTAAGTATTATTTCTCAGAATTTTTTTAGATGAGGCCTGATAATTAGTATTTTGGATTATTTAGACTATTGTACTTATCTTCATTGTTATCTGTACAACGTTTCGGCTGATGTGCCATCCGGCCTTCTTCAGGTATTTCTTGTCAGACTCAGGAACTTTCTTGAACCTTCTTATTATTCTTAACATTCTACCCCAGCTATGGTTAGTGGAATGAGAACAGGATACCCCCATGGACTGAATAAAGGGTTAGGTTCAAAGTTCCGTGATGGCTCGCGATTATGACAAGAAGGTTCCTGAGTCCGACAAGAAATACCTGAAGAAGGCCGGAGGGCACATTGGCCGAAATGTTGTACAGATAACAATAAAGATGAGGACAATAGTTTGAATAATACTAGATTTACTAATTATATTTTCATATCAATTTAAGTTATTTTTAAGATTATTTTATTCTGTATTGTTACTAAACAATAATTGAAAAACTACGTATAAACCTAATTAGTATTGCTTAATTAAATATGAATAATATTTTAATTCATTCATTTTTTTTTCTTTTGAAATTTGGGAATTTAAATTCTTGTCCTGCAGTAGCATAACTTCCTATTGATTATTTATTAGAGACCCCCTCTTGATAAGAGTATCTTTTGGGATATTTAGATTTATTGATTTAAGGAGTTTTGTTTAGTCCTAACTAAGCAATAATTATGCATAACTATGTTGCATTTCCAACTTGAAGAACTGCCTATAAAAATAATTACTAATGTTAAATTAAATGCAAATAATTATTTTAATTCTGTAGGATTAGTTATGTCTTGTACAAGACATAACTAATCCTACAGAATTATAATAGTGACAGATTACTGTTTTTAGCTAGAAATCATTTCATTGGAATGGTTAGGCTGGTTGCTTTTATGGCATGTCAACATTTGTTGGTTTATTTAATAACATTATTTTAATTTTATTTTTGTAAGCAATCATGTGTTTTAAAGTATGTATTTACCTAATTCCTCTTCTACATGCAAGATGTGACACAAGGACAATTTGTTAGCAGAGTACAGCTGGTATAAATTCATTTTTTTTTCCTTCTAGCCTGTCCCACTATTTGTCTATAGCTGGAGAGAGAACACATGGATTCATGCCTTTCCTAAGGGCATTAGCACAAAGCAACTACATAAACAAACAACCACATCCAGGATTTGAACTCTGATTGTTGATTCCATTTCCTATGACAATAACCATTTTTCTAAACCTTTCTTTTATATGATTTAAAGTAATAATTTGTAAATCATTATAGTTTCAAGTAACAATTATTAATACAAATAATTTGCACTTAACCAGTATTCCTGTCTAATACTAATTATTTTCAAACAAATCTATTTGACCCATTGATGGGACCTTAACCAGGTACTACCACTTCAAATCTGAGTGAACATGGGAGTTATCTCCAGAACTGGACCCTCAACAGATGTAGTTTAGTATCATACTCAGGACCCTCATTAAGAGGGGAATCTCTAACAATATGAAAATATGTATTTATATTGAAACTTTAGCCCAACACTAATAAATATGTATCTTATTTGAAATTTGGTAATCCTACATCAAACCATTTGGCTGTCTATACAGACAATCTTCCTAATTATCTCTACCAGGCCCCGACACTAACTTTTTTCATGACCGTCCCGAACAAAAATTATCAACCGTCCCAAATGGGGTTTGGACCGCCCCAAAATCAAAATATTTTTGTTTAATTCATTAGCATCATCTATACTTGTCAGTCATCAGTAGCATAATAACATGTAATAAAACATTAAAAAAAACTGAAGCAGTGATAATTCTGGATATTTGGACAAAAAATCCATTTCCTAGTGTGTTTTGAGCTAAAAAAAAATCCTTTTTTTACTTTAAGTTACCCAATTTTCATGTAATCATTGGTTTCCTTTTGGGAAGGATACGCTGAACCTTTTGAAATTTTTGCCGTCCTCTGCAAACTGTCCTGGATGACGTATTGATCATCCCGGATGTAATTTTTATCATCCCCGGGACAGCATTAATGTCAAGCTCTGATCTCTACAGATTTTATGTTATGGAATGTATTTATAGTTGACCAGAAAATGAACTTTTCTATATTTTGAAGTTGTCTCTACAAATAAAAATATTAAAATCTATGAATACAAATTTATAAATTTTATTTTTTTTTATTTATGTATTATTTTTTATTTTTTTGTGACAGAATGATGATCGGAAGCAGTTTACACTGAGCACTTTTGGTTTTCTCAAAGGTGGAACGCTCACTGTAAATGTAACAAAATTCTCTTATGAGGTGGATAATCCAAACAGAATTGATTATGCATCGGTAAGTAATGTTTTATATTTCTTTCCTTGTTTGTTTGTATGCCATCTCCTCATCCTAACATTTCTCCTTTATTCCACACTTGTATATTTTGTGTGTGTGTAAGAAAAGTGTGCATTTTGGGCTTGGGAAAAACTCCCCCTTTTTGGGGGATCGATTTAGCACTGCAGGATTCTTAAATTTGTGTTTTAGAAATTGATATCAAATCCCATTCTAATTTCAATTGGCATCGTATATATTTCAAATGTAATAACTGGGAAGATGAAAATGAACAATATAAAATAAATCATAAAATAATGATTTGTTTCAGAGTTTGAAAATGTTGTTTAATAATTGATATGATATTGGTTCTAACATCAATGACAAAATGCGAACTATGAACTTTCATCATCCAAGTGGATGGATACAGAGGAAAAAAAAAATGACTGGATGATAGTCCCCCCCCCCAAAAAAAAAAAAAAAAAAAATTGTGAAAAATATATCATTCCTTAACATTTTTTAATACTAAGGTACAATGTTTCACTTATAATAAAATGTTGAATACTGGACTCATTTTTATTATTCTTACAATTTTACATTAAAATATGGTTGATTGCTATTAGTGGGACTTTGAACATGTCAACTGCATCCTCTGCACACAAAAAAGGGGTGTCTGGAGTATCACCCTAAACTGCATCCGGTGACGAGGCTACAGTACTTAAACTTGAGGGAGTGTGGAATATGCCTTCATTACCAGGTTCACTATGAACCAGAATGGTAGTACCTGTTAGTCCCATCTATAGATCAAATTTTTGTGCCACCTTTTATGCAAAAAATGCACAAAAAAACCCACTCTTATTTTGCTTAGTCAGCATACATCAATAAATAGTGGTAGTAGTAGCTTTTCAGTCATGCATATAAGAGCCCAACAGCTCAGTCAATTTGTTTATAGTGGTCAGTGATGCTGACAGCTTTTTAATTTAATGCACGAATTTGAATGAATCCCCGGGAAATTTGATGGTCCCAACTAAAGTTTCTTAATAAATAGTAGGGTTTTTATTTATAAACTGGAGAAAGGGAACGGGAAAGCTTCTTTTTGATGTAACAACTAAAGTTGTCTAACCCCTACCTATTCTTTTTTAAGAAAATATTGGAATGTATTTATAGTTAACTTGAAATGTTGTAAGAAAAAAAAAAAAAAAGAAACACAAAAACCCCCCAAACAATATGGTTAAGCAATATCAGAGTTAGGCACAAAGCCAGAAATTTTCTGTTAAAAAAATAAAGCTACTTTCTGCTAATTAGCAGAAAACTCGCATCCTGGAATTGTTATGGGTTGATTGTGTGCAATGTATCGGATTTTTTTAATGGAAAATTCACATCTCTAGGTGTGTCCCTGGGACACCTGAGTACAATTTTACTGTGTCCTTTTAGATTTTTATGCATCAGGAACACAGATGTGTACCCATCAGCATCTCTGACAAATAAAATGAAATTTAAATACAAATAATTATCCTAAACTTTGATAAAAGCAATTGTCCTTTATTACTGATAAGGCCATTTTACAAATCCTATGTAATGTGTTTGTTGGTTGGTTGGATTTTAAGGCATGTCAACCCTTGGGTTATTTTGTGCCTGACGATGTTTTTGCTTCATTCATTCTTGTTGGGTATTCAAATTTTTCTTCAAAACTCCTATTTTGATCTATTTCACGCATAGATAGGACTCTAACAGGAATCATTTTAATTTTTTCTGCAAATTTTCGAACCATATGACCTTTAGGCACCCCTTTTTGCGATCTCGTTTCATAAGGACATTTTTTTCATTTACACCGTCAACATCTGGTTGTTTTTTAACATGATTTTTTTTTTTTTTTTTTTTTTTTTTTTAATTATAAAACTAACCCCTAACCCTAACCAACACCCAGATGTTGACGGTGTAAATGAAAAAAAATTCCTTATGAAACGAAATTGCAAAAGTGTCATATGGTCCAAATTTTCAAAACAGCCTGGTTTGAGATTTGTAATTCTTGATTTGCTCTCCTTGTAGATTTCTATGGGCTGCCAATGGAACTAACACAAATGTACTCTAAGTATTTTTCAGGGATTGATAGTTTCCCAGGACTTGTATCTTTTTATACAAACATCCTGTTTCAAATTTCTTATACCAATCTTAAATGGATTGTCTATCAGTATTAACTTACCAAAATGTGTTTTAAATACTATTGCATGTCAGTAAAAGAATTTTAATTCAAGCACATAAAATGCCCTTTCAACAACTCTAGTTTTAGGCACTGACATTAGAAGACAGGGTGCTTAAAAAAAGCCTTAATAATAAATTTCAAGTATTTCTTTACAAAACAGTATATTATGTCAAGATCTGATAATTTTTGAAAATCTTTCTTTTGTAGACAAGTTATAATTATGGAAATCCTATAGATTGCACAAATTAAAACTTTAAATATCATTGTGACATAAATCTTTTTTTAATTTCTATTTAAAAAATTGGGGAACATAAATGATATATAAAGTTAGAAAGAAAAAAAATTGATTGAAAAATTGATGATTCAGTTTTATAGGTATTCTTTATTTTTGAGAAAAAAATGTAGTCAATTTTTTATGTAGGCAATTTGATTTATAATAGGATAATGTTACTGGTTCAAAAGATGGTCAAGATTTATAACAAAACTGTCAAAGCTATTAACAAAACCATTGCTTAAAAAGAAGAAACAAAAAATAGGTTAAATAATAGGTTTAAAAAAGATTTTAAATTGTTTTAAAGCAAAATATGCAAATTAGATAAACCCATTAGGAAAAATTGCTGCCTTTCAAGTTATACAGCATGCTCCTCAAAAACCTGCTTGAGGTAGAAAAAAGTGGTTGCCTTGGTGACACAGTTTTATATAAAACCTGAACCCTGAGATCAGTTTACATATATATTTCCATCTGATGATTGTGTGATTCGTATGAAACTTTAAGTAACAAGAAACTTGAATCAATGGACTATGTAACAGTACATAATTTAGATATTTTAGGTTTTAGACCTGCTCTTTCATAATAACATCAATCATTTTTTTAATGCATTTTTCTTATATTTTCTTTTTTATTATATAATTGACCAAAGATGGTCAAGCCTGCCAACTAATAAGGATGAATAAAAAAAATTAAACACCAAATCTTTGTCTATTATTTTCAACAAGAGAATCTGCTGCCTAAAAACAAATACACAAAATAACTTTTTGTGATCACTATTCATAGTATGATTATAGCAAAGTTATGAAAAGGTAGGTATTAGATAATTAAAAAAAAATTTCTTTAGAAAATCATTTAAGATATACAAAGAAAAATTGAATTTGTGCCTTGTTATCAAAGGTCAAGAGAATATTCAAACAGAACCTTTCCATTTCCCTGGGATAAAGTCAAGGCCAATCCATCATGCCTGAGGCACCTCTAAGGATATTAAATTTGTCTGTTATATCTTTCATAAAGGCCAGTAAATACGTACCAAGAACCCCCACCCACCCTGTTTTATATTTTATTTATAAAAAAATAAATGCCAGTAAATTTTGCAAATTGAACTGGACATTACTTTATTCTGCTAGAGTATATTAGGTGTGTTGCACTAAAAAAAAATCTCAATATGATGTGCTAGTTGTTATATATAAGAAAGAAAAAAGTTCAGAAAGTTAGATTGACATGTAATTAGTAGACCAGTTGACATACTTTGGTACTACCTACAGAAACTAATATCAATAGACACATATATGAGTCATAGACTGCTTTTGACAGATTATTGATCATATGGAAATCTTATCTCTCTGATAGAATTCGTACAAGCTGTGTCAGTGCTACTATATGGCTGCACCACTTGAACTTAAACAAAACACTTGGAGAAAAATCTGGATGGGAACTACACAAAGATGCAGTTTACTGTCTTGAACAAACCCTGGAAGCAGCATCCTACAAAAAGCAGCTGTATAGCCATTTACATCTTATCATTGGGGAACAAGAAAAATTTGGGCAAACTGACCAAAGCCACCAAGTTTACCAAATATGGGCATTTTTTGAGCGGACATAAAAGTAACCTGGACATAAAGTAACTTGGGTTTATCAAATATTGGTATTTTCTTTGAACAGGCATACACATGTACCATTTCAGATATTCCCCCCCTCCCTGCAGTTTCCCGTTGGACTTGGTTTTTGACATAGCAAATCTGTCTGTAGTGGGATTGCTTATAGAAGACTGTTTCACATAGACAATTGTATGTAGGTTGCTCCAGAGTTGGAAGTCCCAATCTTTATTTATGCACCTTCTGGAAAAACAAATAATGATATACTTGGAAATACTAAGACAATGTACTATCAGAGATGCTGATTTGTATGTGTCCTGCATCACTGATGCATAAAAATCATATCCATGTGTCCCAGTGTTTTTTTTTGTGTAATGATCAAATGTCTTGAATCTACAGAGGTCTTCAACCCTCATTGACCAGGATTCATAGCCATAAAGAAGGATAGTCTGTACTAAGGCCTGGTAGATGCATACTTTGGTGCTGTTTAATTTAAGGAATGGAACCTATAGAATGCATGTCTGGCAAGATCAATGTGAGTCTTGATGTCAGTTTTGCCTTGGCTGTGATGTTGGCACCCAGATAATTGAAATGGTCAACTTCTTCAAGTACTTTGCTGAGGATTATGGGTAACTTTTCTGTGAGAACAAAACCAGCAGTGATAATCTTTGTTTTTGAGGCATTGATCTTCATTCCTATCTGTGCCGCCAAAATTCATTAATAACTGATTGGACTTCAGCAAAATTTTCACCAAGCAATGCTATATCCTTGGCATGGTTGAGTTTCTGCATTGTGAAGATTCTGTCTATGGTTACATTGGGAAAGTTGACAAGAGCATGTGAGGTGATCCAGTCAATGGTATAGTTTAAGTGTTGGTGATAGAATGCATCTGTGCTGAACATCAGATTGGATATCAAAGAATCCAAATTCTTTGCCATACATGCAAAATTTAGTGTGAATCGAATGGTAATAGGCCTTGAGAAAATTGGTAGTACACCATCTGCATGCAGAACCTTCCAAAAGGCACCATGGTCAACAGTCAAAGGCAGCAGCGAGATTGATGAAGCAGATGTGAATATTTGGCCAGTGTAGCCCTGACCTGCACAAAAACCACATTGATTAATTCTTGTCCGATTGTCCTGTTGACACTGGAATCTTCGTGGTAAGATTGGTGAATATTTTCATGGATACATTAATTAGACATCTCTCACTGTTATTGCTGCAGCAGCGTTTATCACCTTTCTTAAAGAATGGCAAAAGGATAGCATCTCTCTAATCCCAGGGACGAGTTTCAGTTTCTCAAACCTGGATGTTGGTATTAAGCAAAATTGGTTCTAGTTCAGGAGGTCTGGCAGTCATATGGGGGCAATACATTGTTAGTCATAGGAGATATTTAACAGTGGTGATACTGATCAAGGTTGTAAAGTGTGGCAAAGTGATCTTTCCAATGTTTAAGGCGTTTGTGATTGGTTCATCATTCTGGATTAAAATTGTTTCACTGTAGCCCCAGCCAGTCTTTGTACATGAATGCAGGAGATTGTAGAGCTTTCATGAGTCCCGAACAGCTGATGACCTCTCCATGTCTTCTGCAACATTCCGTCAAAATGTTTCAGTCGGCACAAGTGGAATGACCAACAGTGAACCACTGTATCAAGTTTGTTTTTTCACTCTTTCTGCAAGGTCAATTGTTCTTCTGGAGATCCAGTTCTTCATCTTTCACTTTGTGGTTCAAAGCATCTCGGATGCTACTGTTGGATGGTGATTTTGGCAAATGTCTTCAGAAGAGACATCTTTTAATTATAGGATGTCGAGGCTGTTGAAGCATTTCAATTTTGCAATCTTGGAATTTTAAAGTGACTCTTGGTGGCTTTAAGGTGCAAATGTTGGGTGGCATGTCCCATGATGTAGTCAAAGCCCTGCTTGTTACTGGTTTCAGTACCATAGTATGCTTGGCAATCAGTAACATTTGAGGACCAGCTGCCCTTAATAAGGAAATGGTCAATTTGGTTGGTTGTAGTAGCATCATTGGAGTACCAAGTAAGAAGAATTCTGCCTTGGATATTGAAAACGTGTGCTCAAGATAGTCATCCAATTCGTTGCTGCAAAGTCCACAACAATCTCTAATAGTGAAACATCAGAGAATGCCTAGTACTGGCCATTCCAATTTCCAGCTATTATCAAATGGTCACTGGAGGGGACATGGTTGACTGCTACTTGTATTTGAATTTGAAAACCCATGTTAAAATAAGTGATTCCATTTTGAACTTGTGGGTTGTAAAATAACTATTAAAGTAGGTGTTTCCATTAAATAATGTGATTGTGAAATTTCAAGTTTTTGATGAAACTCAAGATCACAGGAAATTTCTTAGACTATATAATTGCAAATATTGTTAAGTTTCCTTTTAGTAACATCTAAATAAACAAAACTGCATTGCTGGGGTATTTAGTGAATAAGGAAAATCCCTGTACTGGCTTAAGGTATAAATTGTTGATAAAGTTATTAATCATATTCATCTTATTTCACACCTGGGCAATGAGAGAGAGATAAATAGAAATTATAAAACTGAAAATTGGCTGTCATAGGAAGTGTTCTATGTCAGTATGTGTGTGTGTGTGATCTTTTCATAAATCTGTAAAGCAGACAAAATATATAAAGGATTAATACATTGTTTTACTTTTTTCTTTCAGTTTGGATTTACATTGGATAAAAGTGGAAATACTGGCATGTCCACATATTTGGTAAGTATTCCTTTCAACATTTTTTTTTTTTTTTAATATAAAACTTGTAATTTTAGGTATTTTTTCAAAGCCAAACTTTACCACTGAAGGGCATGTTCAGAATTCCACTATTACCTTGAGAGTAGTAGGATTTCTTGACTTAATCAATTTCTTGATATGCAATATTCCTTGATATCTGTTGTCCTTTTTGCAGAGGGGTTTGACTGGTAAAAAGATATTCAGAGTATATCTTATTGCGAACACTGTTAGATGATAGTTACTCCCCTTGTGGAAAACGTGCTTCATTGTGAACCCTTAATCCACAGCTATGATAAGGTTCCAGCTTTCAAACAACCCTCACTTTCAGTATATTCAATATCAACTTTGCTCATTTGTATCCACTTTCATGTTTCCAGGGAGAGACAAAATGTTAGATCTTGAATAGATCTTAACTGGTAGCCTCTTGATATAATAAGTAGTGCACCCACTTTTGATCTCCAGAAGGTTCCAATGTTCAGAATTCCCTTACCTGATCCAGGGGGATTCTAGTCCTGTTGGCAGGAATTTAGAATACATTGACTGCAAAGGGTTAAGCCCCCACCCCTGCATATGAAACTAACCTGTATCCAGTGGTGAGGCTCCAATTCTGGAGCTCTGGTGAGTACCCCTTCATTAATATTACTCCCAGGTCCACTCTGACTTGGAGTGGTAGTACCTGTTAAGGTCTTGTAAAATAGTTCTCTTTGAAAATGATTAGTATTTGATAAGAATACTTGATACCATATAACTGTGTGCAAATTAAGAATAGTTACTTGAAGCTATAATTGTTTACTAAGGATTATTAGTTACTTTATTAAATCATATAACTGTGTGCACATAGGAATAGTTACTTAAAACCATATAATTATATATGAATCATTAGTATTAGATAGGAATACTTGCTACCATATATCTGTAAACAAATAATTATTATAATCAAATAAAAATTGATTTAAAAAAAAAGGAAAAAAAAAAAAGATTTAATGTAACATTGAAAATATAAATAGGATTCTAATCAAACATTTAGAAATGAATCAAATTTCATAATTAAATAATTTGTAGGGGTTGATATTGTTAAACAAATAAACTAAACCAAACCAGAAGAGTGCAGCTGCCCTGTTTTCCCTCCTCTCCAGCAGCTGCCCTGTTTCCCCTCCTAAACAGCTGCCTTGTTTCTCCTCCCCAGCAGCTGCCTATGCCAATACATCTTGTTTGATGGAACTTTTAGTTTAGTTTTTAGTGACTCAAATCTAATTGTTGCATAATTTTCACTGTGTTCTAAAATAACTTAAATAATATAATATATTCCACATCTTCCATTTAGTATGAAACCATGAAACTTGCAATTTTTTGTTTATTAACACAATTTCCCTTAAAAAGTATCTTTCTAATTAAAAACAAATAAAATAAAATTTTTAGAAACCTTAGCAAAAAGTTTGTAAATTGATGCTTTCTTATAACTATGTCTGAATTTTCCTGTATCAAAAGGCATGAAACAGATGCTTGGAGAAATTTAGGAGAAAGTCCTGCTGTTACCTCTTTGGGTACTCAAGAATTGTTAAAAAATAATGTAAATGTTTTGATCACATTTTTATCTATCTATATTATTTTATTATAATGGTGTTTGTCTGTAACCCAAATGATGTCACTGATTACGCCACAATATCCCTCAGGAACTGCATAAGTTTATCAATGAATATTTAATTTTTTAGTCAAAATCATTAATACATGGAATATATGAATCTATGAAAATCTGAGTTAGATTTGCCTCAAAACAGCCCATGTTATTAGTATGTTTAAAATCCTGCAATGTTTTATATATTAAGAAATAAAGATTTACATGATATATGGTGTGGTTAATTTGTGTACTGGTTTTAACAAAACTGGATTTAATAAATAATTACTTGGTGTTATTGATCTCTAATATTGTTTTATTCTCCAACATATTAAAATCAATCCTATGTATGATTTTTATATAGAAATCAATTAAAATAAATGTAATCTTTTTATGTGTTCTTATTTAATTTTGTTGATATTTCTAATTTAATATATTTCATTACATTGAAATTTGCTTACACCCGGAGGGTGCATATTTTTGTTAGTATTATTAAAAATGTCTGTTTTATTTATTTTGTGTGTGTGTGTGTATATATATATATATATATATATATATATATATATATATATACACACACACACAGGTCTTTTGTCAAAAGACCAATTCTGGACCTACACTACAATGCTTTCTCATACAGAGCAAGCTAAAAAGGCCATCAAAAGTTAAAGTTAATTTAATTTTGTTATTTAAATTGTATAGATTAATAAAATTTGGTCTAAGTTTTTAATTTAGTTAAAATTTAGATTTTGTTGGTAATGTACTAAAAATGTATTGTGTGTGGCCTCATAAGTTGATTATAAATTTTAATGTGGCATTTTAAATATGAAAAGGTTTTTCCTACTTTAGTCTAAGACTAGAACCTACACAGCTGTCATGGTCTATATTGAACAAATAACAAAAAAATGATTATAATTGATTATTGCTTATTATAATAATAGTATTAATATGGCTCTTTTAAAATATAGGACACTCTGCTTGCATAAAATGAGAAAATTAAAGAACTAAAAAGGTGTGTGTGCGTGTGTACATATATGTAAACATCAAATTTTATCATCTGATCCAACGGGAAGGACTTCCTTCCTATGTCATATTTGCATCAAACTTTGTGGATCTGTAGCGAGTTTGATGAGTCATTTGAGGGCTTATGAGAGGAAAGGTTCTGATGATGGGGATATAGGATTGTGAGGGATGGCAGTGATCTGTAAAGATTATGCTATATATATATATATATATATATATATATATATATATATATATGAACTGAAAATTGGCACAGCATAGTAAGATCTTTATTAGAGAAAACACTTCAAATACTCTAACTTAGGGAATAAACCTATTTCCAGTTCAATTTGCAACTGAATGATAATTTAGTAGGGACTACATTCATACTGAATGTCATCTTTTTAATTATCCAAATTTTGGTGTTATAGAGATGACTATGGATCCTTTACTGCTTTCTAAATAGAAGCATCAATATCATTATGGACCACTGTTACAGCTCACCGTAGCTTATTGTAAAGATTTAACTTGTCAACTTAAAGCATTCTTTTTTAGATTGTGGTGGGGTACAGATAGGAAGCAGTTCTTGACTTTTACACATTAGCAGGGTTTGAAAATATTATCCCATTTGTAATTTATCCAAGTGAATTTATGGGAGTTTCAAAACTTATTCTTAACTCCACCCCAGAAAAAAATGCAAAGAAAAATAAATTGAATGTTTTAAAAACATTACCTCTGCCTCATAATAGTTGCTATACAATTCCATATATATTTCATACCATAAATATAACTATTATGGAACAGAAGTAGTATTTAATATCCTGTGATTGTGTTTTTATTGAATGGAGAGTTACATCTGACTTGTTTAAGAAATTAGGAACACCTTTTAATGTTTATTATTCTATTAAAATTGTGTCTGGTAACTTTTATTAGTTTATGTTAACCTGAAAAAGTTTTATGAAAAACTTTCAATTGCCTCTTCTCAAACTGATTATATTTGACCTTGATGTGTCATATTGTAAAATAAATGCAGATTGTTCCATTTGATAGAAAGTTGTTTGGTAATTTAAGAAAGGTGCATAGTTAGTAAATTAATTCACTGTTTAAAAAAAAAAAAAATGTCCCCTCCCAACTGTCCAGTTTTGTATTAATCTAATATTTATATTACTTGGTTTGGTTTGTTTTATGGTGTATCAACCTCACTGGGTCATTTAATGCCAATAAAGTTTTGAAATAAATTTATTCTTAATGGATACTCAATTTTTTTTATAAACACATTTTTCTATTTAACCCATAGATAGGACCCTAACATGTACTACCACTCCGGGTCAGTGGACCTGAGAGCAATGGTGATGAAGGGGTGTTCCACATTCCCAATACCTCCAAAACTAGAACCTCACCATCAGATAGTTTAACATCATTCCCAGGACAATAACACCTTCAGCTACTGCCTTCTAGCACCCATATGATAAAAAGGGTTGGGGGCCCTACCATAAGGGCATTAGGTTTGGGGAAATCATATAGGTGCTAGGGCTTGACGTAACTAGCTGATTGATCAAAGGGGGCCTCTCTGATTACCTAAGTAAGGGCCTAAGTGGATTGTTGCATGTCATGGACTGCTCAGCCACCTGGGTTCCATCCTTAAGCATCATGGGTCGCCACTCATGGCCAACAGGTGGCCCCATTGGGGGAATCTTACCCCTCTGCAGCTGTGCAGTCGGTGTATTCTAATGCCCCAGCCAACAGGACGGCTTTCCATTACAAGCAGGATATGACACAGTCAATTTTAAATTGGAATACAACTGTTTGAATTTATAGTTTTTCTTTTTGGCTGGCTTGCTGATTCTTTTTAAAGAAATTTTTTTTTATGGTGATAACTGTTACTCCACACCTGTGCAGTTGAATCAATTACAATTACACTTGTGTGGAAGGAAAATTTTGAAAACATAATTTTTAGGAAAAAAAATTGACCTATACATGAGTAACGGAATATTTGAATTGAGTGCTCTCATGCACTCTCTCCAAATCTTTATTGATTTTAAAGTACGTGAAAGCACATTCACATAATGTTTTTTTTCTTTTTCTTTTTTTAAAAGTTGAAATTCAAACAATGAAAAGTACTAGGAGGAACATTTAGCTTCAAAAGTTAACTTCAGAAACTAATGATTTTGTGACTCTAAATCAAGGGTTGACCAATACACAAGCATCATTTGTGGTTATATATTATAATGTGTGTGTACGCGTGTATATCATCATAAGAAAATGTCTCCTGATCCATTTAAAATCCTAGATTGGGCTCTTTAGCGTTCGTATGACAACCAGTCTAAGAGAAGGTAAACTCAAAATTCAAACCAGCTGTAGTCTGCTTAAAAATTAACCTTGTGTTATATCGTGCTCAGCACCTATTAATAGTAGTATTATTAATTTCATACAATTTTGTTAAAATTAAAAACTGTCTTAGCTTATATAAGAACTTTTAAGACATAAGGCAATTGTTAGTAGGTTATACTTACAGGACATTGCTAGTTAGTTGACAAGGAGTTTGTGTTTTTCAATAAATTTATCTTTATTTTATTACTTATGAAATTACCTTGAACATTTTTCAAGCATACTCATTTGAATATATATGGTATAATGATTTAAAAAATAATCTATATATAAATTTCAATTACTGTATATTGTAAGTATAATTAATTTTTAGGCGAGAAATTAAGTGTTAACTTGTGACATGAATAATTCTGTAAGATTGAAATTCAATCATAATGGCTTCAAAAATTAATTCCATCAATGATTTTATAACCATAAATTGAGGGTCAACCTACGCACCAAATTAATGTTATTTTTTTTTTTTAAAATTACAAAGTGAAAAATTTTAGGCTTTTCTTTCTTGAAATTAAAAAAAAGAAAGAAAGAAAACAGGTACTCTGGCTCTGTTATGTTAAGATTGAAAATATACTCTGAAAAGAAAGGTTATGAATAAAGTTACTTAACTTATGCAGTGTATGATTATCAAAATTAAAGTTAATTTAAGATGGAAACCTATTCAAAGGAATTTATATTATTAGCTCTTGGTTAAATTATTTTGTATTATTTAAATTTTCAGTCAGATTTAAAAAAGAAATGGCTAGAAAAAAACCCTTGGCAAGATAAAAACAATTGCTTGTCCATGAAATATTTGGCTAATTACTACTTGACCTGAATTTAGTGTTTAATGATTATAAGGTTGTAATTACAATGAATAAGATTGTATATAATGTATATTTATTAATAAACTTTCTTAAAAGTAGGCTTCAGTAACCATTAATGTTGAGTAAAACCCTATTTGTAGAATGTATATTGTAATAGAAATTATGTAATAATCCACATAATTTCTGATAGGAATATTTATGTATAGATTGGCACCTCTGTTTAGAATCAAAATGTAGTATCTGTAAATCCTGGAAATCTTTTAAAAACTATAGATTTATGAAATTAATAGTAAATCTCTGAATCTACTGGTTTCTGTGGTAACAACAACAATGATTATATTGATGCTTCTATTTAGGATAGAGTAAATAATTATCTTTCCATAGTTATCTCTGGTATATTGAGAATTTGGAGGATTCAAAAATAATGTTATCATTCAGTTGCAAATTGAACTGGAAAATGGGTTATTTTCTAAATTAGAGAATTTTAAATGTATTGTTTCAAAAAAATCTTGCTATGTGCTTTTTTGTTGGGTTACACACATATATAGAAGAAGTTTAATAATATACATAATTAATTTAACATACAACCTCAAACTGATAAAATTTTGACTGATTGAATATATAAAAACAATGTTAGTTCTCATTAGCCACTAGCAAGACTGAGTTGCTAGTTTCTCCATTAGTCACTAGCAAGTTGTTAGTTTCTCATGACTCGCTAATGTGACGGGAGTTGCTAGTTTGTCACGATTCACTAGTAAGATGGGAGTTGCTCGTTTGTCATGACTAGCTAGTAAAAAAAGCAAGTAAAAGATGAAATTAATTAACAATAAAACCTTGGGTACTTTTTCAATATGGTCATTGTATTATCTTATATGTTTGATCAGGTTATATAACCTGTGACTGATTTTGATAATAAAAAAACTTGGAAGTGATTTGATTCTTTTTTTTTTTTTTTTTTTTTTTTTTTTGTTACTTTGACAGAATAAGGTGAGTATACTTTGATACACTAATTTTTTTCTTTTTTAAGTTTACAGTCAATTTTAATTTTGGTCGAGGATTCTCTCTCTCTCTCTCTCTCTCTCTCTCTCTCTCTCTCTCTGAACATTTTAAAATATTGGGTCTCCAGTCTTTTTCCTTAAAAACCAAAAAAAAACAGTAGTAACAAATTCTTCACTTTTCTTTTAACCTGATTGATCACACAAATATATTTGTGTCAGTGATGAACTTATTGAGTTTAGATACAGGGTATCTAGGGGTTAAGGGTTCAAATGACTTAAAGATAACTGTCGTAGATATCTTTACATAGAGTACAAGTAAAAAGAAAAAAATTGAGTAATTTTCAAATCAATAATATTTACTCTCTAAATTTTACAGGGTGGTCCAAAAACAACGCAAATTATAATATATGCCATAATATTTTTAATTCTCAACATTTTTAACCATACTGGGTGCCAAATTACAGAAAACAAACTGAATGGCATGAATATGTACATATTTTACAGACTAGATTAATTCTGGAAAGGTCACAGCAGTCCATTAGTAGTTGATGATGTGCTCAATCCAGGCACCACCGTGAGCTGGATACGGGTGGGAAGATTCTCAATGGTTCTTCTGACCATATCAGACTATTTGACTATGCTGTTCCACTTTGTATTGTGGCGTCACTTTACAGGTCTTGGCTTTTATATGGTGCCTAGAAAAAAAGACAAAATTATTAATCATGATTATATAGCAGCTCAAAGTGTGTGTGTTTTTTTTTTTTTTTTTTTCTTTCTTTTTTTTCTTGACCACCCTGTAAATGTATTGCTTTGATGTACTATTTAATAAGCTTTTTATCATTTAGAGGAGAAAAAAAACCCTTAATGATAAAGCTAATTCTTGGCTTTTCGATGTGTAAAAAATCCCCACCCACCCTATATTTAAAATAATGAAACTTGAATAAAGGTTAATATTATTGTCAAAGTATTTGGCCTATTCAAAAAAAGAAACCTTTAAAAAAAAAAAACTCCTGATTTTTAAAAATGTTTTTCAGCTTCTGAATATAAGGAAAATTATGTACGAAAATAATGTTTACATTTTTGCACCATTGTATCAATTGATTTTTAACGTGGCCACATACAAGTTAGGCTTACAGGCTTTTAAAAATAAAAATCAATTAAGAGGCAAATTTTTATGAAAATTTCAATACTTATTCACCTTTTTACATGAATTTGTTTATAAGTTTATTCCTAAAATATATATTTTTACTAGGCTCATTTAATTTTATGAAATCTGAATAAAACTTAAATTTTTCTATCAAGATAAGAGCCTGAATAATTAAATTTGACATTTTTAGAAATGTTTTGGAGGTCCTTACTGTTGTAAAACAAAACAAATATCTCAGTGGAGTGAATATAAAGCTTTTTAAGTAATTGATTTTTTAAAAATATTAAACATTATATTTTATTTAATTTTCCCTTCCACCTCAAACAATATCTTTCTAAAAATTTATTTTTGCACCACCTGGAGTATTTTTTTTTTTGATTTTTTTTTTTTTGCTAGCATATATATATATATATATATATAAGTAGCATTCCCAGTTGATTTTTTTTATTTGAGGCTATTGTTATTTAATCATATTAGTTATATAGAGTTCTGTAAATGTGGTTCAGAACTGTTTGAATTATGCAAAAGTTCAAAAGTTATGAGAATTTAAAGCCCTGAGATTGGTGTTTACAAAAGTGGATCTTGGAGACTTCTACTGACTGATTTTGATACTGGTTTGTACTCAAAAATCCATGTTTGATCATCAGTAATGATTCTTCAAAGCAATTCTGGTTTAGTTTGAAGATGCTCAATGATGTCTTGATGCACATTCCTGTTGTGCTCATTCTGATCATATTTAGCAATATTGGCACCATTTTTGTGCAGACCTTCTGCATATCCAGATCTTTGTTGATAATCTACCAAACACTGTCCTTTTTTCATGTCCAGCTGACTTGTGATCATTCAAACAGTCAACTGATGATTGCCACACACCACCTTCTGAAGGCCACTCGCTCCTGGAGTCATCTTCCATCTCCTTGTGCCCTTCTTTGAAACCACTTGCGCCACTACAAAAACGTGTGTGTCACATGCACTTGCTGAAACATTTCAAGAGCTTGTGATAGCGTTTTGCCCAACCGGACCTACAATTTCAGGTTTATCCGTTGCTTGGTGTTTGTTCCTAAGTGCTCTTAGATAAGTGATCTGAAAAAAGAGCCATAAACAAAGCATTTGAAAAAAAAAAAAAAAAAATTGCAATCGTGGTTGCAGAAAGCTAAGATTACTTATAGTCCCAAGATATCCTTTTAGATTATAACTCAATTTGCTTATCCCTCTTTTGCCCATAGTTTACACAGCACACCCAATCTTATTACTTTTCAGACAGACCTCATACATATATATATATTAATTTTGATTTATAATATTTAGCTGGTATTCATTGAAATAAGAGCAAAAAATAAGAGTATTATTTGGACTATTGTCCTCATCCTCATTGTTATCTGTACAACGTTTTGGCCGATGTGCCCTCGGCCTTTTTCAGGTATTTCTTGTCGGACTCATCAAGATGAGGACAATAGTCCAAATAATACTAATTATCAATCCTCATCTAAAAAATTCTGAGAAATAATAAGCAAGAGGTTGAGTTCTGAGTTCATATACTAAATTTACTTGATATTCTTTGGTGACTGGCAGACCCCTTAAATATCCCTCAGATAACTGTATGCTATTGTCCCCACCCTTGGAAGTGCACATGACATAAATTATTATCGTAAGAAATAGACTTGGTGCATTTCACTTTATGCTAATGCTCCTGGGAAAGGCATGAATCTATCTCTCAACTATAAAGAGTAGGACAGATTAGACTCTTTACCCATGGTACAGCCACTCTAAATTCAAACTAGCTGTACTCCCATTTAAAAAAATTGACCTTGTGTTGTATCCTGGTTGGGTAAATACATACAACCCCTCCCTTAAAAATGACTTAACTATCATTAAATATAAGACTACGACAAAATGATTTTAAAAACACTGGAGACCTTTGTTTTAAATATCCTCTT
Source organism: Doryteuthis pealeii (assembly GCA_023376005.1). Taxonomy (NCBI): domain Eukaryota; kingdom Metazoa; phylum Mollusca; class Cephalopoda; order Myopsida; family Loliginidae; genus Doryteuthis; species Doryteuthis pealeii. The sequence goes on from CM042177.1 coordinate 13,604,318, forward strand.
TTTTAAGTTCTTTCTTTTTTTTCCTTTTTACTTTACTTACAAAAATACTTACACACTAGTTTAAAATGTTTTTTGTTGTTGTTGTTTTCTGCTAATAATGATTTACACAAAGTTAATTTTTAAAAACAACCCAATTATTATCTTTATTTTTTTAACACTGGCAAAATATGAATCAAATAAAAATACAGTTGTTTTAAAATGTAATAAATATTGTCCATCCTACACTTATTTTATGATTTAAAAAAAGAAATGTACATTACTGGTGTTGATTTATCATATGTGGGCAATGCTATGTATCCTGGTAGTGTATGTGTGTACTTGGACCATAACGAGGCGCCTTGAAAATAAGCTAAATGGGAGCTACACAAGAATGCTGTGTGTGGAAACAGCATCTCACAAGCTGTATGGCCACCTGCCCCCATCTCACAAACCATCTGAGTGAGATGGACAAGACATGCTGGACACTGTTGGAGGAGCAAGGACAAACTCCTAAGTGGCGTTCTCCTATGGAAGCCAACACATGGACAAGCTAATGTGGGCCGCCCAGCATTGACCAGCTACCTGGGACAGTGAATAATAGAGAAGGTTGGCGAGAGATTGTCATGGATATCCATGCTAATTGCACGACATGATATATATATATATATATATATATATATATAAGATTTGAACCATATCCTTGAGCTTGTCTAACTTAGATGACAGTACTTTACCTATTTGGACATGGAGACCCATTCAAATTTAATTATTCATTCTTCCTTATTAGGTTTTCTTTGTGACATTTAATAGTAATTGATATGATACTTTCAAGTTGTCTGGTTGTTTTTTTTTTTTATTAATTTAATTATCCTGAGAGTTGTGCCAAAAAAGCAACAAGGAAGTTGAAAGATAAAATTATCCTTTCTATTTCTAACCAGGAAGGTCATTAAGGTATGACAGATAATGATAACTTTCTATCTATCTATCTATCTATCTATCTATCTCTCAAATAGCTTCTTTGTTAATTTTTTAATCATTATTTTACTTTTTACTTACACTTAAATGTCACCTTCTCTGACCATTAAGTTGATATAAACTTGCACCCTATTTATAAAATTTCTAGATACTTGTTCAACATAATTTATAAAATGACTGGGGCAATGTAGAATGGCTGACTTTGAATGATGTGTATCAATTTCCTATTCTGGACAAGTACCAATTTATATTATAATTGTAAATAACTCGGCAATTAAGTTATCTTCCTTGAAATGATAATCTTCTAAATCAGCACAAATGTTGAAACACTATTAATTTGGTAATTGAATTAATCTTATGCCATTTTCATTTCACTGTAAATCTACACTGAAAATATGAATTTGTTTGAATCAATACAAGTGCATGTTTTAACACGAAAATATCATAAAATGTGTTCTTAATTGTACTTGTGCATTATTTGAAATGAACTTAATTGTTATTAAGAACACATTTTATGATATTTTTGTGTTAAAACCTGCAGTTGTATTGATTCAAACAAATTCATATTTTCAGTGTAGATTTACGGTGAAATGAAAATGGCTGACCAAAACATAAAGCTTCCTAAAAGTGAAAGAAACAAGGGAGATTACTCTCATTTATGTAGCTAATGTTCAAATTACCAAAATAAGTTTTTAAAATTTATTTTAAATCCCTAAAATATTGATATTTGTTTTACACAATTTTATTGAGTAACACTTCAAGTTTATTATTAAACCTTTTTCTAAGCAATTTTGTCAAAGTGCCAAAAACCATAGCTTAACAAGGTATTTTGTGTGATTAAATTAAGCAAAATTAACTCTATGCAACAATATTTTAGAACATTATGACCTACTAAACAATCCATCTACAATTGGTACAAGATCTTGGTATAATTGTAAAAGTCTTAGTAAACACTGTATCTGTAAAACAATTGAAGCCTGTTTGTGCTTAGTTACTGTGGCTAGTCCATAGAAATCTACAAGGAGGGCACTCCTTGTAGATTTCTATGTCAATAGTTACAAATCCCATAGCAAACTGTTTTGAAAATTTTGCAGAAACAATATAAAATGATTCCTTACAAACTGCAGTCATTTCAAGGTCTAAGTGACCAGAACAAAAACCACATGCTGTGATTTTTGTACAGAAATGCTGCAGCATTGTGAAAAGGAAGATGGGTTTATGGAGCATTTTTAAATTTAAGTTGCTTTAATAAACTTCAAGTATTTCTCTTTTTTATTTTCAAAAGCTTATAGTTTGAATTGTAGCCAAGAACTCTTTCAGTATGATTAGATGCAGTAATCAAATGTAACTTATCAGTTCAAAATATAAACTTGCTTATTATTACCTTATTTTCTTGATCTTGTCTAATCTCTTCAGCCACTAGCTATCTCATGTCCCTCAAAGTTTTACTTTTTATCTATTCCAGGAAAGCATGCAAGAAAAATGCATTTTATCCAGAAAGGATTCGGAAGACACAGACTCCATGTCTGTTATTTTTTTCCGAATGGACTTGAAGAAAGGAGTGTAAGTTTTTTTTTTTTTTTTTCTAATTAAAATAAAATGTTTTGTGTCTGTGTATTCATTACATTTTATAGTAGGTATTCTAAACTTGTATGTGTGCGCATATGTGTGTGGATGGGGGTATAGTGTTGGTGGATTACAGGAAGCATGGAGACTTTGAAACATGTTTCGGTAACCTACAACGGATATACCATATATCTATATGCCTACATAATAAGCTTTTAGGTATATCCGTTGCAAAATATAAGAAAAAGATATCTTGGTAGCTCAATTAAAAGTTATGACCATTCAAAGTTTGTTGGAAATTGTTTTATGGAAGTACTGAACTAGAAACCAACTGTGTATAATTAAAGATATAGGCTTTAAATAAGTGAAGCATCTTTATAGATGTAATATAAAGTGAAAGAAAGATAATAATTAAGGAATTAATAAATCCTAACTCAGACCAGTCTTAAGTATGAGTAAAAATCACATTCCGTCAATATAATCTCAAAAAGAGCTGAGATATTATAAATTAAAATTTTAGAAAATTTCCCTGTTTTAACCTGTTTTGCATTTTTAATAGGCCAATTTTGGGATACCTAATCAATGACTGATCTTCCTACTTAATTACATATAAAAAAGATTATAAATTGGGGTTACCAAACTACAGCCTGTGACCCAGATCAGGCCCAGCCAATGGTACATGAATTTGTTTGTTAAAACATACGGAACATGAGATGTTCTGATACCATTTAAATATCATGTTAAGCTTACTAAATCCTCATGGACTTAACTACAGAATCAACCCATTGAATGAAATTGACTGATAAACATTTGAAAGCAATTCTCTTGATTGGATGTAGCAATTCCAAACCAAACATTGACAATATCTTGAAAGGCAAACTTCAGTTTCACAAATCTCACTAATCCTTTCTGCTAATGTTGCGTTCTTTGATAATGTTTTGAAAATAAAAATTATGGTTAAATTTGTTTTTTGTGCATCTTATGCCACTCATCCATGAATATAACATGGTAAGATAAATTTTGTTTTACAACTTTTTCTCAGAGCTTTTGTTCTGTCTAGCAAGTATTGAACACAATAATAATGTGGCCCATGCTCATATTTTTTTTTTTTTTTTTTTTTTCAATTATCCGTCCCACCATGAAAAAAGTTTGGAGATCCCAGTATTATACCATTAACTTGAATTGGGTATCAACACCTTCAGCATAGGGAAGTAGGATGGGAAGATGCAGTTGTCAGAAAGTTGTTCTTTGAATCAACATTTATAAAAATTATTTTTCTTATAGGCTTGTCCCAAAGAGATGACTTTTTTTTTCTTTGTATATGCTATGCCAAGCTAGATTTAGGAGTTACAACATTGTCTAAATTGAAAATTTTGAAGCAATATTTACAATTTTATTTTATTTTTTGTTCTCCCTTAGGCTTGTGGTTGAAAAAAAGAGTAAGGACTTGAGTAATTTAATAATCTCGACACTGGACCGAAAAACCTTCACCAACCAGCATAAAATGTTTCGGCGCAATTCTGACCTCAGTACTGGTCGTTCAGTTATGAGTGACAGCTTCCTTCTTGTGCGCTCAAGAAGAGCCGTGCAGAAGATTACAACAAAAATGCCTGATAAGGCTGTGGTCCCTAAAAGTATTCCTACTGCTGCCACTGTCAAGAAGACAGAACCAAAAGCTGCCAAACCAGAAACTGTGGTGGCAGCAAAGAATACAAGCAAAGTGACCCCGGAGGCAACTGCTGATGACGGAATTGTCAAAGATTTTATAAAAATGAAAAAAGTTGGTGATTACTACACAGCTTATGTAAGTTATAGTAATTTTTATTTCTGTTTTTAACATTGTGTGTGTGTGTGTGTGTGTGTGTGTGTGAACAATATGTAAATTATTACTAATGATTTTGACTAGCATTATCCTTTGTATTGCTAATTCTAGTTTTTTTTTATTATTGCAACTTATTCTAGTTGTCACTTCTATGATTCGTGAGGAACAGTGTGCATTGGAAACGAGAATAAATAAGTTCTTGATGATATTGAAATTCACACCCCCTTCTTTCATAAAACTCAACACTTTTTCATTTTCTTTTTAGTTTCTTGTGTACATTAAAAAGGACAGTGAAGAGGGTCTTTACAACTTATTCTTCCACAACTGTATAAATTACAAGGGAGCTAACTCTGCAGTGAACTTGTCAGTAAGTATCTTCTAAGTGTTTGTTTATCAAATCCTTTACTTCCTTTATTGGAAATGGAATTGTTATTCTATAATCTAATAAATAATTATTGCCCTTTAGTGCTTTGAAGGACCAAATAACTCAAATATCCATTTCCATGGGTCTGTCTGCACAAACAGCAGCCAAAAGTATAATGTCCCTGATGCCTCCCCAAAAAAGTGAAATATTTAAGAAAACTAATTTTTTTATTCATTATTCATTTGTCTTGATAAATAAAGCTTTTGTCTTTTAAACTCATCTTGTATTATGTATGTATAGTGATAGACATTTTAATAAAATATTGACAAACCTGAAAAAAAAAAAACCCTGTGTAAATCTAGCTCTTAACTCTTTGCCTACTTTAAACCACTCACAGTGGCTCTCCTATCCCTGCCATCTTTTGTTTTGTCTGCAAACCAATCCTGAGACTGATACTTAATTCTTTTGCAATAGGGAACCAGATGTATGGAAGATTTGGTACAGCAGTGGGGTAAATTTGATAGGCAAAGGGTTAAAATTTAGATTTATTTTGCAGAGACACTAAAAAAAGTGATATATAGGAATTAAGGGGATAAAAAAAAAGTGTTACTTTTGAACTTGCTTTGTACTTGTAGTGTGATAATTACTTTTGGTAACTTTTTTTTCTCCTGGATGCTCATCAAATAGTGTTAGTATGAGAGGGTCATTCTTTACTGGGTGCTCAATTTATGTGTCCTTTTGGCAAACTTAACTTATCTGACAAATATCTGCAATGAAATAATTGCTATTGTATTATATTCATCAGTCATAAGTTAAAACTTTAATTTCACCCAGCAAATTTATTTTTTGTTTGTCAGTGTTGGTTAGCAATCTAATCTTACAAGCCATTGTTAGTGAGTTCATTTCCAATTGAATGTTGCTCTGTTCTAACAAATATTGATTTACCAACTTTTTTTTGTGTTCCAGTTAACTCTTATAGAAGAGAATAATGGTAATTTTTTGTCTGCTGGTGATATGCCATTGCCAATAATGAATTTTGTGTGTAGTTTTGCATTCTTCCTCAGTGGATGTGCTTGGCTCTTTGTCTTACAACGGTCCAGGTAAGTCTATCTTTTTATCACCAATTAAAAAAAAATGTTGATAATAATTCCAAGTTAGTAAAAACTATTAGAGTGCTAAATACAAAACATATAGTGAAAATATTTTTTAAAAGAACCCCGCAAATATACTGATATTCAAGTACTATTTCAGTTTCATGAGTGAATAAATGTCAGGTACAGTGTGGAAATGAAAGCCATAAAAAAGTAAATATACAATAGTGGAAATAAGACAACTCCTGAATATGTTCATTACTTTATGAATATTGATTCAAATTTCATAAAATCTTCAAACAAAGAGTGGAAAACTACTAGTGTAATTCCGCTGTACAAAAAAGGCGACCACATCTCACCTACCAACTATCATCCAGTCAGTCTTACTAGTTGCATTGCGAAGCTGATGGAATCCTGTATCAGAGAAAGACTTTGGAATTTTTAGAACACTGTCTTATCTGATTCTCCCAGTTTGGATTTATCCCAAACTCCAGCTGTTGTGATCAACTTATTGAGTTTCTAGAAGACATCACCCAGATAACTGATGGTGGCTCATGGGTGGACATTGTCTACCTTGACTTTGCTAAGGCCTTTAATTCTGTGCCGCAAAAAAGACTTTTGGCAAAACTCTCTGTGAAGGATGATCTTTCTAACTTCATTCTCAACCGGAGAGAGGTAGTTACAGTTCTTGGGCAACACTCCTCACCGTATCAGATGTCATCTGGTGTACCACAGGGATCTGTTCTTTTGTTTGTTGTGTATCTTGCGTATATTAATGACATACAAAAATACCTTTTTAAAAAGGAGCAACCAACTTTTACCAAATAAACAAAACTTCTTAATATTTACACACATTCCTTTTACATTGTAGAACATCTACACAACGAACATTCATAGATTTAATTTTTTAATGTTTTCAGTAGAATTTTTCCCCGGCACTCTTGAGCAAAGCCCCACAGCATTTCTTTGTCTTCAAAATATTGTCCATGCCTTGCAAAGATTCTCCGGAGGATCTTGATGAGGTTGAGATCTGGTCATTTGCAGACCAACTCAAAATGTTGATATTATTTTGTTGGAACACTGCGTTACAAAAATGAAAGGAGAAGACTTTATAAAACTTCTGTATCCTAAAACACGTTTTGCTTTCCGTTTATTTTTACCAGACTCATCTTATCCTCTTCCAAAAACTCTCCCTAGATCATTAGAGATCCTCTTGCTGAAGATTTGCTTGTCTTTCCTCAAATCATGCTAATAATGTTAAAATCTGTTAGGTCTGTCCAAATTGAATATTTTTCTATCTGAGAACATTACTTTTGGCCAATTTCCGTTATTCCTTTGGACTTTCTCCTGCACCCACTTTCCATCTTTTGTTATGCTACTTTGTCAGTATTGGTGCTGTTCTCCTCTTATATACAATTTTTTTTTACTTATTCAAAATCTGTTGTACTCTCCTGTATGTTACATTTAACTCCAGGGAGATTTATAGACTTCTGGAGGTCTTTCATGTACAAGAAGCCTTTTGAAGAATCCTGCAATGACTGGCTGGGGTAAACTTTGGTGGATGTCCAGTTGATTTTATTTATTTATTTATTTCCCCTGTACACTTGAGGATTTTGTAAAAAGTTGCAGATTACTGTTCAAGACCTGTTAATCTGCCTGCCAATTGAATTAAATGAACATCCTTTTTCATTTTTCTGAAAAGTGTACACCTTTTTCTCCTGCTGATTAAATTTAGAGATTTAAATTTTGATCTAAATTTTTAGACCTTTGAATGTTACAAGTACATTTCAGCATAGCACTAGTGTGTTGTTTTGATATTTTTCAGTCTTAAAGATATAGAAAAGCAGAAGAATGTAAAATTTTTAGCGTCTTTTTTTTCTATTTATTTTTTACCCCCAAAATACGTAAACCAAAATAGAAACATTGATTATGCACTGACTTCCATTTTTATCTTCGTTTGGTGAAAATTTTTATAAATCAATATTCATAAAGTTATGAGCAAATTTATAGGTTGTCTATGATTAATTTCACCACTGTATTGCTCAAAATTTAAATGACAAATTAGTAGAACCATTGTTATGTCATTATATAACAGTTGTAATTAGACTTATGTTTTCTATTAAATTAATTTCTACTGTTCCATATAATAAAAGCTAAACTATATATATATTATTAATTAAAAATTTATTTTTTAAAGATTTTTTTTTTTTTTTTTTTTTTTTTTAGATGGAACCTTTTTATTATTAACAATAATTTTGACTTATTTTCTTTTATCTAATGTTTTTCATTCCAAGTTTGAGTTAAATTTTGCAGTTAAATTTTTAGTTTGAGTTAAATTTTGCTGCTCCAATAATGTTATCTTGGGATAAAATTATATATGTTGTTAAAGAAGTGAAGAAAAAGCACAGACGTGCTCATTGTGATTGAAGAATATATAATTAAATTTTTTAAAATTTTTAATTGTTTACTCTTAAGCTGTGGTAACCATTTAATTTTCTTCCTCTTCTAGTGAGGATGTCTACAAAATGCACTACTTGATGTTGGGTGTTGTTTATGTGAAAAGTATTTCCTGCCTCTTCCATGCAGTAAGTTTATCTTTCTATATCTATCTCTTTACACGTGTGTGTGTGATAAAATCAGATGAAAGCCTAATTGTTGAAATTAACAATTTATTCATGTATTTCATGTGATACTACAATATACACAGTATATTTGCCCAAGGCAATATATATATATATATATATATATATATATATATATATATTATATATATATTTGTTTGGCTGTTGGTTTTGAGAGCAAGGGTAAAAAAAGATGAGGTAACTGATTCATTTAGCTGTGATTTATTTTAATATTTTGGGATGAAAAATCACTTTGTAAAATTTCAAAGCCTTTATTGAGAGATGCTCACTGCTGCGTGTGTCAATCCATTCTGTGAATGCAGCAGTGAACACCTTTTACCGTTTCTTTACACTTGCATTGTGATGGCCCTTAAAACCAACAACCAAACCAATATAAATGCAATGCTTCAAGCAAATTATAATACTCCCTCTCCTCTGAATGCTTGGGAGAGTGTTTTTAAAATCTGTTTTGTGATTAATATTATAAATAAGAATAACTTAAAATAAGAATAACTGAAAAATATTAAGTTTGCTTTAATCAAATCTTTTATTTGTTTATAATTTGTTTTGTCTTAATATTAATTTTTAAAAAATCTGAATAGTTCTAATTTTTTGCTGTAAAATTGGACAAATTGTCTTTTAAACAAAGTTCTCTCATAACTAAACATTTGATTAGTATTTGACTACTTGCAAAAATTTGAATCTTATTACAAATTTATTTTTAATACCATATAGAATTTTAGATTATGTGTCTATTCTTTTTTTAAATTTTTTTATTGTTATATAAACAAGATATATTCATGCATTTATCCACCCCCTCATGTTGAATGCTAAGTTGCTTTTGCTGCTATCTATGAATTATTTTAAATCAATATCTGATTCACTATTAAAATAAAAAGACCCAGGAGAATTATATTTCTTGTGAGATTTTTTTCACTTTGTAAGTTGGTGCAATCCATGTTTATCCTAAGAGACTGATTAATATAATTTGTTATTTCTCTCTTTTGCAGATCAACTTTCATTTTATTGAAACAAAAGGTATCCATGAAGAAGCTTGGGCCATTCTCTATTATATTGTCTACTTGTAAGTATTTAGAGAAAAAAAAAGATATAATTAAATATATTGAAATGTATTAAACATTATTAAGGAGTTCAGGACTTATTGTAATTATTACTGATAAAATAGTGATTTGATATTTACATGGGCAGGGTGTGACACAAGATTAATTTTTAAACAGTACTGTCATTCTGAATTAAGAGTTTACTTTCTCTTTGATCACTTACTATACCAAGGCTGAAGAGCCCCCCCCCCCGGGGAAACAGATGGATTCATGCCTTTCCCAAAGTAAAGTGCAAACAGATTTGAATTTTGATTATCAAGACTATTTCTTATGATGATATCTGTGACACCATGCACTCCTCCATATTTATCCAATGTAAATACATTGCTAATCAGAAAAGGATTCTGTGTGTTGAGGAATTAATATAGACACTACTGACAGGATTGGCCTATTATATGTAAATGTGCGTGGCATAATGGTTAGAGTTGTAGGAGATGGACTTGTCTATGCGAGTTCAAATCCTGGAAGAGGCTGTTTGCATTTCACATAGCACTAATACCTTTGGGAAAGGTATGCATCCAATTCCAGCTATGGATAAATAGTAGGGCAGACTGGGCTCTTGGCTACATAACCTGTCTAGATGGAAAACTCTGAATTCAAACCTACTTAAGAAATTGACCTTGTGTCGCATCTTGCTTGTGCAGAGGGGTTTGGTAATTATATATTATAAGTAAATGCATTGCTAATGAGTACATGATTGAAAAACATTGTAAATAAAATTGTTAACATTACTGTCACAATCTGGAAATACATTGCTTCAATGAGCTATTCATCTCCATATGAGTTTGAAGGGAGTCCGTTTCTGTTATCTTTTATTATATAAACTAAATTAAATGATTTTTTTCTTTTCTATTTACAGAATGAGAGGTGCTCTGCTTTTCACCACAATTCTTCTCATTGGCGCCGGTTGGGCATTTATAAAACATATGCTGTGTGATAAAGAAAAGAAACTTTTTATCATCATAATTCCATTGCAGGTGAGTTTCTTATTGCTTAGTTACCCGTGAGAAAATTGTTCATATATATATTTGAATTAATAGGAAATTAATGTTGCTTTTTTTAATTTTTTTTAATAAGTTTTTAATATAATTATTTAAAATAAATAGCTAAAGCAATTTTTTGTAGTTAGATACCTTCAAAGAGCTTCCCATATATTACCCTAAAAACAAAATTTAACCCAGTAGATAAAAATTATGAAGAATTATGAATATATTTGAATTTCTAAGATTTAAAAAAAATTATAAGAAAAAAGAAAAAAAGGAGTGTTGGAAAATTAGATGGGTGTGATGTCAGGGATGTGTAAAGTCTATTTCATTTAATGGCCAGGAAAAGTAAAATATTTGGTATTAGATTTTTGTATTGTGTGTATATATATATATATGTGTGTGTGTGTGTGTATATATATATGTGTGTGTGTATATATATATATATATATATATATAAACACAATGCATATAGAACTTTGCTTACTGAGTGCAATAATATAACAGTATGTTTTTGTGATAGATTTTTCATTAAAAAGGCATTATGTATATTTGTATTTTATATCTATGATATGATTTTAATAGAAAAAGGAACAAATCTGTATTAAAAATAATCATATTTAAAATTTTTTAATATCTTTCAAGAAATTAAACCAAAAAGACAGATTTATTTTGAAGTAAAAGTTTAAAGGAAAATCATTAGTAAATATTGAATTTAATTTTACTATATATAATATATTTCATTCTTTAAATTTATCAGTTTTATTAAACATCAGAACATAAAATTCAATTCTTCTTATGTCATCATGTGGTGACAAAATCAACTCATGGGTAATTATTGTAAAACTTGTTGATTGGCTTTAAATATAACAGTAAATTATATTAAATGTTTTAGAAAACTAAATGTGATTGTCAGGGATGTATAAAGTCTGTTTTAATGAATGGCAAAAAAAAAGTATTTGGTATAATATTTTATATGGTTGTTAGTTTTTTTCCCCTTTCTCTATCTGAAATGATATTTATTTCTCCTTTTCTTTTTCTCTCTCTCCCTCATCTCTATCCCACAACAGGTTCTTGCAAATGTAGCCTGGATAATTGTTGAGGAAAGTGAAGAAGGTCAATCACAATACACAGTGTGGAAAGAAATTTTTATACTTGTTGACTTACTTTGCTGTGGTGCTATTTTGTTTCCAGTTGTATGGTAAGCTTAGTTTTTTTTTTTTTTTTAAACATGAAAACAAATGTCTGTACTGCTGTATGCTGCTGTTAACCCCCCCCCCCTATGAAGCTAACATAGATGATAACTCTTGTGTTAAGTGTGGTTTTTGGATCTAAACCATAATTACTACTAAGCCAGTAATATCTTACAATACAATCAGATTCACATTGTGGCAATGTCAGATCAAGATGCAATCACTTTGTATAATCCTTTGTTGTATTCATGACTTTAAATGACAAGATGACACTGAATGAGAATAGAATTTCCATGAAATTGACATTGAAAGTTTTACTGTATAATGAATTGTTAATTTGAATGATGACAATGTCAAGTTACGTAGTTTAAATTCTAACAAATAATTTTTTAAATCCATGATTATTTATTGATATTTTTTAATGTTGTTAATTATTTGCTCCACACATTTGGTGCATTGAACACCTTTATTTCTTACTTATATTTGTTGATATTTTAGTTTTTTAATGAATGCTCATCATTATACTTATGTATATATGTGTGTATATGTATATATATATAAAATCAATTTTTTTAATAGAAAATTGAAACCAACTTAATTCTCTTCCATTCTGTTGGATCCAGACATATGTGAGTGTGTGTATTTGAAAAGTTTTAATAAGCTTTTCATACTATAGACATATCAATAGAAAACTTATTTCTTAAATCCATTTTTTATTCATTGCATCTGTTTCAGGTCCATTCGCCATTTGCAGGATGCCTCGCAGACTGATGGGAAAGCAGTGATATCCCTTACCAAACTAAAGTTATTCAGACAATTTTATATTTTGGTAAGTCTTTCTTAATTGTTTCCACTGTTCAGTGTAACTAAGGTTGGAATATTAATGCCCCACCCAGAAAATTTTCTTTTCTTTTTTTACTTATCTTTCAAGAAAGAATGTTAATTTAATGACTTCAGAATAATTAAAAAAAGAAAAACCCTGTTACTTTGATTATAGACCACTCTCTCCCACTGAAAAAAAGAAAAGAAATAGCAACAAACACACCCCTGAATACATATTCCATTTTAGTTGAGATTAAACAAACAGATAATATAACAATAAATGATTATATATCTGGGTTTCCAAATAACGGATTTGTCAACATTATTTATGATCCTGTCTGTATTAATGATACACTCTGTATATTATCCTTTGACATTCTTTTTTTATAGTAAAATTAAATTTTGAATCCGGTCTGTGTTACCTTATTGATTTACATTTCAAACCACTCTAACCATGTCTACCACAGTCTGACCACTGAAAAGGTTTAATTCAATTGCAACACCATAAATATGTTTTAGTTTACTCAGAATAAAGCATACAGGTGGATTACAGTAAATGTACAGGTTCCAAAATAAGGGATGTATAAACTATTTAAGACCTTGTATCATCCCTGGGTATTAATAAAGGTCTTTGTACTTTCACCCGCACTGCTATAAATGTTGCTATGTAACAAGATGAACAAAACACCCTTTAGGATAGGAGTTGGCATCCTGTCAGAATTTTTAAAAAGACATGTTTGTTTGTAATTTTATATTTAATGAAAACCAAAGGGAAGACAGATTTTGAGTATCACTGACTCAGCCTATTTTCATTCAGCTTATTATTTTTTCTCATTTAAGATGTTTTTCACAGCAGTTAAGAATAGGGAAGAGTGAGGTTTCTGCTTTAGGGTGATGTACTTTTATTTTCTGTTAGTATATCTATATTAACATTATTTCTCAATTTTTATATTGCAGATTGTTTGCTATATATATTTCACCAGAATTATTGTTTATCTACTGAAGGTAAGTTCTTTGTAAATAAATTTGTCTTAGTCACTATACTAGTCTTAATAACTCTAGTTTCACCTTTTGTCTTTATAGCAGCCTCTGTTTAGCAATGAGCAGTTGCAATAAGTTGCTTCACAATTTTACACAATAGATATTTCTTTCTCTCCCCTTCTCTCTCTATTCTTTGTCAAAATAAACTTGACTATCTTTCACATTTCAATCATTAATAATTTTGATTTGCATTTTCTTTCATCTTTTAATTTAAATTAAAAAAAAATGATTGCATCTCACTTGGTAGTGGTGAGGGTCATTATTATAATCTAGGGTCATTATTATAATCTAGGGTCATTATTATAATCTAGGACAACAAGGAAGAATGCAGGTCAGAAATAAATTAGTCTCTTAATGGGACTAACATTTCTCCTTGGAGAAAGCCTGTTAAATGCACCATTGGCAAACAGAATATTTGATTTTTGAGCTCCTCAATGGTTCTTTGTAGTTCAGTTGGTGGTGGCTTTAACCTGGCTTCTTTTTAGAGACAAAAAGGAACATAACTTGTACTAGCAGTACTTACCATCTACTAAGCAATAATAATTAAAAAAAAATATGGAGTTGCTTTTATATTTAAAGGATATTTTATTTACTTTGAGTTAATGCCTTGTTTATGCTGAATGTGGTGTATGGAAGAGTTCATTCCAAGATCTCTTTTAATATTTTGAATAAATTTTATAATTTTCCAGATTTGGAATATGTATGATAAAATTTAAATCTTTTTAGGTCCAGTTAGATTAAATGGCTGTCAGAGAGTCTGTCTATGTATGTATATATATATATACACACACACAGTGGGTAAAGCACCATGACTGATCCAATCTTAAAAAAAAACATTCTGAGCTGGATCTCTTAGAATAATCTCTGAAGAAGTTTTAAATTATGCTAATTATTCTTGAAATCTTGGTTGAAATTTGGCCCAAACTGCCAGGACCTTAGTGGTATATATGTACAGACATTCAGTGAAATAACAACCTGAATGAGTTTTAAAGAAGGAAAAAATAAAGGCAGTTTTCTATTCCACTCAATAACTCATTTGTTGTTTTGAGGACTTATTTAAAGTGTTAGACATTTTGATTGGCATTGTTTATAACAGAATTAATGTTGACTGATTTATTTAAATTTCAGATAACTGTACCATTTAAATATGAATGGTTGGATCCAATGTTTAAAGAGATGGCCACCTTCATCTTCTTCATTGTGACAGGATACAAATTCCGGCCAGCTTCGGACAACCCTTATTTGCAGGTCCCACAGGACAGTGACGAAGAAATTGAAATGGAGGAAGTGTAAGTGAAACTAATTCACAAGAGATTCATAATTCTCTAAAGAAAAATCTTCTTTTTAAGACTCGATTCCCTTTCATGTTTTAGTGACAAAACTTTGCAGCAACAAAACTTTTTATATTTAGTCAATCTTTTAAATGCAGATTTTAATTGTTAAATGCAGATTTATTTTCACTGAGAAAAAATGTACTCCCAAACATATGGCAAATATTTTGGGAAATTTCTTGCATGGAAGGGCCAAGAATAAGTAATCAACAGACCACATACAGGATTTTTATATATATATATATATATATATATATATATATATATATATATATACTCCTTTATGTATGTCCTTTTTTTTTCTTCTTTTTTTTTTGACATTCTAATCCAACATTTTAGAAATTACAGAACAAATTAACATGTTGAAAGTTTACCAAAAACATATTGAAATAGATTCAAATAGCCCCTGTTGAAATAGTTTCTCCCCATCAGCCTTCTCCCTAGAAACTCATGAAAGTTGTTTGCTGCATCTGCAGATCTGGTTGCAATATCATGAGATTTTTTTCACAGGAAGCACGGTTTGCTTTGTTTCCTTGCTTGGATTATAAAAGGTGTTTGTACCAACATAAGCAAGTTTACCAGATGAGATGGATAAGGGTCAGTAAGAAACTGAAACCATCAACTAATTAGGACAAGTTTTTTATGCTTGGCCTGATAATCATTAGTGTTTTCTTGAGGTGAAAATAAAACTGTCTGAATCTGTTCAACTCAATATTTGTTCAGTAAAGCTTTTTTGCTCTTTGTTTTATTTCTGTTGTATATTTAGCCTGGATCAGCTGTCTGGATGAATATGAATGAGTAATCCACAGGCTGGGATTTTGAGATGTCTGATAGAAAGTCTTAACTTTTTTTACTACACTTCATGATGTAGGTATCTTTACTGAGTAAAAACTTAGATATATTAACAATGTTTAAGTCTGTCTACAATCCATTAAAGATCAAATTCAATAAGTTTTTTGTGAAGGTTCATTTGTGGTGAATAATGGATATTATTATTGGAAATGGATGTGGTGAGCTGAGTTCAAATTTTGGATGAAACTGTTTGTTTCACTTTGTGCTAATGCACTCAGAAAAGGCATGGATCCATCTCTTTTCTAATCAGCTATAGGGAGACCAGTCTAGAAGGAAAATTATGAATTTAGACTAGTTGTACTCTGCTTAAAAATTGACCCTGTGTTGGATAAATACATATTCAACCTTGCACTTAAATTGGCATCATCTAACTTATAATTTTTATTCCTTTTTTGTAGCCTAACCAAAAATGGAGCCCTTGAAACAGTTGTGAAGGTCAGCCGGACAAAGGAACAATCAGTTAACAGTGGCACCAAACAGAGAGAGAGCAGTCATGAATATGATTGATCTATTCATTATTAATTGGCTGATTAATTGGGAACAAAAAACTGGGAAGGGGGAGGAGGAAAAATACAACAGAGCAACCTAAAATCACATTGGGAAATTCTGAATTTTAAATTATATATAATTATGTATATGTGTGTGTATGTTAAATACAAGTGTCACACTTTTTATCCAACTTTTTTTCTAACTCTGCAGATTTAGGTTTTAAAAGCTTCAGAGAAAAGTCTTTTGTAGGGTTGTTAATATTGAATATAACAGACTTTTTTTTCATCTCTTGTTAGTTTAAGGCACCTAAAAAAATCTAAACTTATTTCTAATCTTTATTTCTGTTTCTTACCAAAGACAAATGTCTGCAGCAATACAGTTTTCAAGTAGATAACCTTATTACTCCAGAAAGGATTGGTCACATGATCATTTTGTCATGAATATGACTTCAGCTGATTTCTAATCTGTGATTTGTCTTTTAAATAACCATAAATTCTGAAAAGAATAAGTTTTTTTAATTTAAAAAAAAAAGTGGCTTGAGAATGCTTCAGCCAAATTTTAAACACAATTCTGCTCAATATGAAATCTGAGTCAATTTATCTTTAAAAATTGGCTTAAAACAAAATTAAAACTTGGTCAGAGATTCACATCTCGATGTTAGATTGTTTTGAGAATCATGTCCAGTTTTAATTTTAAACTTAACATTTTTGTGGGTGGAAACTCACCCTCTTCTTCCTCCCAATGCTATTTTTTATACCTCAGGTATTATATAGCATTATCCTGTATTGGATTTGATTTCTTTCTTTAACTCATAAATATATATACATGTGTGTGTGTGTGTATTTAATTGAAGGCACACCAAGAAACTTTTGCTAAAACTATCACTCTTGTCTTGTTACTTAAAGATAAGAGCTTTGCAGAATTGGCATCATTTTAAAATCATCTTATTTCATCTAAAAAATAGAATTGTTAATTAAAATATTTTACTGAAAGGACAAAAAATTATAATAATTAAAAAAAAAAAAAAAAAAAAAAAAAAAAAGAGCATGGATAACATTTCTGTAGTTTGTATTGTTGATCCAGTCTTGTTAAAGGAAAGCATTTTTTTTTTTTTTTTTTTTTAAAATAGTGGAAGGAAAGCAGGTTAACTGCAATGTAATGCATACACGTGCACAATATGTGATTATATATAATTATATCAGCTGTCTGCCTAAATTTTTTTTTTTTTGACGGGGGTGGGATGGGGACTATATCTCTGACTTGAGTCAGAAAGAGAAATGGGAACTGCTTGCTTGTGTGTGTGTGTGTGTGTGTGTGTGTGGATGGATGGATATGTGTATGACTGGTTGGAAGAAATAGATGTATATGTCTATCATATGTCATCCCCAAAAAGTGGGTGGAGAAAGACCAATAACTTAACAATTGCGTAGCTGGAGTTGTTATGTGCGGAGGGTGAAAAAAAGTGTGGATGCAAATGTGAAGGTTGCAGAGTTACGACTAATGGGGAAATGATGCTTCCATTACCTCGGCTCTGAAAATTAAATATAAAAAAAAAAAAACGGAAGTAAAAATGACTGTAAAAGACTTTTTTTGAAGAGTTGCTTCCCTTGTGTGTCAGAAACCTTAAAAAGTTCAGGTGGATTGATTTTTCTGTCTACGGTTTGGGGGGTGGAAAAAAAGATTGCATTCACACGGACAGACAAACATGGACTACGTTGTAAATTGACCGGGGTTGATAATACTCGGCATTTGTTTCAGTGTCCATATTGCTTTTTCTCTTCTTTCACCTGGACATTGGGACTAAATTTATTGAAAAAAAAAAAAAAAAAAAAAAAAATGCCAAATTATTTCTGCTTTTTATTTTTATTTTTTTCCTTCTGTCTTTGTGAAATTCCACTTTCTTCCATTTTGAAAAAGAAAAAAAAAAAAAATTATTTTTTAAACTTCATTTCATATTTCAACATTCAGTGATATGGAAACCTGTTGAAATTAAACTTGCACTTAAACGCACTTGCGTTGTCATGTGTTTAAAAGGAGGCGGAAGGGATGGTGGCTTGCACAGGTTCCCAGGTGAATAACTCTCTCAGTGCGTGTGCGCGCGCGAACATAGAAAAAAAACAAAAAAAAAACAAACACGCCTGCTTGACAAGATGCACAGTTGAAGATATTTGATGATTAAATGTCTCCACACAAATGTAAATTAATGAGGATTTTCAGTGTTTTATCTGGACATTTGTCTTACAACAGCTGAGTTTAATAATAATCAAGCTGCTCTTAGAAGACAAGTGGTCTCCAACCTTTTTCACATTACAAACCAAAAATATTATTTTGAGACTTAATAGAATACATCTTTTTTGGTTAAATCCTACTTAATGGACATAAATTCCACCATCGTATGTCACCCCGCCAAAGGAAAAAAAAAAAAAAATACTAAAAATCAAGGAGTTAACCGAATTTAATGAAATTTTAAATGTTGATATATTAATGAATAAATTATAATATACCAGTTATTTTATTTGAAAACTTATATTTTTTTCAGGTCAGCTAACTTTGAACCACATATCTTTGAGGCATAACACAGATTCACAAACATACGTGGTTCAAAGTTAATTGACCTGAAAAAATGAAAAAGTTTTTAAATAAAATAACTGGTGCATTATATCTTTTATTCATTAATCTATCCACACTTAAAATTTCCTTAAATTCGGTTAATTCCTTGATTTTTTGTTGTTGTTTTTTTTGCTTTAGGTGGGGGTGACACACAAAGGTGGAATTTATGTCCGTTAAGTAGGATTTAACCTTTTTCTTTCTTTTTTTTTTTCATTAAAAAAAGAAGAAAAAAAACCCAACTCTTAAAAGAATAACAGATTAAAGTAGAATCTTAACATCAACTAAGAAAATGTAGTGAGAGGAAATAAGGTTTGACGTTGTTTAGAAAAGGAAATTTTCTAAACAAACTGAAATGTTTTACATAATGTGAATTTTAATCATGCTTCTTTAAAACTTTACAAATGAACCTCACACATTTTTGTATTTTATGAACTCCGGTTGGTGGCTACTACTACATACCATTACTACTATAGTGATTTCAATCCTCACTGGATGTCTCATAATGTCGTCCCCCTAAAAAAAAACAAAAAAAAACTGGTGGCTTTAATGTTTACGAAGTCCAAGTAAGTGTAAGCACCTACATTAATGGTAAAACTTACTATCTATGGCTTGTAAATATACCAATCTGTTTTGAGAGATGTTAGTTCTCACTGTCTAAAGTTTAAAGGTCTGCTGTGTTAGATCATGCCTGTCTAAATTACTGAACCGGCTAAGAAAAAGAATTGTATTTTTTTTTTTTTTTTTTTTTTTTTTTTTGCACATTCCATGAATTTCTGAAACAAAAAAAAAAAATAAATTTGAGAATCTGTTAGATATTTTGGATTTTGTTTAAAAAAAAAAAAAAAGAAAGAAAAGGAAAGAAATAGAGTGGATTTTATCCTCCCCTCTTTTATAAGCTAGTATATCTTTTATTTGATTTCTGTTGCTTTTCATATTGAAACTATTGAGAATCTCAACTGTAAGTCAGATCCCTTTACTTTGGGAAGTTCCAGCACCTGGAGGTCTGAATGTTTGCAATAAAAAGCAAGTGAAATTAAGATGTAATAATAAAAGATATTACTACTAACACTACTCATGTAAATAAAGCAACTAAAATTCAAATAAAAAGTGGTTGTCAATGCTTCGTCTATAATAATAAAGGGATTTTTTTTTTGGTTTTTGTCATTTGGTTTAAATTGGTATTTATTTTTGAAACTGTCTTTCCATTTGATAAGATCTTAATAATATTAAAGGACTTTACATTAAAGATATTGCTGGATATTCATTTATGAAAATACTACAGGAACCATTTCTCTGAATGTTTAGTATTATCTGTGTTATTCGGACTATTGATGATTAGTATTATCTGCGTTATTCGGACTATTATCCTCATCTTCATTGTTATCTGTACAATGTTTCGGCTGATATGCCCTCCGTTGTGGACTTGGGAACCTTCTTTCGGACTCTGGAACTTTCTTGTTGTAATCGGGAGCCATCATGGAACTTTGAACCTAACCCTTTATTCAGTCCACGGGGGTACCCTGTTCTCATTCTGCTAACCATAGCTGGGGTAAAGGACGTTAAGCTGTGTTAATTATTATTCTATGTTACAGCTGCCCTTGATCAGGATTGAACCTGCAATCTAGAGATAACTGTCACTTAGAACTAACTACCTTATCCACTAGGCCATGTGTCCATTACCTTCTTTACTGACTACTGCAACTGGAACTTTTACTTCAGAGAGTCAATGAGTTTTAACTCAACTTGTAATGGCAACACCATGTTTTATAAATATTTTTTGACTAAAACATTTCCTATGTACACATCACACATTCTTCAGTAAATTTTATATGGTTTGCTATTATCAGCCACCAAAAATTTGATGACAGACCTCTATTCAAGCCTATTTTGAATAGCCTCAAATCAAATATTTTTGGGAGGTTATAAACCAATTCCAAACAATGCTGAGTTTAGATTTATAGAAAACTTTTTTTTTTTTTTTTTTTTAGGGAAAAATGATTTTTCTTTTATAAAAAAAAAAAAATTCCCATTATATATATATATATATATATATATATATATATATATGTGTGTGTCTGTCAAAAGTATTGGTCTGGGCATCTTACTAGTATATAGGATGTTAGGTTACTCAGCAGTTGTTTTATAAAGAGGTTATAAAACTACTCAATCTAGCTTAGATTGGTTTCCAGGTTGTATCTGTCCACCAAGCATAATATTTAAGAACAGGTCCTTTTACTGCCATGGTATCTAGCAGATCCATGGGTAAAAAGGGGTGGGGATGAATCTGACACAATAACTCAACTCTTTTAAAAGTAACACCAATACCAAGTGAGTCTACCTGTGTTTTTGGGAGTGGTTAATGATATTGCATCATATTTATATTGAGTAAAGTTTTCAGAATGAAAGACAGTAAAATCAGATGGACATTTTTTGCAAATTAGAATGCACATTTTTTATTTTATTTTATTTTTTTATTTATTTATTTTTTCCAAAAAGTTAAAGGAGAGAGAAGTTATAATTTGTGTAGATCTTTTAATAAATTAATTTTCATTCTAAGTATGAGAAATATGTCAATTTGATTTTTCAAACTCTACCCCCCTCTAGCTCAGAACACTATAGTATCACAAAAAATACTGAAATTCTTACAGAAAAAGAAAATTGATGAATTTATGAAAATGGTTAAAAAGAAATTTGATTATAAAAAAGCCAGAAATTCTGAAAAGGAAAGTTATTATAAGATGAGGTTTTAATAAGATAATACGTGAATACATATCTATGTGTGTCATGCTCTGTCATCGCCTCATGAATAATGGACCACATCATAATTGTGAGGGAGGACAACAAAATGCTACATGTCAGAAGGAAAATGAAAGCAAATATAGAAAGGTGAGAAGGAGAGATAGGAAGCGATAGCACTTATCGTCTGTTTTAATGGAATAGAAAAAAGAATTTTGCCAGAGATTATGATACTTTTTACATATTGAACTATATAGTAATTGCTCTTAAGAAGAAAAAGAAAAGACCAAATCATCCACACCTCCTGAAAATAATCAGATGGTACTATAAAAATGGCCAAAATAAAAAAAAATACTGTAAGAGTTGCCTAAGTTAAATATACTAAAGTCCGAGGTAGATATTCTCTGACTCGTTAGGCTTACTTTATTATTATTATTATCATATATATGTGTGTGTGTGTATGTATGTAAGTGAGAAAAATGGAAATGAATCTGAAAAATGTTGAAAAGAAAACTGGAAGAAGAAATATATCCCCAAGGGATATGGATGAAATCTATTGGTATTTGTCATTACCTTTTTGCATGCCTGATATTTTGTTTTCTATTATTTTATTTTATATTTAAAATAATTTTAAGTGTAAGCAAATTTTGGTTGAAACATGTTGACAAATAATGATAAATTTCATCCATACCAAAGTATATATATTTCTTTGCAACATATATATATATATATATATATACACACAACACACACACGAGGGAAAGTCAAAATTATATGCACTTTCACCTAAACATATCTATTATAGTTAGCACTATTGTAGTCACATGATCGAAGTTTGAGCCTGATTGCACCGTTTTGTTTTCTGTCTTTATAGTGCAAATATGGCCGCTCCACTAGCAGATTGTTTTTATTAAGGAGTGCCAGGGGCTGAAATTCATCAGATGCTTTTAGCACAATACAGGGACAGTGCACTACTGCGTAAAGTGTGTATAGATAGATGTAGAATAATCATACTAGTTCCAATTACCGTCGAATTGGTAAGGCAAGGCAGCAAGTAATCGTAACTGAATACGAATCTATCTTACTGCATTACTACTGCAAAATGCCAGGTTATTTATGAAACATCATAGAAATCAAGCAGCCACTCAGGACTCCGGGAATGGAATCACCCAAATGCAAGAATGGACTATTCCTCTCCCATTGCGCGAGCGTATTGGCCTTTGAGGGGAAATTAGTTCCTTTCGGCCAGGCCTATTACATGGGAACAATGCACGGAGGTATTTTCGTCAGCATTGATTTAGGAGGCGGAGTGACAGACCTCTTGTGTTGAAGTGTGGGATGTTAGAGTTGGAGCCAATGGGATCAAGCATAGCATTAGGCATCGGTGTGGGTTTGGGTTTTGTGATCAGTTTTTTCAGGAAGCAGCAGTTTCTAAGTGTGATCATACCCGATCTGTCGACTCGGAGGCCCCGTATTGCTGATGTGGGAGAACTTTTATGATGGTGCCTGTAGTCGTCCGCTGGCGGTTTGATTGGTTCTGGATAGCTACTTTGTCGCCACTCTGTAGCAGGCCAAGATTGTGTGTGCGCCTGTTGTATCTTTCTGCCAACAGGGCGTTCCATTGACGAATGCTCTCCTCTCGACATTGTGACGCGTCTATCCATTCAGGACGTGGTTTGTAGAGGATGGGTCTCAATGGGATCGAATCCCAGAGCCAGCGGTAGAGCAGCAACTGGAGATAGACCGATGCCTTAAATAGGGGTATTGGAGGGTTGCTTGGGCAGCTCTATCGTTGTCTAGTGAACCCTGGGGGCCTGTGTTTCCATGGATTATCCTTTTGGCAGTTTTGACAGCGAGTTCCGCTCAGCCATTGGATTGAGAGTATGCTGCTGATAATTTTCTGTGTTTTACACACCATGACTTGAGAAACTGCTGAAATTGCTCAGAATTGAAAGGTGGGCCACCATCACTACTCAGCTCTTCAGGGGCGCCATAAGTGTGGAAGAGTTTCCGACAAATGGATACTAATTTTGGAGTGGTGGCATGACCAGGTTTTAGGTGATATAAAATGACCCAGCCTGTGAATCGTTCTGCACAAACAAGGTATGCAATATGCCCAACGTAAAATATTTTAATTGCTATTTGTTGGAAGGGCCACTCTGGAGTTGGCGTTAATGTGTTTGGCTCACGGGGTTGGGATGGGGCGATGCTGGTGCACACTAGGCAATTATTCCTGAAATTGCGTATGGATGCGTTCATACCAGGCCAATATACTGAATCATTTGCGTGAGCTTTCATGCTGTCTACACCTTGGCGAGCTGAATGTAGGCAACGTAGAACTCTCCCTTGTAGGGTCCTAGGTACCACAATTTTTCCGTCCATCAGTGGTAAGCCTCTGGCTGTGGTGAGTCTGTGATGTACCTCCCAGAAATGGCAGATTCCCGGTTCGACCTGAAAACGTATAGAAGGAAATCCTTGTTCAATTGCCCTTAAAAGTGATGTGTAATGCTGATCATTCTGGCCCGATGCACGAATATGGTCAGGTGATAGGACATTGTTGCTATCCCTACAATTCATCATCGCCTGACGGGTCACCGATTCCATCAAGTCATCTATGTCGTCAGAGAGGTGTGTGTCCTGGTTAGTAGGTTGTGTTGAGAATAAGGTATTAAGGGCTTCTACTGTGGCAACTGGGTTGCGGGAAATTGCATCAGAACCCTTGTGCCACTTGCTGGGACAGTGCTGGATGGTAAAGAAATATCTCAGGGACCTCTCTTTGAGTTTAAAGAGGCGTGGGTTGTGAATCTTCCTGAGGTCCCTATCACCAAATACCCCTGTTAAAGGCTGGTGGTCTGGGATTACTATTACATTGGGGCATCCCATGATAGATATGCGGCATTTGACTAATGACCAGACAATTGCAGCTGCTTTGCC
The DNA here is from genome assembly GCA_023376005.1 of Doryteuthis pealeii. Classification (NCBI taxonomy): domain Eukaryota; kingdom Metazoa; phylum Mollusca; class Cephalopoda; order Myopsida; family Loliginidae; genus Doryteuthis; species Doryteuthis pealeii. The sequence continues at coordinate 13,628,848 of CM042177.1, forward strand.
CTCAATGGGTGCATATCGGCGCTCTGCCTCAGTGCAGAATCTGCTACCTGCAAATATGATGCGCCAGCCGTCTGTGCAACAAACTGGAGAAGTTTAAAAGTGTCCGGAAAAGCAGGATGCCCATCAACCCCACTGATATTTTGTGCCCCCAAAATAGGATTGAAAAAGTTGAAAGGTGGTCATAAACAAAGTCACTTACCTTATAGAAGGACGAGGATTGGTTGATAACTTGTAAAAACAAATATATATAAAAGTAAAAATTACCCCTATTTAAAAAAAAAAAAGATATGAAAAAATGAACGAACCAAAAACAATTTTACTTTTTTTTTTTATTATAAAGATAAGAGTCTGAATAATTATATCAGCAGATTTTTATATAAGTCTAAATGCGAGAGTTTTTTTTTTTTATTAAAAGAAACATGAATACAGAATTCTGCGAAAAAAATATCAACAAAGAAACTAACCGTGTTGTAAAAAACCGGATTGTTTTACTTATTTTTCAAGATAACGGTGAGTAATTTTTCTCCGATCGGATAACTTGATATTTGTTTTTCTTTGTAACAACTCTTTATGTTCGTTATTTCTTTTTTGCGAGATTTAAAAAAAAAAGTTAAAAAATATTTACGTTTATTCCTTCAATATGGCCTAAACTGATTACGTGACATATTTTGGTGGTACCAACAGGTTATGCCCTCATTACCTGCTGGAGATGATTAAATTGTTCTTCAGGTGTTTTCGAAAACACCAACACATCATCCAGGTATGCCATCGAAAACCTTTCAAGACCGCTCAAGACAATCGTCATTAATTGCGTAAAGATGCCAAGGGCGTTAGACAGTCCAAACGGTATCACCTTGAAATTAAACAGACATGGCAGGCGAAAGCTGTCTTCTCCCGGTCTACTTTGTCTAGGGTCACCTGCCAATAGCCCGATCTTAAATCCAAAGTAGAGAAACAAGTGGATTTATATAACAATGCTAAAATATCATCAATCAATGGTAGCGGCACTGACAATGGCCTCTTCAATTGATGAAAGTCCACACACAACCTGTGTCCCATATCTTTCTTTTCTACTATTACAATTGGAAAGCTTCAAGATGATTTGGATCTTTCAATCATCCCCCATTCTGGCATATCCTTCACAGCCTCCTTTCTCTTGTGTATAGGAGTCCTGTGTGGTCTTAATTTGGTTCGTGGATGCTCGCCGGTGTCTATTTTCATTGTTACCGTCTGAGTCTGTCCAAGTTCTCTGTCGTTATTAGCGACCAAGTCCTGATTAGCTCCCGAAAATCTTTCAGTTCTCTGTCTATAGTTATCAGGTGTTATTATCTCCTCTTTAATGACCTTATTGTAACTGTTTATTTCTTAGCTCAGCGCCCTCACCATTCGCACTTGCTTAACGTCCCTGGCCAGTACAAGCATTCTCTAGCTCTTCTGCAACAGTCCCTAATAGGTGACACGCATCCAAACTCCTTTTCTTTTCGTATTTTAAGCGTCTTACTAGAATTTAACCCCCCACCTGCCACGTTGTGTTCTTGATTTCAGGTAGTGAGTACAATCAGTTTCGTGTCCGGACTGAGATTCACCGTCGAAAAGGTTGAAAGGTGGTCATAAGCAAAGTCAGTTACCTTATAGAAGGACGAGGACAGGTTGATAACTTGTGAAAACAATTTTACATAGAATAAAAGGTAAAATTACAATGTTGAAATTCCCGTTCCCTCTAGGTTCAAGAGTAATGCAAAAAGGCATCAGTGAGTGGATATCACTTGTTGAAGGAGAATCAATTCTATCAGATCTATGTTGGGCTTTCTCAACTGCTAAGTTCTCTCTCTCTCTCTATGATATACAGATATCCAGTGACACACTCTAGAGATAACAAACAGAATTGAAAATTGGGATTCGGCTAAGTTCTCCTGATATCTTGATAATCGGTTGTCGCTCTGACCGCTATTCTGACATACTTTATACTTTGAACGTCGAAAACGCTCAGCTTAAATAATATTTCCCATCTGTGTGGGTAGGTTAGACTAACCCCCTTTATTATTAGTTAACTTAGAGTGACCAATCGTGGTATTATGCAAATATTAGTGGCAGGCCGTCGGTAAGTCTCTAATTAATGACTGGTAGGCGCCGCCATTGCATTCTGGACTTCGTATGTCGTATGAGACGGTCGATTCGTGTTACTCTTCTTACACCATCTAAGCGGGATGGGGCCTGAAGGGCCTGGGACTACATTAAATACCTTATCATTTCTTCTTCCTGGGTCATTTAGCCATAAATCTTATTTTATGCCTACTTCCATGATTTTATTTTCCCATCCTTTTTTATGTGACAATGCCCGATCTGCACTCGTGTATCTTCGTTGCACAATGTCTATGATCCGACGTTGCAATGTTCTGTGCTGACTGATTCGACGGGTACGAGCTAGAGACAGATTCACAAGGATGAAAAACACAATACAAAGTTTGATAACAGGACGCTAATCGAAGAGGAAGTTGTGACACTTTGTGCAGTTTGTGGTGGAGCACTTACGTCTATGTTGTCAGCTGACAAGAAAGTTATCTTACCCCTAAGTCGATTGCTGGCTTTACTGGTGTTGGTCCCTAGCTATTTTCTATCTACTGCTACGGGGACAATCTCTCACTCGAACAGCTGGCCTGAAACTGACTGCCTAAGGGCTTCCCTTGGCTAATCTGCAGAGTTTCAGATTTGCATCTATTTACATATATTCAGCCGAGTACCTCGGCTGAATATATGTAAATTCCATCCCTACACACACCCATGGATTCGACCACCCAGAATTTCGGAACTTTTCTTCTTAGACTTTTTGTCTGCGATTTCTCTTAAAACGATAGCCATTATTTTTTTTTATCAGTCTCAGAGTCCCCACTTTTCAGACCATTACCTTAAAAAAAGCACATTTCCTCTTAAAACAGCATTTTCTCTTAAAACATAGCTACATAAAGATATTATCTCTGACTAGCTTAACTTCATGGTGGCCGTTTAATTCTCTTAAACATTACTGACTAATCCTTTGTCTTCTTAAAGGACAAATACGCCACCCATATGCATATGCCTGGACTTGACACATTCTATTTTCCCCTTTTTTTCTCTGACCATATTCCCACTTAACCATTGTTTCACAAATCTCCCTGAACCATCTTTATCATTTATTCATAAATTGCTATAAAACATGACACCATGCATCTCCTGTCGGCGCACCGAGGAGAGAAAAACATTTCTCCTTTAGTTTTGAATGTTCGGGACACAATTGATTAAAATAAAAGAAATCACAAAAATAATTCACAACAATCGACTTGGATATTGCCTTCGAAACAATGGTACATGCAGGGCTTGGTCACCCCCCTATTATACAAAAAATAACAAAAAAGAAAAAAGAAAAGAAAAGAAACAATGGCCAACATTGCACTGGTGCGGCTGGGATCCTCACTTCTTGCAATATATATATACACACACACACACACACACACACACACAACAGCAACAACAAAATATATAATACTGTTGGGTTCAACTCTTCGACTTTGATTCACTGGTAATGATCTTTGGGGGACTTCTGACTCAACAATCAGGAGAACTTTTTCGGCTCACCTCCGAGATTTCACCCATCCTCCAGTGAACACAAGAGAATTTTAACCACCTTATTTAACAATTCAGGAGGACTTTTCTGGTTCCCAACCCAATGAACACAAGGGAATTTTAACCACCCTAAGGATTCAGAAGTATTTTTTCAACTACCCCCTTCCTTACGACTCGGGAACATCATAATATTCGAAGTTGGTTAGGCACCGTAACCGAAATAGCATTATTTTAGGGAAGCATCGTTGATCACATCATCCGACCTTTTCCAAAGGAAAACAAAAATAAAACAAAACAAAAAGCAACAAAATGATATATGTCCTGGGTTATTGGAGGTATCAACATGTCAGCCATTCCAGTCTTTACATTAAACCCATATATACAAAAAAAGTTCATCCTAAATTGGGAAGTCCGGCAAGTCCAGATTTCACTTCTTCCTTTCATTATTTTTTTAAACATTTGTTTATTATAGTATTCACCTTGCGTCGATCCCTGCAATGAACATGCAGATTGCAGTGTATTTTTAAAGGTATACACCTTTATGATTCTTGCGCTGAACATGCAGGTTACGGCTTTTTTCTTTTTAGTTTTTCATGCATTCGTCCTTATGACGCCAAGTTGCAGAGGCTTTTCAGATCGTGCCTACACTGAACATGAAGTGTCCAGTTAGTTCATAATTGTGACGGCCATGGTGTCTGTGATTGTCGTGAGCAAGATACGCGACATCACGCACGAAAGCGTCCGCGATTTGCATGCGCGTGTTGTGGAGCAGTTTGAAAGCGTGCTGGGCCGAGGTACGCTGATGCAAATCTGAAACTCTGCAGATTAGCCAATCGGTCGCTTCGCCATAGCCTATAAAATGAGTGTGTCCGAGGCTTGGGAAGTTGATCGTGAACCGCCTTGGAAGTCTGTTCGAGAGGTTTTTACTACCCTGTCCATGCAAAGGTTCCAGTCTTTGAAGTCTGTTCGAGAAGTGTTTACTACCCTGTCCGTGCAAAGGTTTCAGTGTCTGTTTTCATTTTGGTCCCTACCATATTTGCTGATATGTCTTGGTCATTGTGTCTCCTTTCTGGCATATTTTCACCCTACTCCTTATCCACTGCTATCCTCGAAAACGCTGGTATGAAACTCCTATATGAATAACATATAGCACCTATAAATTACCTAATTTCCCTAATAGTCCGTGGTTCGGGCATGGCTCTAATTACTTAATCTATGTCGTGGTGTATACTACTTTCATCAATAACGAATCCTAAGTATTTTGTCTCTTTCTTCATAAACTGACGCTTAGATAACTTAATATTCAGTCCATGCTTCTTTAGCCGAGCAAGCACTGTCTGCAAATGCATGAGATGTTCATCGGCACTACGAGGTATTTGCGGGAACAACAATTGAAGACAAAGAAACATATATTCAAAAGGTACAAAAAGGTTGCAAAACTTGTGGCGTTTGCGGCCAGACTTACCTTGCTGGGGGTGAAGAAGGTAAAGGTGAGCGCTGGAATATACCACTCGCTGGTTGACTGCTCAACACAATAAGTGCTGAGGATGAAGATAAAGAGAGCGCTTGATAACGCGACTCGCTGGTTGAATATCCAACATGATAAGTGACTTTCATCAAGAAATTTAATTTACGCACCAATATCGTATGTTGGCGATTCGCCCTCTGGTGCCAGGGGCAGATAATTCAACTATTATTTTTCCGATATTCTCCCAACAAAGAATAAAACAAGCAATGAGCATCAGTGCATGCTAGCTGGTTAAATTCTACTTTATTATGAACTTACATAAGGTCAATTTAATTAAATTCTCAGCAATAAGAAAGGCGAGTAACAAAAGGAGGTTGGGAAAAACAGCCCTAGGTTTCCCCTGGCATTATTCTAGACATTTTACTTCTTATATCAAGTTTTTTTATGCATCAAATTTTCTTTTCATTTTCATTATACTTTTTATATTTTCAATTATAACAATAATATATTATTTTTTTTGTTCTAATTCTAAATTATGTAAATTTTCATTTTCAGCAATAGAATTAATATAATCTTGCTATAATTTAAAAAAAGGGCAATTTTCATTTTCAGTAAAAGAATTAGTATTTTTTGTTCTAATTCTAAATGAGGTAAATTTTAGTTTTCAGAAATCATCATCATCATGTCGCACATGCAGCACGGGTATCCATGACAATCTTTCGCCAACCTTCCCTATCATTCATTGCACCTGGGAGCTCCTCTGCGGAGCAGCCAGCATCTTCACATAACTGGTCAATGTAGGTCCATGTGTAATAGAGAAATTCTTTTTATAAGAACTCGTCAGTCCAAATAAGCAAAAAGCCGTTTTTGTTCAAGGATCTATTTAGCAGAGAAAATAACACTTGCTGAAAGAAAAAAAAAATTTGTACGAAAAAAAAAAAAAAAAAGAAAAATTTTTTCTGGATTCATAAAAGAGTTTTTTTATTCGGTTTTCTCTCTCTCAAAACATTTTGGTTCGTTCATTCTACATATTATTTGACATAGAGGATTTTAAGGCACAAATGTTAGAAATAATTAAATTCCAGCAACAGCAGCAAATTGAGGTACAAAAGACTTTCCAGGAAAGACAGTTACAAATTGAACAATCATTTCAAGAAAGACAGTTACAAACTGAACAAAAATTGATTGAAGTACAAAAATCTCAATTAGAACAGCAGGCATCTAATCATGCATTTGTTAATGAAAGCTATTTTCATTAACAAATGCATGATTAGATGCCTGCAGTTCTAATTGAGATTTTGTACTTCAATCAATTTTTGTTCAGTTTGTAACTGTCTTTCTTGAAATGATTGTTGGCAGGAGCCAAAACGCAGACAACGAGAACGCGTTTACACAGAATGCTATCTGGATAGCGATAGAATCTTTTACTTACACACCAGATGAAGATATAAGTTTTAAATCGTATTACAGACGATACAAGGACTTATATTCGTCCGACTGTGCTACTTGGACGGACTCGAAAAAGGTCCGCCTTCTATTACGTAAACTGGGGACGACTGAGCACACCAGATTTGTTGACTATATTTTGCCCCGAAAGACCAGCGAATTAACGTTTTCAGAAGCTATCAAACTCTTAACAGAATTGATTAGCCCTAAGACTTCATTATTCCATAAACGTTGGAAGTGCATGAACTTAATTCGAAAGGAAAACGAGGATTATGCAACCTTGTCGGGGCCAAAACAGCCTTGACCCCTTTCTCTGAACGAACGCACGTAATCAGAGCACGCGTGTGCATTTTCGCACGTACGCAAACCCTTTCCAGACAAATCCAGTTCGCCCAGCTTTAACCCTTTAAGCTCCACCCCTTTGCGTGTATTGGGTCACGTAGCCAAAACTATTTCATCATCACGCTAACGAACTTTTCCCTGACGTCATTCGATATTTCCGGCAAATTTCGTGTATTTAAGAAAGTCGTTTGCGATGACAAGGACAGTTCCAGCCAGCCACCAAGAGTTAACGATCCTGATTCCTATTCTGAACAAATGGCCTTTCCTGATTCCTGACCGCCCTGCCTCTCTCCGCTGCTGGAACGACCTGCCTTTCTTTGACGCTAGACGACCAGCCTCATTCTTTGCTGTGATGACACGAACATTTCCAGTCCAGCAATATCAGCCTTTTTCAAGGCTAAACAAACCCAGCTCTTTTCAGAGCTAACCAGTCGGCCCTTTTCACCTCAGTCTTTCCTTAACCACGAATGCGATCCTAGGGCGAAATCCCTAGAAGATCTGGATCTTACGACCAGACAGTACGCTGTCCTAGCTTGGTAGATCCGACTCGATCTTCCGCCGAGCAAACACCTAGCTACTCGAGGCATTTGCGCACACGTACCAGCCGGTCTGAAATCCCGCATAACCGCGGCCAATCAGACCCAAGCAACGCACGTGCTAAGCGAACGGTCCGTCGCTGTTACGTTTCACGCTCGAACCCGAACAGTCCTCGACGGGACTACGACCGGGGCTCGCAGCCGATACAACCGCAAGCCGAGACCGTTACCGACCAACCACGACCTCAACCGAAAACTGTAGACGCACTGTATCCCGATTCCGGATTCCAGCTGCCTATCCGACAACCGACGATCTATCCACCCAGATCAACGAAAGACTGACCGAACGTTGAGCGACCAACCTCGAACGACGAAAACTCTCAACTTGCCGATTTACCTTTGTCAATTCTCGATAATAAATTGACCACCTGGTTACTTCCTGCCATCTAAATCCTCTGCCTTTGTCTCTTTCTTGCCTCCAGTCGTTTCACTCATTCAAAAGTCTGTGGGGTCGACATCCTTATCGGCCCCGCAACAACTTTCGCACCCACAGTTAATAAACACTGTGACGATTTTAAGCTGTCTGAATTAAGCTCTGACAATTTTAAATGTCTAATTTATTGCCAGGATTTAGTATCAGCGAAAGATGCTGAAATTAGACGAAGGGTATTAAATAAGCTGGAAAACGAGCCCACCTTGACTCTGCAACAATTGGCAGAAGACTCTGAAAGGTTTGTCAGTTTAAAACAAGACTCAAAAAATATCGAACAGTCTGCTGTAGGACACATTAGGAAATTGCGTGATAATAGAAACAAATTCAGACCCCCCCAAAAAAAAACCCCAAGTTACTCCTTCACCTAAGAAGAAACACGACGATTTGCCCCCTAATCCTTGCTCTGGATGTAGATCCCTTCATTGGTACTGGGACTGTATGTACCAGAACAAGAAATGTCTAAATTGTGACCGTGTCGGGAACAAGGCCTCTCACTGCAGGAAAAAGAAATCCAGAAAAAGCAGCATAAAAACGACAAAGTCAGTCGAGCAAGATAACATAAGAAAATATGTACTGGTACAAATTTTAGGCAGAAACGTAAAACTCTAATTAGATTCTGGGTCGGACGTAACGATTATCAACGCTTATACTTGGAAAAAGCTAGGTAAACCGAGATTGTTAACAACGAAAAAAAAAATAGCCAGATCTGTCACGGGGGAAAAATTGAATTCGAAGGTGAAATTATCACCAATGTAACTTTAAACGGGCAAACCCAGAAATTAAAAATGTTTGTTCTAAAAAATACAAACAATTTATTCGGCACAGACGCTATGCAAAAATTTGAGTTGTGGAATTCGCCCATTAACACTTTTTGCCAGAAAATAAAAAATTCAACGGCCGAGTCAGAAAAATTAATAGAAGAATTGAAAAAAATTTTCCTGACGTTTTTTCTGGGGATCTGAGTCGTTGCAAAAAAAATGACTGCGAAACTCGCATTACAGGATAATATCCAGCCAGAAGAAGAAAAGAAATGTGCCATTTGCCTCGTTAGACCAGATCAACAAAGAACTGGATAGACTGGAGAAGACCGGCATTCTTTCAAAAATTGAATATAACTCGTGGGCCGCACCGACCGTCTACGTAAAAAAGAAATCTAAAGAAATCCGCGTTTGCGCCGATTTCTCCACGGGGCTCAACGCTGCCCTTAAGGATTATCATTACCCTTTGCCAAGCCCAAATGAAATATTCACAAAAATGAGTGGGGGAAAGATTTTTTCAGAAATCGACCTCAGTGACGCTTATCTACCCGTCGAAGAAGAAAGCTCCAAACTGTTTTGTATTAATACCCATCGAGGATTATCTAAGTTTGAACGGTTGGCATTTGGGATCAATGTCGCCCCAGCAATATTTCAGCAAGTAATGGATACGATGCTGGGTGGACTCGATTTTTCAATCGCCGACTTGGACGACATTTTAATAAAAAGTCAAGACATGGAGCAGCACAAACAACATGTCCACCAAGTTTTCAAAAATATTCAGGACTACGGGTTCAAACTAAAAGAATCTAAGTGCGACTTCTTCATGGAGAAAATAAAATACTTCGGGCACATAATCGACAAAGAGGGTAGAAGGCCAGATCCAGAACGGTCTATAGCTATCAAAGAAATGCCGGCTCCCCATAATGTTTCGTCACTACAAAGTTTTTTAGGACTTGCTAATTACTACCAAACTTTTATTCCTAATATGCATGATTTACGTGCCCCGCTAAATGAACTTTTAAAAAAGGACAAGGCCTAGGAATGGACTCCCGAATGCCATAGAGCATTCGAAAAAATCAAAGAAATATTGACGTCGGACTTGTTTCTCACACTTTTCAACCCAGACCTAGAGATTATTGTTGCTAGCGACGCCAGCTGATATGGCATCGGAGCATGCATTTTACACAAAATGCTGGACGGGTCACATAAACCCATAGCCCACGCATCAAGAACCCTTCTTCCATCGGAGAGAAATTATTCCCAAATTGAAAAAGAGTCACTCTGGATAATATTTACAGTAACCAAGTTCCACCGATACATTCACGGTCGACACTTCAGATTACAGACAAACCATAAGCCCTTACTTACCATTTTCGGCTCAAAAAAGGGTCTGCCTACACACACGGCGAATAGACTGCAAAGATGGGGGACGATCCTTCTAAATTATAATTTCAACATGGAATTTCTCCCATCTAAGAAACTCTGTCATGCAGGTGGACTCTCTAGATTGATACCCAAACAGAGTGAACCCATGGAAGACACCGTGATTGCTTCCCTTCGAACTGAACGGGATTTAAACACTTCGCTGTGCAACACGATAAGGGAACTCCTAGTAACTCTTGACGAGATAAAACGGGAGACAGTGAACGATGAGTTCATAATACATATGAAGGAAAAGCTAGCGTAAAAAGACCAGTCCAGATGTTTTCTCCATATGCGATGAAGTACTGCTATACAGCGAACGAGTGGTCATCCCAGCTACGCTACAAAAAAGGATCCTGAAGGATTTTCATATGGGTCATCTGGCATTACTAGGATGAAAAGTCTAATGCGGAGCTACGTATATTGGCAAAACATGGACAAGGATATTGAGTGCATGGTGAAAGAATGCATGGGCTGTGCTTTAGCAGCTAAGGCTCCCCCAATAAAATTCAGTCCTTGGCCTAAAACAGACCGCCCATGGGCACGTATTTACGTCGACTTTGCAGGACCACTGGAGGGTTATTATCATTTAATAGTAGTTGATAGTTTCTCGAAAGTATTTCGATGCAAAAGCCCGACTACTGAAATGACTATAAGCGCTCTGCACGAACTGTTCGCTCGCTTTGTTGTAGACTGTTTAGTGTCAGATAACAGCACACAGTTCACGTCCGGAGAATTCAAAGAATTCTGTGATACGTTTCGAATCGACCACATAACCATCCCTCCGTACCACCCGAGGTCCAACGGTCAAGCTGAACACTTTGTGGACACGCTAAAGAGAGCCCTGAAGAAGGCCAAAGACACACCTACCGAAAAAGCACATCAGCAGTTTCTGCAGGTGTACAGGATTACGCTGAATGAAAGTACACCTTCGTCATGGCCGAGGTAATGTTTGCTCGTAAGATAAGGTCTGTCTTCAACAAATTGCTCCCGAGACAGACAAAACCAGGAAGATCTACGACGGTGCCAAAGAAGCGGTACCTCCCTGGTGAGAAAGTATACTTCCAGATGTTCCGAAGCAACAAGACTTTCTGGGAGTTGGGAAAATACAAAAGGGGATCGGCAATATGGTGTATATTGTCGAAGGTCCCAAGTTTTCCCATAAGAGACACCTAAACCAATTAAGAAAACGCTTGACGGAGAATGTTAACAGCGGTCCCCCGGAACAAGAGGAGTAATGTATGTCATATATGACACATTTAGCTTACCTAATCCACAAGCAGCCCCTCAACAACGCCATTCTTCAAGAAAACGAAGAGCGACGGAGTTTATCAACATAAATCCCAAGAGAAAAAAATATTGAGACTCCTGTGGAGTGACATTTTAGGAGGGTGTGTGTGTTATAGGTGATATACCCTATAGACTATAGTGGAATGCACCGACGGTTACTATAAGTAACAGGAACAATTATGGTTTGACGGAAGCCAATGCGAGTCAGCTCGTAACTCTATTAGTCGGACGCAATTCCCACTTTTCTTTACTGTAATTGTCTACTCTTTTGTTAATACATTTTCCTACATTTGTTACCCGTCGTTTTGTCTTATTTTGGCCCCTTGAAACCCCAAAACAGTAATTAATCGAGTACCTTTGTTTGTTCATTCCAAAAAATTTAAATTTTCGGCAATTGATCTAGTATCTTTGTTTTTTCATTGCAAAAAAGATACATTTTAGGCGATTGATCGAGTATCTTTGGTTTTTCATTGCAAAAATGGTATATTTTCGGCAATTGGTCGATTACTTTTGTTTTTCCATGGCAAAAAGGCAAATTTTCGGCAATGGATTATCTTTGCTTTTTCATTTCAAAAAAGGTGAAATTTCGGATATTGATCGCGTATCTTTGTTTTTGCATTGCAAAAAAGGTCAATTTTCGGTAATTGATCGAGTATCTTTGTTTTTTAATTGCAAAAAGGCAAATGTTCGGACATTCATCGACTATCTCTGCTTTTTCATTGAAAAAAAGGTAAATTTTCGGCAATTGATCAAGTATCTCAGCTTTTTCATTACAAAAAAGGTACATTTTCGGCAACTGATCGAGTAACTTTGTTTTTTCATTGCATAAAAGTTGAATGTTCGGCAATTAATTGAGTATGTTTTGTCAGTACAAAAAAAGGTAAATTTTCGGCAATTGATCGCGTATCTTCGGTTTTTCATTCCAAAAAAAGTAAATTTTCGGCAATGGATTATCTTGGTCTTTTCATTCCAAAAAACGTAAATTTTCTGCAATTGATCGAGTATCTTTAGTATTTCATCCCCATAAAGGTAAAAAATTCAGATATTGATCTTTTTTTTTCACAGTAAAAAATTACATTTTCGGCAATTGATCTAGTATCTTTGCTTTTTCATTGAATAAAACGTACATTTTGGCAACTGATCGAATATCTTTGTTTTTTCATTGCAAAAAAGTAAATTTCCGGCAATTGATCGAGTATCTTTGTTTTTTCATTGCCAAGAAGGTACATTTTCGGATATTGCTTGAGTATATCTGTTTTTTATTGCATAAAAGGTACATTTTTGGTAATTGATCGAGTATCTGTTTTTTCATTGAAAAAATGTACTGTTTCGGCAATTGATTGTGTATCTTTATTTTTCATTCAAAAAATGGAAATTTTCGGCAATTAATCCAGTACATTTGTTTGTTCATTCTAAAAAATGTAAATTTTCGGCAATTGATCTTGTATCTTTGTTTTTCCATGGCAAAAAGGTACATTTTCGGCAATGGATTATCTTTGCTCTTTCATTCCAAAAAAGGTAAAATTTCGGATATTGATCGTGTATCTTTGTTTTTGCATTGCAAAAAAGGTCAATTTTTGGCAATTGATCGAGTATCTTTGCTTTTTGACAGTAAAAAAGGTACATTTTCGGTAACTGATCGAGTGTCTTTGCTTTTAATTGCAAAAAAGGTACATTTTCGGCAATTGATCGATTGTCTTTGCTTTTTAATTGCACAAAAGGTACATTTTCGCCAACAGATCGAGTGTCTATGCTTTTTAATTGCAAAAAAGGTACATTTTCGGCAATTGATCGATTGTCTTTGCTTTTTAATTGCAAAAAAGGTACATTTTCGGCAACAGATCGAGTGTCTATGCTTTTTAATTGCAAAAAAGGTACATTTTCGGCAATTGATCGATTGTCTTTGCTTTTTAATTGCAAAAAAGGTACATTTTCGGCAATTGATCGATTGTCTTTGCTTTTTAATTGCAAAAAAGGTAAATTTTCGGCAATTGGACGAGTATCTTTGTTTTTTCATTGCAAAAAAGGTACATTTTTAGCAACTGTTCAACTATCTTTGTTTTGTCATTGCAAAAATGTAAATTTTATCGGCAACGGACTATCTACAAAGGTAAATCTTTTGCAACTGTTCGAGTATCGTTGCTTTTTCATTGCAAAAAGGGTACATTTTCGGCAGTAGATTTGTGACACTATGGACATTAGGGGGTTAATGCTTATCCTGTAGTCATTAAAGGGTTGATATATCCTGATACTGGAAACACCAAGGTTCTAAAAATAATATAAGATTGTTTTTTTTTAAGAGACGTTAAGATTTAGTTTTTGGGAGAGAGAAGTTTTGTCTGACTTTTTCCAGGTAGTGTATACTGGTCGGTAAATAGAAATTCAAGTCTAGGAAAACATATGCCTCCTTGACGAATAGGACTGTCAAAAGAATTGAAAGAAGAAATTAAATTGAAAAATTTCGGGTTTAGATAATTCTAAAATCACAGAGTCCAGACAACATTGAAATAGATGAAAAGATTATTTTGTTCCTGGGACGGGGAATCACCCGATAAACAGGAAGTACAAATTGGGCATATGGTAAATTTCTGAATTATACAAAGAGAGCATTTTTAGTTCGGCCGAGAATAACTGATTGATGAGCTTCGATTTGGGAAATCCCTTACCTAAGTACTTTTGCTTAGTGGGCGAAAGTTGACGCTCCTAAAGAGTGGTAGTCACAATAAGCATTAAGAGAGGAGGAGGAAAGTTATCCTCCCGTTATCCTCATTGTAGGCAATGGTAACAGAAAGGGATTTTAGAAGAATTTTGGCAACGTCGCATTTTTCCAAGTTTGGGATTTTGGAAACTCAAAACAAAGGAATGATAAATGCGAATTGATTAGAAATTGACACTAGGGAAGACGCTTCTTCCCCACCCCCGTTTGACCATACCCTGTATTGGGGCGATTATTACTTAAGCGAGCCGGTTTTGAGACTCAACGCACATTGCCAGCAAGCTTACCCAGAGATCCTGTCGCCGTGAGACGCGTCGTCGTCTGAGAAAAGCCAACCCCGATACCAACTCTGATAGAACTTCCCAACTCCCAACTCCTGTCCTTGAACCAGTTCCGGCAATTGATCGAATATCTTTGTTTTTTCATTGCAAAAATGGTAAACTCTCGGCAATTGATCGAGTATCCTATCTTTTTCATTGCAAAAAAGTGTAATTTTCGACAACTGATCGAGTATCTTTGATTTTTCATTGCAACTCATCGAGTATATTCTTTTTCTCATTGCAAAAAGGGTACATTTTCGACAATTCATTATCTTTGTTTATTCATTCCAAAAAACGTAAATTTTTTTGATCGAGTATCTTTTTTTTTCATTGCAAAAAAGGTATATTTTCGGAAATTGATCGAGTATCTTTGTTTTGTCATTGCAAAAGAGGTACCTTTTCGGCAATGGATTATTTTATTTTTCATTGCAAAAAAGGTAAATTTTCGGCAATTGATCGAGTATCTTTGTCTTTCGTTGCAAAAAGGCACATATAAAGCAATTTATCGAGTATCATTGCTTTTTCATTGCAAAAAAGTTATATTTTCGGTAATGGATTATCTTCATTTTTTCATTCCAAAAAACGTAAATTTTCGGCAATTTATCGAGTATCTTTGTTTTTTCATCCCAAAAATGTAAAATTTCAGATATTTCTCGAGTATGTTGCAAAAATGATAAATTTTCGGTACTGGTCGAGTATCTTTGCTCTTTCATTGCAAAAAAGGTAAATTTTTGGCCTTTTATCGAATATCTTTGCCTTTTCATTACAAAAAAGGTAAATTTTCGGCAATTGATCGTGTATGTTTGCTTTTTCATTGCAAAAAAGTTACATTTTCGGCAATGGATTATCTTCATTTTTTCATTCGGAAAAACGTAAATTTTCGGCAATTTACGGAGTATCTTTGCTTTTTAATCCCAAAAAATGTATAATTTCAGATATCGCTCGAGTATCTTTGTTTTTTCATTGCACAAATCGTAAATTTTCCGCAACTGATCGAGTATCTTTATTTTTTCACTGCAAAAAACGTAAATTTTCGGAAATTGATCGAGTGTTTTTGCTTTTTTATTTATAAAATGTAAATTTTATGCAACTGATCGAGTATCTTTGTTTTTTCATTGCAAAAATTTTTTTTTGTATATTGATCGAGCATCTTTGCTTTTTCATTGCCAAAAATGTACATTTTCGTTAATTGATCGAGTATCTTTGCTTTTTTATTGCAAAAAAGTAAAATTTTCGGCAATGGATCGAGTGTCTTTGTTTTTTTCCATGAGAAAGAGGTAAATTTTCGGATATTGATCGATTATCTTTAGCTTTTTCATTGCAAAATGGTATATTTTCGGCTACTGATCGAGTATCTTTGTTTTTCATTGCAAAAAAGGTAAACTTTTGGTAATTGATCGAGTTTTTTTTGCTTTCGCACAGCAAAAACGTCAATTTTCGGCAATTGATCGAGTATAATTTGGTTTGTCATTGCAAAAAAGGTAAATTTTCGGCAATTGATCGATTATCTTTTGCTTTTTCCTTGAAAAAAGGTACATTTCGGCAATTGATCGAGTATCTTTGTTTTTTTCCTAGCAAAAAACGTACACTTTCAGCAATTGATCGATCATCTTTTGCTTTTTACTTGCAAAAAAGTACATTTTCGGCAATTGATCGAGTACCTTCGATTTTTTCCTTGCAAAAAGGTAAATTTTCGGCAATTTATAGATTATCTTTTGCTTTTTCCTAGCTAAAAAGGTATATTTTCGTTAACTGATCGATCATCTTTTGATTTTTCCTTGCAGAAAACGTATATTTTCGGTAACTGATCGAGTATCTTTGTTTTTTTTTTCCTTGCTAAAAAGGTAAATTTTCTGCAATTGATCGATTATCTTTTGCTTTTTACTTGCAAAAAGGTAAATTTTCGGCAATTGACCGATTATCTATTGCTTTTTCAAAGAAAGTACATTTTCGGCAATTAATCGATTATCTTTTGCTTTTTCCTTGCACAAAGTTGCAAAATTTTTTCGACAAACGTATCTTTTTCGACAAAAGTATCTTTTTTTTTTCCTTGCAAAAAAGGTACATTTTCGGCAATTAATCGAGTATCTTTTACTTTTACATTGCAAAAAGGTAAATTTTCGGTAATTGATCGATTATCTTTGTTGTTTTCCCTGCAAAAAGGTTTATTTTCGGCAATTGATCGATCATCTTTTTTTTTTCTTGCAAAATAGGTAAATTTTTGGCAATTGATCGAGTATCTTAGTTTTTTCCCTGCAAAAAACGTATATTTTCGGCAATTGATCGATTTTCTTTATTGTTCCTAGCAAAAAAGGTACATTTTCAGCAATTGATCGAATATCTTTTTTTTCCCTGCCAAAAGGTATATTTCCGGATATTGATCGATGATTTTTTGCTTTTTTCTTGCAAAAAATGTATATTTTCGGCAATTGAACGAGTATCTTTGTTTTTCCTCCTTCCAAAAAACGTATTTTCAACAATTGATCGATTATCTTTTGTTTTTCTATGCAAAAAGGTAAATTTTCGACAATTGATCGAGTATCTTTGTTTTTTCATTGCTTTAATGGTATATTTTTAGCAATTGATCGATTATCTTTTGCTTTTTCTTTGCGAAAAGGTGTTATTTGGCAATTGAGCGATCATCTTTTTCTTTTTTCTTGAAAAAAAGGTACATTTTCGACAATTGATCGATTATCTTTTGCTTTTTCTTTGCAAAAAGGTGTTTTTTCGGCAATTGAGCGATCATATTTTTCTTTTTTCTTGAAGAAAAGGTACATTTTCGGCAATTTATCGATTATCTTTTTTTTCCTTGCAAAAAAGGTACATTTTCGGCAATTGATCGAGTATCTTTTACTTTTACATTGCAAAGAGATAAATTTTCGGTAAATGATCGATTATCTTTGTTGTTTTCTTTGCAAAAAAAAGTAAATTTTTGACAATTGATCGAGTATCTTTGTTTTTTTTCCTGGCAAAAAAGGTACATTTTCGGCAATTGATCGAGTATCTTTTTTTTCCTTGCAAAAAAGGTATATTTTCTGATATTGATCGATCATCATTTGATCGAGTATCTTTTTTTTGTTCCTTGCAAAAGAGAAAAACTTTCGACTATATATCTTTTCTTTTCCTTGCAAAAAAGGTATATTTTCAGATATTGATCAAGCATCTTTTGCATATTTTTGCAAAAAGGTAAATTTTCGGCAATTGATCGAGTATCTATGTTTTTTTTCCTTGCAAAAAACTTACATTTTCGGCAATTGATCGATTATCTTTGTTTTTTTCCTTGAAAAAATGTACATTTTCGGCAATTGATCGAGTATGTTAGTTTTTTCCTCAGAAAAAAGTTACATTCTCGACAATTTATCGAGTATCTTGTTTTGTTCTTTGCAAAAAATCTACATTTTTGATCGAGTAGACTTTGGTTTGTCATGGTAAAAATGTAAATTTTCAGCAATTGATCGATTTTCTTTAGCTTGTTCCCTGAAAAAATATTTTTTCGGTAATTGATTGATTATCAATTGCTTTTTCCTTGCGAAAAGGTAAATTTTCGTTAATTGATCGATTATCTTTTGCTTTTTCTTTGTAAAAAAAAGTAAATTTTCGGCAATTGATCAATTATTTTTTGCTTTTTCCTTGAAAAAAATGGTACATTTTCGGCAATTGATCGATTATCTTTTACTTTTTTTCTTTTTTGAAAAAAGGTACATTTTTGGATATTGATCAATCATCTCTCGATTTTTTTTGCAAAAAAGGTAAAATTTTGGCAATTGATCGAGTATCTTTTTTTTTTTTCTTGATAAAAGTAAATTTTCGGACATTTATCGGTTAGCTTTTGCTTTTTTTTTTTTTTGCAAAAAAGTTAAATTTTCGGATATTGATCGATTATCTTTTGCGTTTTCATTGCAAAAAGGTACATTTTCGGCAATTGATCGATTATCTATTGCTTTTGTATTGCAAAAATGGTACATTTTCATCAATTGATTGAGTATCTTTTTTGTTTCCTTGCAAAAGAGGTACATTTTCGGCAACTGATCGAGTATCTTTGTTTTTTTTCCTTCCTGCAATTGATCGATCTTTTGTTTTTCATTGCAAAAAGTTATATTTTCGGCAATCGATCAAGTATCTTTTGCTTTTTCATTGAAAAAATGGTATATGTTCGGGAATTGATCCATTGTCTCTTTCTTTTTCCTTGCAAAAAGGTACATTTTCGGCAATTGGATCGAGTATCTTTGTTTTTTTCCTTGCTTATAGCAAGGTATATTTTCAGCAATTGATCGAGTATCTTTGTTTTTTTCCTTGCGAAAAAGGTACATTTTCGGCAATTGATCGATTATCTTTTGTTTTCATTGCAAAAAAGTAAATTTCCGGCAATTGATCGAGTATCTTTGTTTTTTTCATTGCAAATACGGTACATTTTCGATAATTGATCGATTATCTTTTGCTTTTTCCTTGTAAAAAGGTACATTTTCAGCAATTGATCGAGTATCTATGTTTTTTCTTTGCAAAAAGGTACATTTTCGCCAATTGATCGATTATATTGTTTTTTTTCCTTGAAAAAAAAAAGGCTAATTTTCGGCAATTGATCGAGTTTTTTTGGGTTTTTTTCATTGCAAAAATGGTACATTTTCGGTAATTGATCGATCATCTTTTGCTTTTTTCTTTTGAAAAAAAGTATATTTTCGGCAATTGATCGAGTATCTTTTGCTTTTTCCCTGCAAAATTGTATATTTTCGGCAATTAATCGATCAGCTTATTTTTTTCCTTGCAAAAAACGTACATTTTCGGCAATTGATCGATTATCTTATTTTTCTTTGGAAAATGGTAAATTTTCGACAATTGATCGAGTATCTTTTGCTTTTTCTTTGCAAAAATGGTACATTTTCGGCAATTGATCGAGTATCTTTGTTTTTTACTTGAAAAAAAAAAAAAACATACGTTTTCGGCAATTGATCGAGTATCTTTTGTTTTCATTGCAAAAAGGTAAATTTTCGACAATTGATCGATTATCTTTTGCTTTTTTTTGCTAAAAAGGTAAATTTTCGGCACTTTGTTTTTTTTTCGCGCAAAAAATTTTCGGCAATTGATCGATCATCTTTTTCTTTTTTCTTGCAAAAACGGTACATTTTCGCCAATTGATCGAGTATCTTTTTTTTTCCTTAAAAAGAAGGTACATTTTCGGCAATTGATCGAGTATCTTTGTTTTTTCCTTGAAAAAATGTATATTTTCGGCAATTGATCGAGTATCTTAGTTTTTTCCTTGGAAAAAAGTTACATTTTCGGCAATTGATCGAGTATCTTTGTTTTCTTCCTTGCAAAAAAGTACATTTTCAGCAATTGATCGATCATCTCTTTTGCTTTTTTCTATGGAAAAAGGTACCTTTTCCAAATTTATCGAGTATCTTTTGCTTTTTTTTGCGAAAAGGTATATTTTCAGTAGCTGTATAGGATCTTTTTCTTTTTCCTTCCGAAAAAGGTAAATTTTCCGCAATTGATCGATTATCTTTCCTTTTTTCTCGCAAAAAGGTAAATTTTTGGCAATTTTTCTAGTATATAGATACTAGAAAAATTTTCCTTGCAAAAAAGATACATTTTCAACAATTGATCGATTATCTTTTTTTTCCCTTGCACAAAAGGTATATTTTCGGCCATTAATCGATCATCTTTTTCTATTTTCTTGTAAAAAAGGTGAATTTTCGGCAATTGATCGACTATCTTTCTTTTCCTTGCAAAAAAACGTACATTTTCGACAATGGATCGATTATCTATTGTTTTTCTTTGCAGAAATGGTACATTTTCGGTAATTGATCGAGTATCTTTGGGGTTTTTTTTTGCAAAAAAGGTACATTTTCGGCAATTGATCAAGTATCTTCTTTTCCTTGAAAAAAGGTATATATTTCGGATATTGATCGGTCATCTTTTTTTTCTTGCAAAAAAGGTCAATTTTCGGAAATCGAGTATTTTTTTTCCTTGCAAATTTCGGCAATCGATTATCTTTTGTTTTCTTTGCAAAAAAAGACATTTTCGGATATTGATTGAGTATCTTTTGCTTTTTCATCAATATGGTATATTTTCGAGAATTGATCGATTATCTTTTGCTTTTCCCTTGCAAAAAGGTAAATTTTCGACATCGAGTATCTTTGTTTTTTTCCTTGAAAACAGGCTAATTTTCGGCAATTGATCGAGTATCTTTGTTTTTTTCCTTTCAAAAAAGATACATTTTCGGCAATTGATCGATTATCTTTTGGTTTTTCATTGCAAAAAGTACATTTCGGCAATTAATCGATTATCTTTGTTTTTTTCCTTTCAAAAAACGTACATTTTCGGCATTTGATCGAATATCTTACGCGTTTCCTTGCAGAAAAGGTACTTTTTCGGCAATTGACCGAGTATCTTTGTTTTTTTCCTTGCAAAAAAATTACATTTTCGGCATTTGATCGATCATCTTTTGCTTTTTTCTTTGGAAAAATCGTATATTTTTGGCAATTGATCGACTCTTTTTTTTCCTTGCAAAAAAGGTACATTTTCGGCAATTGATCGAGTATCTTTTGCTTTTTCTTTGCAAGAAGGTAAATTTTTGGCAATTGATCGATTATCTTTTGCTTTTTCTTTGCAAAAAGGTAAATTTTTGGCAATTGATCGAGTATCATTTGCTTTTTCTTTGCAAAAAGGTAAATTTTTGGCAATTGATCGAGTATCATTTGCTTTTTCTTTGCAAGAAGGTAAATTTTTGGCAATTGATCGAGTATCTTTTGCTTTTTCTTTGCAAAAAGGTAAACTTTTGACAATTGATCGAGTATCTTTTGCGTTTTCATTGCAAAAATGTACCTTTTCGGCAATTGATCGAGTATCTTTTCCTTTTCTTTGCAGAAATGGTACATTTTCGGCAATTGATCGAGTATCTTTATTTTTTTCTTGAAAAAAAGTACATTTTTGGCAATTGATCGGTTATCTTTTGGGGTTATTTTGCCAAAAGGTAAATTTTCGACAATTGATTGAGTATCTTTTGCTTTTTCCTTGCAAAAAAGGTACATTTTCGGCAATAGATCTAGTATCTTTATATTGCAAAAAAGTTTTTGGGAATGAAAAATCAAAGATACTCGATCAGTTGCCGAAAATATACCTTTCTTCAAGGAAAAAGCACAAGATACTCGATCAATTGCTGAATATTTACCTTTCTGCGAAGGAAAAGGAAAAGATAATCGATCAATTGCCGAAAATATACCTTTTTGCAAATTATCTTTTGTTTTAAAAGATAATCAATCAATATCCGAAAATGTACCCTTTTCGAAAGGAAAAAAGCAAAAATATTCGATCAATTGCCGAAAATATACCTTTTTAGCAAGGAAAAATACAAAGATACTCGATCAATTGCCGAGAATTTACCTTTTTGCAAGGAAAACCAACAGATAATTTTTATGACCTGTTTAAGGGTTAATAAATAATATCTAAACACGGGTATAAAATTTAGGGAACAGATTGTATTCAACAATATATATATATCAACGTACAATGAAAAGGTTTCCTTCTTTCAGCTTACACGAAGAACTGTATCTGGTACTACTCGTTTGAGTAGCTTTACTCTGTTAAATTTGGGTTCCATGTTCATGTCATAGGTGAGTCACCTACAACACCCCTCTCCCAAGCCTAAACTCCGAAGGGGTCTCAATATTTTTTCTTTTTTGGGTTAATATTGATTAATTCAGTCCTTTTCCTTTTTCTATTAGACTGACGTTTTTCGGGGGCAGGTTGCGGAGATGGTAGATCAAAAGTATCAAAAATTACGTCCATGGTCTCCTCTTGTTCTGGTGGGCCAGTGTTAATGTCGTCTGACCATCTCTTTCTCAGCTGGTTCAGATGTCTCTTGTGCGAGAATTTTGGTCCGTCGATGATATACACCATATTTCCAATTCTTTTTTTTAATGGTGCCTAATTCCCAGAACGTTTTATTTTCATTATAAATTTTAAAATAAATGTTTTCTCCTGGAACGTAGCGTTTTGATTTCTACTGGGTTTGATTTGTCTGGGAAGTAGTTTTTCAAATACAGATCTTACTTTGCGTGCGAACATTATTTGTGCGGGAGGTAATTCTGCTGGTGTATTTGCGTTAGGTGTAATCCTATATACTTGTAAAAACTGTTGAAGGGCTTTGTCTGTTGGTGTGCCCTTGGCTATTTTAGGGCACGCTTTAATGTGTCAACGAATCTCTCTGCCAATCTGTTAGATCTAGGGTGGTAAGGGGGTGGGGTCGTAATATGGTTTACTTGGAAATCCTCACAGAATTCCTTAAAATCCCCTGATGTGAATTTATTACAATTGTCAGACACGATGCAATCCACTACGCCAAAACGAGCAAACAGTTCGTGTAATGCGCTGATAACCACTTCAATGTTGGCGTTTGTACATTTAAACACTTCTGGCCATTTGGAATAACTGTCCACTACTATTAAATAGTAGTATCCGTCCAAAGGTCCCGCAAAATCCACCTGAATGCGTGACCAGGGATGATCCGTTTTCGACCAAGGACTAAATTTAATAGGTGGAGACTTTGCCGCCAGGGCACAGCCCGTACAATTTCTTACCATATTTTCGATGTCCTTATCGAGGTTCTTCCAAAAAAAAGGTAGGACCTCATTAGGTTTTTTGTCCTTGTTATCCCTGGTTGTCCGACGTGAAAATCTTTTAATATACGTCTTTGGAGAGTGGCTGGGACGACCACTCGATCCCGATACAACAATACATCATCGCATAATGTATAAGCGTTAGCTACTTGTTGGTCTTTGTTCGCGATTCTTTCCTTCATTTGTGTGATGAACTCATCCTTCGTAGACTCCTTTCTGATTTCCCCCAGAGTGACCGGTAGCCCCCTTACATAATACGGTACTCATGTCTCTTTCAGTACGTAGGGATGCAATAACCGTATCCTCTAGGGGCTCTCGCATCTTAGGAATTAACCTATAGTCCGTCTGCATGGCCGAGTTTTTGTGATGGTAGGAACACCATTTTAAAATCGTAGTTAAGTAGGATCGCTCCCCATCTTTGCAACCTGTTGGCTGTGTGAGTCGGCAGACCCTTCTTCGAGTCGAAAATGGTTAGTAACGGCTTGTGGTCCGTTTGGAGTAAAAAATGTCGACCATGTAGATAACGGTGAAATTTGGTAACGGCAAATATGATTCCTAAGGCTTCTTTTTCAATCTTCGAATAGTTCCTCTCAGCGGGGAGGAGGGTCCTTGACGCGTACGCGATAGGTTTGTTTGTCCCATCCGGCATCTTGTGTAAGATACACGTTCCTATGCCGTATGAACTAGCGTCACAGGCAACGATTAATTCCAGGTTAGAATCAAAATGAGTAAGGAACAAATCTGAAGTTAGAGCTTCTTTAATTTTATTAAACGCCTCTTGACATTCGGTAGACCAATCCCATTTCTTGTCTTTTTTCAAGAGTTCGTTTAATGGTGCTCGTAAGTCATGCATTTTGGGTATGAAGGATTGATAATAATTCGCGAGTCCCAAGAAACTTTGTAGTGAGGCGACATTATTTGGTGCCGGCATCTTTTTTATGGCTGTCGACCTCTCGGGGTCTGGCCTTTTCCCGTTCTCGTCTATTATGTGTCCTAGGAATTTAATTAAAAAAAACTCGCACTTTGATTCCTTGATCTTGAAACCATAATCCTGTATGCGCTTAAAAACCTGATTTACGTCCTTATCTTGACTCTTGATCAGTATATCGTCGCTGTATTGCGTCGCTAACAATAAGATTATTTGTATTTTTTAATACAAATATCTTCATTTTTTTCGTCTTGTTATTTTGGTTGACGTTCACAATAATTTCCCCCTCAAATTGTATTTTTCGCCAGTCACTGATCTCGCTATTTTGGTAGTTTTCAGCATCGTATCTTCTATAGTTGTCTTCGTCTTGCTTGTCCCATTTGATCGTTTTTACATAACTGCTACCGGCTTTCTTTCTGCAGTGGGAAGACTTGTAACCCGTTTGGTTACAATTGAAACACTTCCGCTTTCGGTAGTCGCAGTCAGTAGACCAGTGTAATGCTCCGCATCTCACACAGGTGGCAACTTGTTTTGTTTCTTGAGAGAGCTCTGAGTTCTTTCTGGTTTGCTACATCTGGGGGGTGAACTGAATTTCTTCTTCGTGTAGTGTACTTTTCGGACATGCGAGATCCCCGACTCTTCTATATCTTTTGAGTCTTTTTTTTATAGTAACGTACATCTGGCAGTCCTCTGCTAAAAGTCGTAGAGTCAAATTAGGCTCATTTTCGAGTTTGTTTAAAACTCTCCTTCTGACCTCTGCATCCTTTGGTGAAATTAACCCCTGACAAAAAAGAAGGCATTTGAAGTTGTCTGCTGAGAGTTCCGCCAACTTGAAGTCATCGCAACTTTTGTTGACTTTCGCTGCAAAAACTGTGAATTCCTCATTTTCCTCCCTGACTAAATTTAAACATTTCCATCGTTTGTGAAAGAGAGATGTTTTGGGGAAAAAAAGTTCAGTTAGAAGCTTAACAGCCTCTTGGAACATTAGTTCGTTAGTTTTTCTAGGTAGAATATAGTTCACGAACCTAGTATGTTCGGCGGTATCCAACTTTTTTGTTAAGAGTCAGACCTTTTTAGAGTCTGACCAGTTTTTGCAGTCATTTATGTATATATCATCGTAACGCCTAAAATAGGCTTCGAAGCTTATATCCTCATTTGGTCGGTATTTAAATGTATCAACTGCCGACCAGACTACACCTTGGGTGAATGTGTCATCATCATCAAGACTTTGCAGATTTTTATTTACGATTTGGGCGAATAAATCCATTTTTTTGTCAGACTGAATTTGTATTTCTGCCAATTGCTGTTGAAATTGTTGTTGTTGTTGTTGAAATTGTTGCTGTTGTTGTTTCAACATCTCCAAAACTTGACTATCCATGTTTGTAACCGACAAAAATATTCAACCGAATCAAACGCTTTTCCTCTTTTCGCAATAAAAAGAAACTCAGAAGTTACGAGTTCTAACTGAGTAACAAAAAGCTTTTTCTTTTATAGTAAATGAAAATCAAAAATTAAGATTTCCATTTCTTGCAAAAAGAAAAAAAAATCCACGCGTGTCGAACAAAAAGTTTGTCTTTCTGACGAAAAGAATTTTTTTTCTATGAAAATGGATACGAGGTTCGTAATCCTAACGCGGTGGTTTCAAATGGCAGTGTCTCTTTGTACACTTTTTTCTTTTTTTCCGGTTCTGGCTCAAATCCCGAAGTCAGACAATGTCTTTTTGAGACTCTGTATCGTTTTTACTGGAGTTTTTTCAGTTTCGTACCGTGACTGTAGTAATGCGTAGGTCCTTATAAATCTTTAGACGCTACTGTTTAGGGTTCCGTAAATTTCCTTTTTTCTTCGTCGCCACTGTTATGCACTGTTTAAGGGTCAATAAATAATAAATAAACACGGGTATAAAATGTAGGAAACAGATTGTATTCAGCAATATACATCAATGTACAATGGAAGGGTTTCCTTGTTTCAGCTTACACGAAGAACTGTATCTGGTACTACGCGTTTGAGTAGATTTACGCTGTTAAATATATACCCATTGGGTAAGTCCATGTTTGTGTCATAAGTGAGTAACCTACAACACATATTGATCGATCTGCGTTTGCTTTTTTCTTGCAAAAAATGTAAATTTTCGGCAATTGATCGAGTATCTTTTGTTTTTCTTTCCAAAAAGGTACATTTTTGACAATTGATCGAGAATCTTTAGCTTTTTCTTTGCAAAAAGTTAAATTTTTGACAATTGATCGAGAATCTTTTGCTTTTTCTTTGCAAAAACGTAAAATTTTGACAATTGATCGAGAATCTTTTGCTTTTTCTTTGCAAAAAAGTAAACTTTTGACAATTGATCGAGAATCTGTTGGTTTGTCTTTGCAAAAAGGTAAATTTTTGACAATTGATCGAGAATCTTTTGCTTTTTCTTTGCAAAAAGGTACATTTTGACAATGGCTTTTTCTTTGCAAAAGGTAATTTTTTGACAATTGATCGAGAATCTTTTTGCTTTTTCTTTGCAAAAAGGTACATTTTTACAATTGATCGAGAATCTTTTGCTTTTCTTTGCAAAAAGGTACATTTTTAACAATTGATCGAGAATCTTTTGATTTTTCTTTGCAAAAACGTAAATTTTTGACAATTGATCGAGAATCTTTTGCTTTTTCTTTGCAAAAAGGTACATTTTTGACAATTGATCGAGAATCTTTTGCTTTTTTTTGCAAAAAGGTAATTTTTAACAATTGATCGAGAATCTTTGGCTTTTTCTTTGCAAAAGGTAAATTTTTGACAATTGATCGAGAATCTTTTGCTTTTTCTTTGCAAAAAGGTAAATTTTTGACAATTGATCGACAATCTTTTGCTTTTTCTTTGCAAAAACGTAATTTTTGACAATTGATCGAGAATATTTTGCTTTTTCTTTGCAAAAAGGTAAATTTTGACAATTGATGGAGAATCTGTTGGTTTGTCTTTGCAAAAACGTAATTTTTGAGAATTGATCGAGAATCTTTTCTTTTTCTTTGAAAAAAGGTAAATTTTTGACAATTGATCGCGAATCTTTGGCTTTTTCTTGCAGAAAGGTACATTTTTGACAATTTATCGAGAATCTGTTGGTTTTTCTTTGCAAAAAGGTAAATTTTTGACAATTGATCGAGAATCTGTTGCTTTTTCTTTTCAAAAAGGTAAATTTTTGACAATTGATCGAGAATCTTTTGCTTTTTCTTTGCAAAAACGTAAATTTTTGACAATTGATCGAGAATCTTTTGCTTTTTTTTTGCAAAAAGGTAAATTTTTGACAATTGATCGAGAATCTTTTGCTTTTTTCTTTGCAAAAACGTAAATTTTTGACAATTGATCGATAATCTTTGCTTATTTCTTTGCAAAAAGGTAAATTTTTGACAATTGATCGAGAATCTTTTTGCTTTTTCTTTGCAAAAACGTAAATTTTTGACAATTGATCGAGAATCTTTTGCTTTTTCTTTGCAAAAAGGTAAATTTTTGACAATTGATCGAGAATCTTTTTGCTTTTTCTTTGCAAAAGGGTAATTTTTGACAATTGATCGAGAATCTTTTGGTTTTTTCTATGCAAAAGGTAAATTTTTGACAATTGATCGAGAATCTTTTGCTTTTTCTTTGCAAAAAGGTAAATTTTTGACAATTGATCGAGAATCTTTGATTTTTCTTTGCAAAAAGGTAAATTTTTGACAATTGATCGAGAATCTTTTGCTTTTGCAAAAGGTAAATTTTTGACAATTGTCGAGAATCTTTTGCTTTTTCTTTGCAAAAAGGTAAATTTTTGACAATTGATCGGAATCTTTTGGTTTTTTCTTTGCAAAAGGTAAATTTTTTGACAATTGATCGAGAATCTTTTGCTTTTCTTTTGCAAAAAGGTAAATTTTTGACAATTGATCGAGAATCTTTGCTTTTTCTTTGCAAAAAGGAAATTTTTGACAATTGATCGAGAATCTTTTGCTTTTTCTTTGCAAAAAGGTAAATTTTTGACAATTGATCGAGAATCTTTTGCTTTTTTTTTTGCAAAAGTAAATTTTTGACAATTGATCGAGAATCTTTGCTTTTTTTTGCAAAAAGGTAAATTTTTGACAATTGATCGAGAATCTTTTGCTTTTTCTTTGCAAAAAGGTAAATTTTTGACAATTGATCGAGAATCTTTTGCTTTTTCTTTGCAAAAGTAATTTTTTGACAATTGATCGAGAAATCTTTTGCTTTTTCTTTGCAAAAAGGTAAATTTTTGACAATTGATCGAGAATCTTTGACTTTTTTTTCTTTGCAAAAGTAAATTTTTGACAATTGATCGAGAATCTTTTGCTTTTTCTTTGCAAAAAGGTAAATTTTTGACAAATTGATCGAGAATCTTTTGCTTTTCTTTTTGCAAAAAGGTAAATTTTTGACAATTGATCGAGAATCTTTTGCTTTTCTTTGCAAAAAGGTAAATTTTGACAATTGATCGAGAATCTTTTGCTTTTTTTTGCAAAAAGGTAATTTTTGACAATTGATCGAGAATCTTTTGCTTTTTCTTTGCAAAAAGTAAATTTTTGACAATTGATCGAGAATCTTTTGCTTTTTCTTTGCAAAAACGTAAATTTTTGACAATTGATCGAGAATCTTTTGCTTTTTCTTTGCAAAAAGGTAAATTTTTGACAATTGATCGAGAATCTTTTGCTTTTTTTTGCAAAAGGTAAATTTTTGACAATTGATCGAGAATCTTTTTGCTTTTTCTTTGCAAAAACGTAAATTTTTGACAATTGAGAAATCTTTTGCTTTTCTTTGCAAAGGTAAATTTTTGACAATTGATCGAGAATCTTTTTGCTTTTTCTTTGCAAAAGGTAAATTTTTGACAATTGATCGAGAATCTTTTGCTTTTTCTTTGCAAAAAGGTAAATTTTTGACAATTGATCGAGAATCTTTTGCTTTTTCTTTGCAAAAAGGTAAATTTTTGACAATTGATCGAGAATCTTTTTGCTTTCTTTGCAAAAAGGTAAATTTTTGAAAATTGATCGAGAATCTTTTGCTTTTTCTTTGCAAAAACGTAAATTTTTGACAATTGATCGAGAATCTTTTGCTTTTTCTTTGCAAAAAGTAATTTTTTGACAATTGATCGAGAATCTTTTGCAATTTTTTGACAATTGATCGAGAATCTTTTGCTTTTTCTTTGCAAAAAGGTAATTTTTGACAATTGATCGAGAATCTTTTTGCTTTTTTCTTTGCAAAAAGGTAAATTTTTGACACTTTGCTTTTTCTTTGCCAAAAGGTAAATTTTTGACAATTGATCGAGAATCTTTTGCTTTTTTTTTGCAAAAAGGAAATTTTTGACAATTGATCGAGAATCTTTTGCTTTTTCTTTGCAAAAAGGTAAATTTTTGAAATTGATCGAAATCTTTTGCTTTTTTCTTTGGCAAAAAGGTAAATTTTTGACAATTGATCGAGAATCTTTTGCTTTTTCTTTGCAAAAACGTAAATTTTTGACAATTGATCGAGAATCTTTTGCTTTTTCTTTGCAAAAAGGTAAATTTTTGACAATTGATCGAGAATCTTTTGCTTTTTCTTTGCAAAAGGTAAATTTTTTGACAATTGATCGAGAATCTTTTGCTTTCTTCTTTGCAAAAAGGTATTTTTGACAATTGATCGAGAATCTTTTGCTTAAAAAGGTAAATTTTTTGACAATTGATCGAGAATCTTTTGCTTTTTCTTTGCAAAAAGGTAAATTTTTTGACAATTGATCGAGAATCTTTTGCTTTTTTTGCAAAAAATTTTTTGAAATTGATCGAGAATCTTTTGCTTTTTCTTTGCAAAAAGGTAAATTTTGACAATTGATCGAGAATCTTTTGAAAATTGATCGAGAATCTTTTGCTTTTTTTCTTTGCAAAAAGGTAAATTTTTGAAAATTGATCGAGATCTTTGCTTTTTTTTTGCAAAAGGTAAATTTTTGACAATTGATCGAGAATCTTTTGCTTTTTCTTTGCAAAAGGTAAATTTTTGAAATTGATCGAGAATCTTTTGCTTTTTCTTTGCAAAAAGGTAAATTTTTGACAAATGATCGAGAATCTTTTGCTTTTTCTTTGCAAAAAAAGGTAAATTTTTTGACAATTGATCGAGAATCTTTTTTTTTTCTTTTGCAAAAAGGTAAATTTTTTGACAATTAATCGAGAATCTTTTTCTTTTTCTTTGCAAAAAGATAAATTTTTGACAATGATCGAGAATCTTTTGCTTTTTCTTTGCAAAAGGTAAATTTTTGACATTGATCGAAATCTTTTGCTTTTTTCTTTGCAAAAAGTAAATTTTTGACAATTGATCGAGAATCTTGGCTTTTTCTTTTCAAAAACGTAATTTTTGACATTAATCGAGAATCTTTTCTTTTTCTTTGCAAAAAGGTAAATTTTGACAATTGATCGAGAATCTTTTGCTTTTTCTTTGCAAAAAGTAATTTTTTGACAATTGATCGAGATTTTGTTGCTTTTTTCTTTGAAAAAGGTAAAAAAATTTTCTTTTTGCAATTCGAGAATCTTTTGCTTTTTCTTTGCACAAAGTAAATTTTTGACAATTGATCGAGAATCTTTGCTTTTTCTTTGCAAAAAAGGTAAATTTTTGAAAATTGATCGAGAATCTTTTGCTTTTTCTTTGCAAAAAGTAAATTTTTGAACATTGATCGAGAATCTTTTGCTTTTTTCTTTGCAAAAAGGTAAATTTTTGAAAATTGATCGAGAATCTTTTGCTTTTTCTTTGCAAAAGGTAAATTTTTGACAAATTGATCGAGAATCTTTTTGCTTTTTCTTTGCAAAAGTAAATTTTTGACAATTGATCGAGAATCTTTTTTTCTTTGCAAAAGGTAAATTTTTGAAATTTGATCGAGAATCTTTGCTTTTCTTTGCAAAAAGGTAAATATTTGAAAATATTCGAGAATCTTTGCTTTTTCTTTTGCAAAAAGTAAATTTTTGACAATTGTCGAGAATCTTTTGCTTTTTCTTTGCAAAAGGTAAAATTTTTGACAATTGATTCGAGAATCTTTTGAAATTTTCGAGAATTTTGGCTTTTTCTTTTCTTTTTGGAGAATTAAAAAGGTAAATTTTTGACAATTGATCGAGAATCTTTTGCTTTTTCTTTGCAAATGTTTTGAAATTGATCGAGAATTTTTGCTTTTTCTTTGCAAAAAGTAATTTTTGACAATTGATCGAAATTTGTTGCTTTTTCTTTGAAAAAAGGTAAATTTGGTGACAATTGATCGAGAATCTTTGGCTTTTCTTTTCAAAACGTAAATTTTTGACAATTAATCGAGAATTTGCAAAAAGGTAAATTTTTGACAATTGATCGAGAATCTTTTTCTTTTTCTTTGCAAAATTGTAACATTTTTGACAATTGATCGAGAATCTTTGCTTTTTCTTTGCACAAAGGTAAATTTTTGACAATTGATCGAGAATTTGTTGCTTTTTCTTTGAAAAAAGGTAAATTTGTGACAAATTGTCGAGAATCTTTTGCTTATTCTTTGCAAAAAGGTATATTTTTGACATTGATCGAGAATCTGTTGGTTTTTCTTTGCAAAAAGGTAAATTTTTGAAAATTGATCGAGAATCTTTTGCTTTTTCTTTGCAAAAAGGTAAATTTTTGACAATTGATCGAGAATCTGTTGCTTTTTCTTTGCAAAAAGGTAAATTTTTGAAATTGATCGAGAATCTTTTGCTTTTTTCTTGCAAAAGAGTAAATTTTTGACAATTGTCGAGAATCTTTTGCTTTTTCTTTGCAAAAAAGGTAAATTTTTGAAAATTTGATTCGAGAATCTTTTGCTTTTTCTTTGCAAAAAGGTAAATTTTTAAACATTGATCGAGAAATCTTTTGCTTTTCTTTGCAAAAAGGTAAATTTTTGACAATTGATCGAGAATCTTTTGCTTTTTCTTTGCAAAAAGGTAAATTTTTGACAATTGATCGACAATCATTGCTTTTTTCTTTGCAAAAACGTAATTTTTTGACAATTATTCGAGAATCTTTTGCTTTTTCTTTGCAAAAGGTAAATTTTTGACAATTGATGGAGAATCTGTTGGTTTTGTCTTGCAAAAACAGTAAATTTTTGAGAATTTGATCGAGAATCTTTTGCTTTTCTTTGCAAAAAGGTAAATTTTTGACAATTGAGCGACAATCTTTTGGCTTTTTTCTTTGCAGAAAAAAAATTTTTGCAAAAAGGTAAATTTTTGACAATTGATCGAGAATCTGTTTGCTTTTTCTTTGCAAAAAGGTAAATTTGAAAATTGATCGAGAATCTTTTGCTTTTTTCTTTGCAAAAAGGTAAATTTTTGAAAATTGATCAAGAATCTTTTGCTTTTTCTTTGCAAAAAAGTAATTTTTGACAATTGATCGAGAATCTTTTGGCTTTTCCTTTTCAAAAACGTAAATTTTTTGACAATTAATCGAGAATCTTTTTCTTTTTTTGCAAAAAGATAAATTTTTTGACAATTGATCGAGAATCTTTTGCTTTTTCTTTGCAAAATTGTACATTTTTGACAATTGATCGAGAAATCTTTTGCTTTTTTCTTTGCCAAAGGTAAATTTTAGACAATTGATCGAGAATTTTGTTGCTTTTTCTTTGAAAAAAGGCTAAATTTTTGACAATTGATCGAGAATCTTTGGCTTTTTCTTTTTCAAAAACGTAAATTTTGACAATTGATCGAGAATCTTTGCTTTTTCTTTTGCAAAAAGGTAAATTTTTGAAAATTGATCGAGAATCTTTTGCTTTTTCTTTGCAAAATTAAATTTTTGACAATGATTCGAGAATCTTTTTGCTTTTTCTTTGCACAAAGGTAAATTTTTGA
The DNA here is from genome assembly GCA_023376005.1 of Doryteuthis pealeii. Lineage (NCBI taxonomy): Eukaryota > Metazoa > Mollusca > Cephalopoda > Myopsida > Loliginidae > Doryteuthis > Doryteuthis pealeii. Next base: position 13,661,580 of record CM042177.1, read on the forward strand.
CAAATTGATCGAGAATCTTTTTGCTTTTTCTTTGCAAAAAGGTAAATTTTTGACAATTGATCGAGAATCTTTTGCTTTTTTATGCAAAAAAGTAAATTTTTGACAATTTGATCGAGAATCTTTTGCTTTTTTCTTTGCAAAAAGGTAAATTTTTTGACAATTGATCGAGAATCTTTTGCTTTTTCTTTGCTAAAAGGTAAATTTTTGAAAATTGATCGAGAATCTTTTGCTTTCTTTTTGCAAAAAGGTAAATCTTTGCCAATTGATCGAGAATCTTTGGGTTTTTCTTTTCAAAAACGTAAATTTTTGACAATTAATCGAGAATCTTTCTTTTTTTTGCAAAAAGACAATTTTTGACAATTGATCGAGAATCTTTTGCTTTTTCTTTGCAAAATTGTACATTTTTGACAATTGATCGAGAATCTTTTGCTTTTTTTTTGCAAAAAGGTAAATTTTTGACAATTGATCGAGAATTTGTTGCTTTTTTTTTGAAAAAAGGTAAATTTGTGACAATTGATCGAGAATCTTTGGCTTTTTCTTTTCAAAACGTAAATTTTTGACAATTAATCGAGATCTTTTTCTTTCTCTTTACAACAAAGGTAAATTTTTGACAATTGATCGAGAATCTTTTGCTTTTTCTTTGCAAAATGTACATTTTTGAAAATTGATCGAGAATTTGTTGCTTTTTCTTTGCAAAAGGTAAATTTGTGACAATTGATCGAGAATCTTTGGCTTTTTCTTTTCAAAAACGTAAATTTTTGACAATTAATCGAGAATTGGCAAAAAGGTAAATTTTTGACAATTGATCGAGAATCTTTTTCTTTTTCTTGCAAAATTGTACATTTTTGACAATTGATCGAGAATCTTTTGCTTTTTCTTTGTACAAAGGTAAATTTTTGACAATTGATCGAGAATTTGTTGCTTTTTCTTTGAAAAAAGGTAAATTTGTGACAATTGATCGAGAATCTTTTGCTTATTCTTTGCAAAAAGGTATATTTTTGAAAATTGATCGAGAATCTGTTGGTTTTTCTTTGCAAAAAGGTAAATTTTTGAAAATTGATCGAGAATCTTTTGCTTTTTTCTTTGCACAAAGGTAAATTTTTGACAATTGATCGAGAATCTTTTGCTTTTTCTTTGCAAAAAAGTAAATTTTTTTGAAAATTGATCGAGAATCTTTTGCTTTTTCTTGGCAAAAAAGTAAATTTTTTGACAATTGATCGAGAATCTTTGCTTTTTCTTTGCAAAAGGTAAATTTTTGAAAATTGATCGAGAATCTTTTGCTTTGCCTTTGAAAAAGGTAAATTTTTGAAAATTGTTCGAGAATCTTTAGCTTTTTCTTTGCAAAAAAGTAAATTTTTGACAATTGATCGAGATCTTTTGCTTTTTCTTTGCAAAAAGGTAAATTTTTGAAAATTGATCGAGAATCTTTTGCTTTTTCTTTGCAAAAAAGGTAAATTTTTGAAAATTGATCGAGAATCTTTTTGCTTTTTCTTTTGCAAAAAAAGTAAATTTTTTGACAATTGATCGAGAATCTTTGGCTTTTTCTTTTCAAAAGTAAATTTTTGACAATTAATCGAGAATCTTTTCTTTTTCTTTGCAAAAGATCAATTTTTGACAATTGATCGAGAATCTTTTGCTTTTTCTTTGCAAAATTGTACATTTTTGACAATTGATCGAGAATCTTTTGCTTTTTCTTTGCACAAAGGTAAATTTTTGACAATTGATCGAGAATTTGTTGCTTTTTCTTTGAAAAAAGGTAAATTTGTGACAATTGATCGAGAATCTTTGGCTTTTTCTTTTCAAAAACGTAAATTTTTGAAAATTGATCGAGAATCTTTTGCTTTTTCTTTGCAAAAAAGTAAATTTTTGACCATTGATCGAGAATCTTTTGCTTTTTCTTTGCACAAAGGTAAATTTTTGAAATTGATCGAGAATCTTTTGCTTTTTCTTTGCAAAAAGGTAAATTTTGACATTGATCGAGAATCTTTTGCTTTTCTATGCAAAAAAAAATTTTTGACAATTGATCGAGAATCTTTTGCTTTTTCTTGCAAAAAAGGTAAATTTTGACAATTGATCGAGAATCTTTTGCTTTTTCTTTTTGCAAAAGGTAAATTTTTGAAAAATTGATCGAGAATCTTTTGCTTTCTTTTTGCAAAAAGGGGATCTTTGCCAATTGATCGAGAATCTTTGGGTTTTTCTTTTCAAAACGTAAATTTTTTGACAATTAATCGAGAATCTTTTTTTTTTTCTTTGCAAAAAGATAAATTTTTGACAATTGATCGAGAATCTTTTGCTTTTTCTTTGCAAAATTGTACATTTTTGACAATTGATCGAGAATCTTTTGCTTTTTCTTTGCACAAAGGTAAATTTTTGACAATTGATCGAGAATTTGTTGCTTTTTCTTTGAAAAAAGGTAAATTTCTGACAATTGATCGAGAATCTTTGGCTTTTTTCTTTTCAAAAACGTAAATTTTTGAAAATTGATCGAGAATCTTTTGCTTTTTCTTTGCAAAAAAGTAAATTTTTGACAATTGATCGAGAATCTTTTGCTTTTTCTTTGCACAAAGGTAAATTTTTGAAAATTTGACGAGAATCTTCTTTTTTTTCTTTGCAAAAGGTAAATTTTTGACAATTGATCGAGAATCTTTTGCTTTTTCTTGCAAAAAGGTAATTTTTTGACAAATTGATCGAGAATCTTTTGCTTTTTTCTTTGCAAAAAGGTAAATTTTTTGACATTGATCGAGAATCTTTTTGCTTTTTCTTTGCAAAAGTAAATTTGAAAAATTGATCGAGAATCTTTTGCTTTCTTTTTGCAAAAAAGGTAAATCTTTGCCAATTGATCGAGAATCTTTGGGTTTTTCTTTTCAAAAAACGTAATTTTTGACAATTAATCGAGAATCTTTTTCTTTTTCTTTGCAAAAAGATCAATTTTTGACAATTGATCGAGAATCTTTTGCTTTTTCTTTGCAAAATTGTACATTTTTGAAAATTGATCGAGAATTTGTTGCTTTTTCTTTGCACAAAGGTAAATTTGTGACAATTGATCGAGAATCTTTGGCTTTTTCTTTTCAAAAACGTAAATTTTTGACAATTAATCGAGAATTGGCAAAAAGGTAAATTTTTGACAATTGATCGAGAATCTTTTTCTTTTTCTTTGCAAAATTGTACATTTTTGACAATTGATCGAGAATCTTTTGCTTTTTTCTTTGTACAAAGGTAAATTTTTGAACAATTGATCGAGAATTTGTTTGCTTTTTCTTTGAAAAAAGGTAAAATTTGTGACAATTGATCGAGAATCTTTTGCTTATTCTTTGGCAAAAAGGTATATTTTTGAAAAATTGATCGAGAATCTGTTGGTTTTTCTTTGCAAAAAGGTAAATTTTTGAAAATTGATCGAGAATCTTTTGCTTTTTCTTTGCACAAAGGTAAATTTTTGAACAATTGATCGAGAATCTGTTGCTTTTTCTTTGCAAAAAGGTAAATTTTTGACAATTAATCGAGAATCTTTTGCTTTTTCTTTGCAAAAAAGTAAATTTATGACAATTGATCGAGAATCCTTTGCTTTTTCTTTGCGAAAAGGTAAATTTTTGACAATTGATCGAGAATCTTTTGCTTTCTTTTGCAAAAGGTAAATTTTTGACAATTGATCGAGAATCTTGGCTTTTTCTTTTCCAAAACGTAAATTTTTGACAATTAATCGAGAATCTTTTTCTTTTTCTTTGCAAAAAGAATAAATTTTTGACAATTGATCGAGAATCTTTTGCTTTTTCCTTTGCAAAAACGTAATTTTTGACAATTGATCGAGAATCTTTTGCTTTTTTTTGCAAAAAGTAAATTTTTGAAATTGATCGAGAATCTTTTTGCTTTTTTTCTTTGCAAAAAGTAAATTTTGACAATTGATCGAGAATCTTTTGCTTTTCTTTTGCAAAAAGGTAAATTTTTGAAAATTGATCGAGAATCTTTTGCTTTTTCTTTGCAAAAAGGTAAATTTTTTGAAAATTGATCGAGAATCTTTTGCTTTCTTTTTGCAAAAAGGTAAATCTTTGAAATTGATCGAGAATCTTTTGCTTTTTCTTTGCAAAATTGTAAATTTTTGACAATTGATCGAGAATCTTTTGCTTTTTCTTTGCAAAAGGTAAATTTTTGACAATTGATCGAGAATTCTGTTGGTTTGTCTTTGCAAAAAGGTAAATTTTTAACAATTGATCGAGAATCTTTTGCTTTTTCTTTGCAAAACGTAAAATTTTTGACAATTGATTGAGAATCTTTTGCTTTTTCTTTGCAAAAATAAATTTTTGACAATTGATCGAGAATGTTTTGCTTTTTTTTGCAAAAACGTAAATTTTACAATTGATCGAGAATCTTTTGCTTTCTTTTTGCAAAAAGGTAAATTTTTGACAATTGATCGAGAATCTTTGGCTTTTTCTTTTCAAAAACGTAAAAATTTTGACAATTATCGAGAATCTTTTTCTTTTTCTTTGCAAAAAGATAAAATTTTTGACAATTGATCGAGAATCTTTTGCTTTTTCTTTTGCAAATGTAAATTTTGACAATTGATCGAGAATCTTTTGCTTTTTCTTTGCACAAGGTAAATTTTTGACAATTGGATCGAGAATTTGTTTGCTTTTTTCTTTGAAAAAAGGTAAATTTGTGACCAATTGATCGAGAAATCTTTGGCTTTTTCTTTTCAAAAACGTAAATTTTTGACAATTAATCGAGAATCTTTTTCTTTTTCTTTGCAAAAGGTAAATTTTTGAACAATTGATCGAGAATCTTTGCTTTTTCTTTGCAAAATTGTACATTTTTGACAATTGATCGAGAATCTTTCTTTTTTCTTGCTGCACAAAGGTATTATTTTTGACATTGTCGAGAATCTTGGTTGCCTTTTTCTTTGCCAAAAAAGGAAAATTTTTGTTGAACAATTGAAATCGAGAATCTTTTGCTTATTCTTTGCAAAAGGAATTTTTGAAATGATCGAGGAATCTGTTGCTTTTCTTTGCAAAAAGTAAATTTTGACTTGATCAGAATTTTGTTATCGCAAGAATTTTCTGATCCTCTTTGCTTTTTCTTTGCAAAAAAGGTAATATTTTTGACAATTGATCGAGAATCTTTTGCTTTTTTCTTGGCAAAAAGAGTAAATTTTTTGACAATTGATCGCAGAATCTTTTTGCTTTTTTCTTTGCAAAAGGTAAATTTTTTGACATTGATCGAGAATCTTTTTCTTTTTCTTTGCACAAGTAAGGTTTAAAATTTTTGACAATTGATCCAAATCATTTGCTTGTTTCTTTGCAAAAAACGTAATTTCTTGACAATTTGATCGAGAATCTTTTGCTTTTTCTTTGCAAAAAGGGACAATTTTGAAAAATTGATACAGAATCTTTTTGTTTTTGTCTTGCAAAAAACGTAAATTTTGTGAAGACTATTGATCGAGAATCTTTTACTGTTTTTCTTTCAAAAAGTAAATTTTTGGACAAGTTATCGAGGACATCTTTTGTCTTTTTTGCCTTTTGCAAAAAAAAAAAAAAAAAAAAAAAAAAAAAAAAAAATGGTACATTTTTGAACAATTTATCGAAGAATCTGTTTGTTTTCTTTGCACAAATAGAGGTACAATTTTGACAATTAATCGGAAATCTGTTTGCTTTTTCTTTGCAAAATAAATTGTAATTTATGAACAATTGATCGAGCAATCTTTTTGCTTTGTTCTTTGCAAAAGGTAAATTTGAAAATTGATCGAGGAATCTTTTGGCTTTTCTTTTGAAAAAAGTAAATTTTTGAACAATTGATCGAGAATCTTTTGGCTTTTTTCTTTTTCAAAAACGTAAATTTTTGACAATTAATCGAGAATCTTTTTTCTTTTCTTTGCAAAAAAGATAAATTTTGACATGATCAATTGTTTTGCAAATCTTTGACATTGATCGCATCTTTTGCTTTTTTCTTTAAAGGTATTGACAATGAAAGCTTCTTGAAAAAGCTAAATGGACTTGATCGAGACTGGCTCTCAACGTAATGAATTCGAGAATCTTTTGCTTTTTCTTTGCAAACAAGTAACATTTTTTTGAAAATTGATCGAGAATCTTTTTGCCTTTCATCTTACTTGCAAAAAAGTTAAATTTTTGAACAATTGTTGCGAGATCTTTTTGCTTTTTCTTTGCAAAAGAGGTTAAATTTTTGAAAATTGATCGAGAATCTTCTTGCCCTTTTTCTTTGCAAAAAAGGTAACATTTTTGAAATTGATCGAGAATCTTTTGCTTCTTTTATGCAAAAAAAGGTAATTTTGACAATTTGAATCGAGAATCTCTTTGCTTTTTCTTTTGCAAAAGGGTAAATGTTTTTGACAATTGATCGAGAATGCTTTGCTTTTTCTTGCTAAAAGGTAAAGTTGTTGGAACAATTGATCGAGAATCTTTGCTTTTGTTTTGCAAAAAAGGTAAAATTTTTGACAATTGATCGAGAATCTTTGGTTTTTCTTTTGCAAAAAACGTAATTTTTGACAAATTGATTAGAATCTTTCTTTTTCTTTGCAAAAAACGACAATTTTGTGACAATTGATCGAGAATGTTTTGCTTTTTCTTTGCAAAATAGTAATAATTTTGACAATTGATCGAGAAAATCTTTTGCTTTTTCTTTTGCAAAAAGGTAAAATTTTTGACCAATTTGATCATGAATTCTGTTGGCTTTTTCTTTTTCAAAAAAGGTAAATTTGTTGACAATTAATCGTAAGAATCTTTCTTTTTCTTTTGCAAAAGATAATTTTGACAATTGATCGAGAATCTCTTTTCTTTTCTTTACAAAAGTGTAAATTTTGACAATTGAATCGAGAATCTTTTGCTTTTTCTTTTGCAATGGTAATTTTGAACAATTGATCGGAGAATTTGTTGCTTTTTCTTTCGAACAAAGGTAAATTTGTGACAATTGACGAGAATCATTTGGCTTTTTCTTTTCAAAAACGTAAAATTTTTGACAATTAATCGAGAATCTCTTTTCTGGCAAAAAAGGTAATTNTGATCGAGGATCTTTTGCTTTTTTCATCCAAAAAAGGTAAATTTTCAGCAAGTTGATCGAGTATCTTTGTTTTTTCTCCCAAAGGTAAAAATTTCTGCAATTGATCGAGTATCTTTGTTTTTTTCATTCCCAAAAAATGTAAATTTTCGGCAATTGATCGAGTATCTTTTTTTTCATTCCCAAAAGGTAAATTTTCGGCAATTGATCGAGTTCTTTGCTTTTTCATTCCCAAAAAGGTAAATTTTCGGCAATTGATCGAGTATCTTTGTTTTTTCATTCCCAAAAGGTAAATTTCGGCAATGATCGAGTATCTTGCTTTTTCATTCCCAAAAAGTATTTTCGGCAATTGAATCGAGGTTGATTTTTCATTCCAAAAAAGGTAATTTTCGGCAATTGATGAGTATCTTTTTTCATTCCCAAAAAGGTAAATTTTCGGCAATTGATCGAGTATCTTTGCTTTTTGCATTCCCAAAAAAGGTAAATTTTCGGCAAATGATCGAGTATCTTTCTTTTTCATTCCCAAAAAGGTAAAATTTCGGCAATTATCGAGTATCTTGCTTTTTCACAAAAAGGTAAATTTCGGCAATTGAATCGAGTATCTGCTTTTCATCCCAAAAAGGTAAATTTTCGGCAATTGATCGAGATCTTTGCTTTTTCATTCCCAAAAAGGTACATTTTCGGCAATTGATCGAGTATCTTTGCTTTTCATTCCAAAAAGGTAAATTTTCGGCAATTGATCGAGTATCTTTGCTTTTTCATTCCCAAAAAGGTAATTTTCGGCAAATCGTATCTTTGTTTTTCCCAAAAAGGTAAATTTTCGCAATTGATCGAGTATCTTTGCTTTTTCATCCCAAAAAAGGTAAATTTTCGGCAATTGATCGAGTTATCTTTTTTTTTTCATTCCAAAAAGGTAAATTTTCGGCAATTGATCGAGTATCTTTGCTTTTCATTCCCATTCATTCCAAAAAGGTAAATTTTTGATCGAGTATCTTTGCTTTTTCATTCCCAAAAAGGTAATTTTCGGCAATTGATCGAGTTTCTTTGCTTTTTCATTAAAGGTACATTTTCGGCAATTGATCGAGTATCTTTGCTTTTTCATTCCCAAAAAGGTAAATTTTCGGCAATTGATCGAGGATCTTTGCTTTTCATTCCAAAAAGGTACATTTTCGGCAATTGATTGAGTATCTTTCGCTTTTTCATTCCCAAAAAGGTAAATTTTCGGCAATTGATCGAGTATCTTTGCTTTTTCATTCCCCAAAAGGTAAATTTTCGGCAATTGATCGAGTATCTTTGCTTTTTCATTCCCAAAAAGGTAAGTTTTCGGCAATTGATCGAGTATATTTGCTTTTTCATTCCCAAAAAAGGTAAATTTTCGGCAATTGATCGAGTATCTTTGTTTTTTCATTCCCAAAAATGTAAATTTTCGGCAATTGATCGAGTTTCTTTGCTTTTTCATTCCATAAAAGGTAAATTTTCGGCAATTGATCGAGTATCTTCGCTTTTCATTCCAAAAAAGGTAAATATTCGGCAATTGATCGAGTATCTTTTTTTCATTCCAAAAAATGTAAATTTCGGCAATTGATCGAGTATCTTTGCTTTTTCATTCCATAAAAGGTAAATTTTCGGCAATTGATCGATATCTTCGCTTTTTCATTCCCCAAAAGGTAAATTTTCGGCAATTGATCGAGTACTTTGCTTTTTCATTCCAAAAAGGTAAATTTTCGCAATTGATCGATTGCTTTTCATTCCAAAAAGGTAAATTTTCGGCATGGCAATTGATCGAGTATCTTTGCTTTTTCATTCCAAAAAAGGTAAATTTCGCAATTGATCGAGTATCTTTGCTTTTTCATTCCAAAAGGTAAATTCGGCAATTGATCGAGTATCTTTGCTTTTTCATTCCAAAAAAGGTAAATTTTCGGCAATTGATCGAGTATCTTTGCTTTTTTCATTCCAAAAAGGTAAATTTTCGGCAATTGATCGAGTATCTTGCTTTTCATTCCCAAAAAGGTAAATTTTCGGCATTGATCGAGTATCTTTGCTTTTTCATTCCAAAAAAGGTAAATTTCGGCAATTGATCGAGTATCTTTGCTTTTTCATTCCCAAAAAGGTAAATTTTCGGCAATTGATCGAGTATCTTTGCTTTTTCATTCCAAAAAAGGTAAATTTTCGGCAATTGATCGAGTATCTTTGCTTTTTCATTCCCAAAAAGGTAAATTTTCGGCAATTGATCGAGTACCTTTGCTTTTTCATTCCAAAAAAGGTAAATTTTCGGCAATTGATCGAGTTTCTTTGCTTTTTTATTCCATAAAAGGTAAATTTTCGGCAATTGATCGAGTATCTTTGCTTTTTCATTCCAAAAAAGGTAAATATTCGGCAATTGATCGAGTATCTTTGCTTTTTCATTCCAAAAGAGGTAAATATTCGGCAATTGATCGAGTATCTTTGCTTTTTCATTCCAAAAAAGGTAAAATTTTCGGCAATTGATCGAGTATCTTTGCTTTTTCATTCCCAAAAAGGTAAATTTTCGGCAATTGATCGAGTATCTTTGCTTTTTCATTCCGACAAAGGTAATTTTCGGCAATTGATCGAGTATCTTTGCTTTTTCATTCCAAAAAAGGTAAATTTTCGGCAATTGATCGAGTATCTTTGCTTTTTCATTCCATAAAAGGTAAATTTTCGAGTATCTTTGCTTTTTCATTCCAAAAAAGGTAAATTTTCGGCAATTGATCGAGTATCTTTGCTTTTTCATTCCAAAAGGTAAATTTTCGGCAACTGATCGATTATCTTTGCTTTTTCATTCCCAAAAAGGTAAATTTTCGGCAATTGATCGAGTATCTTTGCTTTTTCATTCCAAAAAAGGTCAATATTCGGCAATTGATCGAGTTTCTTTGCTTTTCATTCCATAAAAGGTAAATTTTCGGCAATTGATCGAGTATCTTTGCTTTTTCATTCCAAAAAAGGTAAATATTCGGCAATTGATCGAGTATCTTTGCTTTTTCATTCCAAAAATGTAAATATTCGGGAATTGATCGAGTATCTTTGCTTTTTCATTCCAAAAAAGGTAAATTTTCGGCAATTGATCGAGTATCTTTGCTTTTTCATTCCAGAAAAGGTAAATTTTCGGCAATTGATCGAGTATCTTCGCTTTTTCATTCCCAAAAAGGTAAATTTTCGGCCATTGATCGAGTATCTTTGCTTTTTCATTCCAAAAAAGGTAAATATTCGGCAATTGATCGAGTATCTTTGCTTTTTCATTCCCAAAAAGGTAAATTTTCGGCAATTGATCGAGTATCTTTGCTTTTTCATTCCAAAAAAGGTAAATTTTCGGCAATTGATCGAGTATCTTTGCTTTTTCATTCCCAAAAAGGTAAATTTTCGGCAATTGATCGAGTACCTTTGCTTTTTCATTCCAAAAAAGGTAAATTTTCGGCAATTGATCGAGTTTCTTTGCTTTTTTATTCCATAAAAGGTAAATTTTCGGCAATTGATCGAGTATCTTTGCTTTTTCATTCCAAAAAAGGTAAATATTCGGCAATTGATCGAGTATCTTTGCTTTTTCATTCCAAAAGAGGTAAATATTCGGCAATTGATCGAGTATCTTTGCTTTTTCATTCCAAAAAAGGTAAATTTTCGGCAATTGATCGAGTATCTTTGCTTTTTCATTCCAAAAAGGTAAATTTTCGGCAATTGATCGAGTATCTTTGCTTTTTCATTCCAAAAAGGTAAATTTTCGGCAATTGATCGAGTATCTTTGCTTTTTCATTCCAAAAAGGTAAATTTTCGGCTTTGCTTTTCATTCCAAAAAAGGTAAATTTTCGGCAATTGATCGAGTATCTTTGCTTTTTCATTCCATAAAAGGTAAATTTTCGGCAACTGATCGATTATCTTTGCTTTTTCATTCCCAAAAAGGTAAATTTTCGGCAATTGATCGAGTATCTTTGCTTTTTCATTCCAAAAAAGGTCAATATTCGGCAATTGATCGAGTATCTTTGCTTTTTCATTCCAAAAAAGGTAAATTTTTGCAATTGATCGGGTATCTTTTGCTTTTTCGTTGCAAAAATTAGCGGACCTAAGTATTTTGAACCCCCCATCTAAAATTTTTGTTTTTCATTTTTTTCTTTTTCTTCAATGGATCATTATCGTTTACATACCAATATCTCAGATTGTAAAAAAATTCTAAAAAGTAATTTTTTTTTAGTTTTCAGGGGTGCTTAGTATTAGGGCTAGGGGTAAGAGCTTGGGGTTGGTGTTGGTGTTTAAGGTTAGTTTAATAGGAAAATAAATAATTCTGGTTCTGTTTTTTCTGGGCCACCCTAACTTTGACACCCTTGCGCAAGTTCAGTTCAAGCGTTTCCGATATGGGGGATCGATTTACTATAAACTTATACGGGGAAATGAGCACCCCTGAAAACTAAAAAAATAAAGAACTTTTAAGAATTTTCTATAAAAATCTGATAGATTGGTGTGTAATCGATAATAATCCATTGAAGGAAAAATAAATAAATAAATAAATAATTTTGTTTAGCGGTTTCGATATGGGGGATCGATTTACGATAAACTTATACGGAGAAATGAGTAGCCCTGAAAACTCGAAAAATAAATAACTTTTTTGATTTTTTTTTACAATCTGATATGCAATCGATAATATTCCATAGTATAGTGTGCAATCGATAATATTCCATTGAAAGAAGAAAAAAATTAAAAACAAAAATTTTAGATGGGTGGTTTACAGATGCTCAGGTTCGCCTAAAAATGGTACATTTTCGGCAATTGGTCGAATATCTTTTGCTTTTTTCTTGCAAAAAACGTACATTTTCGGCAATTGATCAAGTATCTTTTGTGGGTTTTTTTTTTTTGCAATTGATCAATCATCTTTTGCTTTTCCCTGCAAAAAGTTACATTTTCGGCAATTGATCGATTATCTTTTGTTTTTCTTTGCAAAATTGTAACGTACATTTTCGGCAATTAATCGAATATCTTTGTTTTTTAACTTGCAAAAAAGATACATTTTCTGCATTTGATTGAGTATTTTTTTTTCCTGCAAAAAACGTACATTTTCGGCAATTGATCGAGTATCTTTGTTTTTTCATTCCCAAAAATGTAAATTTTCGGCAATTGATCGAGTATCTTTGTTTTTTCATTCCCAAAAAATGTAAATTTTCGGCAATTGATCGAGTATCTTTGTTTTTTCATTCCCAAAAAATTTTCGGCAATTGATCGAGTATTTGCTTTTTCATTCCCCAAAAAGTAAATTTTCGGCAATTGATCGAGTATCTTTGCTTTTTCATTCCCAAAAAGGTAAATTTTCGGCAATTGATCGAGTATCTTTGCTTTTTCATTCCAAAAGGTAAATTTTCGGCAATGATCGAGTATCTTTGGTAAATTTTCGGCAATTGATCGAGTATCTTGCTTTTTCATTCCAAAAAAGGTAAATTTTCGGCAATTGATCGAGTATCTTTGCTTTTTCATTCCAAAAAATTTTCAGCAATTGATCGAGTTTTTTCATTCCCAAAAAGGTAAATTTTCGGCAATTGATCGAGTATCTTTTTTCATTCCCAAAAAATGTTGTTTTTTCATTCCCAAAAAGGTAAATTTTCGGCAATTGATCGAGTATCTTTGCTTTTTCATTCCCAAAAAGGTAAATTTTCGGCAATTGATCGAGTATCTTTGTTTTTCATTCCCAAAAGGTAAATTTTCGGCAATTGATCGAGTATCTTTGCTTTTTCATTCCCAAAAAGGTACATTTTCGGCAATTGATCGAGTATCTTTGCTTTTTCATTCCCAAAAAGGTAAATTTTCGGCAATTGATCGAGATCTTTGCTTTTTCATTCCAAAAAGGTAATTTTCGGCAAAGTATCTTGAATTTTCGCAATTGATCGAGTATCTTTGCTTTTTCATTCCCAAAAAGGTAAATTTTCGGCAATTGATCGAGTATCTTTGCTTTTCATTCCCAAAAAGGTAAATTTTCGGCAATTGATCGAGTATCTTTGCTTTTTCATTCCCAAAAAGGTAAATTTTCGGCAATTGATCGAGTATCTTTGCTTTTCATTCCCAAAAAGGTAAATTTCGGCAATTGATCGAGTATCTTTGCTTTTTCATTCCCAAAAAGGTAAAATTTCGGCAATTGATCGAGTATCTTTGCTTTTTCATTCCAAAAAAGTAAATTTTCGGCAATTGATCGAGTTTCTTTGCTTTTTCATTCCCAAAAAGGTAAATTTTCGGCAATTGATCGAGTATCTTTGCTTTTTCATTCCCAAAAAGGTACATTTTCGGCAATTGATCGAGTTTCTTTGCTTTTTCATTCCCAAAAAGGTACATTTTCGGCAATTGATCGAGTATCTTTGCTTTTTCATTCCCAAAAGGTAAATTTTCGGCAATTGATCGAGGATCTTTGTTTTTCGCTTTTCATTCCCAAAAGGTAAATTTTCGGCAATTGATCGAGTATCTTGCTTTTTCATTCCCAAAAAGGTAAATTTTCGGCAATTGATCGAGTATCTTTGCTTTTTCATTCCCAAAAAGGTAAGTTTTCGGCAATTGATCGAGTATATTTGCTTTTTCATTCCCAAAAAGTAAATTTTCGGCAATTGATCGAGTATCTTTGTTTTTTCATTCCCAAAAAATGTAAATTTTCGGCAATTGATCGAGTTTCTTTGCTTTTTCATTCCATAAAAGGTAAATTTTCGGCAATTGATTGAGTATCTTTGCTTTTTCATTCCAAAAAAGGTAAATATTCGGCAATTGATCGAGTATCTTTACTTTTTCATTCCAAAAAATGTAAATTTTCGGCAATTGATCGAGTATCTTTGCTTTTTCATTCCATAAAAGGTAAATTTTCGGCAATTGATCGATTATCTTCGCTTTTTCATTCCCCAAAAGGTAAATTTTCGGCAATTGATCGAGTACCTTTGCTTTTTCATTCCAAAAAAGGTAAATTTTCGGCAATTGATCCAGTACCTTTGCTTTTTCATTCCAAAAAAGGTAAATTTTCGGCAATTGATCGAGTTTCTTTGCTTTTTCATTCCATAAAAGGTAAATTTTCGGCAATTGATCGAGTATCTTTGCTTTTTCATTCCAAAAAAGGTAAATATTCGGCAATTGATCGAGTATCTTTGCTTTTTCATTCCAAAAATGTAAATATTCGGGAATTGATCGAGTATCTTTGCTTTTTCATTCCAAAAAAGGTAAATTTTCGGCAATTGATCGAGTATCTTTGCTTTTTCATTCCAGAAAAGGTAAATTTTCGGCAATTGATCGAGTATCTTCGCTTTTTCATTCCCAAAAAGGTAAATTTTCGGCCATTGATCGAGTATCTTTGCTTTTTCATTCCAAAAAAGGTAAATATTCGGCAATTGATCGAGTATCTTTGCTTTTTCATTCCCAAAAAGGTAAATTTTCGGCAATTGATCGAGTATCTTTGCTTTTTCATTCCAAAAAAGGTAAATTTTCGGCAATTGATCGAGTATTTGCTTTTTCATTCCCAAAAAGGTAAATTTTCGGCAATTGATCGAGTACCTTTGCTTTTTCATTCCAAAAAGGTAAATTTTCGGCAATTGATCGAGTTTCTTTGCTTTTTTATTCCATAAAAGGTAAATTTTCGGCAATTGATCGAGTATCTTTGCTTTTTCATTCCAAAAAAGGTAAATATTCGGCAATTGATCGAGTATCTTTGCTTTTTCATTCCAAAAGAGGTAAATATTCGGCAATTGATCGAGTATCTTTGCTTTTTCATTCCAAAAAAGGTAAATTTTCGGCAATTGATCGAGTATCTTTGCTTTTTCATTCCCAAAAAGGTAAATTTTCGGCAATTGATCGAGTATCTTTGCTTTTTCATTCCGACAAAGGTACATTTTCGGCAATTGATCGAGTATCTTTGCTTTTTCATTCCAAAAAAGGTAAATTTTCGGCAATTGATCGAGTATCTTTGCTTTTTCATTCCAAAAAAGGTAAATTTTCGGCAATTGATCGAGTATCTTTGCTTTTTCATTCCATAAAAGGTAAATTTTCGGCAACTGATCGATTATCTTTGCTTTTTCATTCCCAAAAAGGTAAATTTTCGGCAATTGATCGAGTATCTTTGCTTTTTCATTCCAAAAAAGGTCAATATTCGGCAATTGATCGAGTATCTTTGCTTTTTCATTCCAAAAAAGGTAAATTTTTGCAATTGATCGGTATCTTTTGCTTTTTCGTTGCAAAAATTAGCGGACCTAAGTATTTTGAACCCCCCATCTAAAATTTTTGTTTTTCATTTTTTTCTTTTTCTTCAATGGATCATTATCGTTTACATACCAATATCTCAGATTGTAAAAAAATTCTAAAAAGTAATTTTTTTTTAGTTTTCAGGGGTGCTTAGTATTAGGGCTAGGGGTAAGAGCTTGGGTTGGTGTTGGTGTTTAAGGTTAGTTTAATAGGAAAATAAATAATTCTGGTTCTGTTTTTTCTGGGCCACCCTAACTTTGACACCCTTGCGCAAGTTCAGTTCAAGCGTTTCCGATATGGGGGATCGATTTACTATAAACTTATACGGGGAAATGAGCACCCCTGAAAACTAAAAAAATAAAGAACTTTTAAGAATTTTCTATAAAAATCTGATAGATTGGTGTGTAATCGATAATAATCCATTGAAGGAAAAATAAATAAATAAATAAATAATTTTGTTTAGCGGTTTCGATATGGGGATCGATTTACGATAAACTTATACGGAGAAATGAGTAGCCCTGAAAACTCGAAAAATAAATAACTTTTTTGATTTTTTTTTACAATCTGATATGCAATCGATAATATTCCATAGTATAGTGTGCAATCGATAATATTCCATTGAAAGAAGAAAAAAATTAAAAACAAAAATTTTAGATGGGTGGTTTACAGATGCTCAGGTTCGCCTAAAAATGGTACATTTTCGGCAATTGGTCGAATATCTTTTGCTTTTTTCTTGCAAAAAACGTACATTTTCGGCAATTGATCAAGTATCTTTTGTGGGTTTTTTTTTTTTTGCAATTGATCAATCATCTTTTGCTTTTCCCTTGCAAAAAGTTACATTTTCGGCAATTGATCGATTATCTTTTGTTTTTCTTTGCAAAATTGTAACGTACATTTTCGGCAATTAATCGAATATCTTTGTTTTTTAACTTGCAAAAAAGATACATTTTCTGCATTTGACTGAGTATTTTTTTTCCTGCAAAAAACGTACATTTTCGGCAATTGATCGAGTATCTTTGTTTTTTCATTCCCAAAAAGGTAAATTTTCGGCAATTGATCGAGTATCTTTGCTTTTTCATTCCAAAAAAGGTAAATTTTCGGCAATTGATCGAGTATCTTTGCTTTTTCATTCCCAAAAAGGTAAATTTTCGGCAATTGATCGAGTATCTTTGCTTTTCATTCCAAAAAAGGTAAATTTTCGGCAATTGATCGAGTATCTTTGCTTTTTCATTCCAAAAAAGGTAAATTTTCAGCAATTGATCGAGTATCTTGTTTTTTCATTCCCAAAAAGGTAAATTTTCGGCAATTGATCGAGTATCTTTGTTTTTTCATTCCCAAAAAATGTAAATTTTCGGCAATTGATCGAGTATCTTTGTTTTTCATTCCCAAAAAGGTAAATTTTCGGCAATTGATCGAGTATCTTTGCTTTTTCATTCCCAAAAAGGTAAATTTTCGGCAATTGATCGAGTATCTTTGCTTTTCATTCCCAAAAAGGTAAATTTTCGGCAATTGATCGAGTATATTTGCTTTTTCATTCCCAAAAAGGTAAATTTTCGGCAATTGATCGAGTATCTTTGCTTTTTCATTCCAAAAAGGTCGGCAATTGATCGAGTATCTTTGCTTTTTCATTCCCAAAAAGGTAAATTTTCGGCAATTGATCGAGTATCTTTGCTTTTTCATTCCCAAAAAGGTAAATTTTCGGCAATTGATCGAGTATATTTGTTTTTTCATTCCCAAAAACGTAAATTTTCGGCAATTGATCGAGTTTCTTTGCTTTTTCATTCCAGAAAAGGTAAATTTTCGGCAATTGATCAAGTATCTTTGCTTTTTCATCCCAAAAAGGTAAATTTTCGGCAATTGATCGAGTATCTATGCTTTTTAATTCCCAAAAAGGTAAATTGTCGGCAATTGATCGAGTATCTATGCTTTTTCATTCCAAAATAGTTAAATTTTCGGAAATTGATCGAGTATCTTTGCTCTTTCATTCCAAAAAATGTAAATTTTCGACAATGGATTATCTTTGCTTTTTCATCGCAAAAAAGGTACTATTTCGACAATTGATCGTTTTTTTTTTCATTGCAAAAATCTACATAAATTAAAGGTAAATTTTCGGATATTGATAGAGTATCTTTGCTTTTTCTATTCCAAATAATTTAAATTTTCGGCAACTGATCGAGTATCTTTGTTTTTTTCATTGTAAAGAAGGTAAATTCTTGGCAATTGATCGAGTATCTTAGATTTTTCGTTCCAAAAGAGGATCATTTTCGGCAATTGATCGAGTATCTTATTTTTTTCATTGCAAAAAAGTTTAATCTTCGGAAATTGAATCTTCGGAAATTGAATACCATTGTTTTTTCATTCATGTCTTTTACATTTTTGCAATGAAAAACATTGCAAAAATGTAAATTTTCGGCAATTGATTGGGTATCTTTGATTCTAATTCTAAAAAAGGTAAATTTTCGGCAATTGATCCAATATCTTTGTTTATTCATTGCAACAAGGGTAAATCTTCGACAATTGAACGAGTATTTGTGTTTCTTTGTTACAAAAAAGGAACATTTTCGGCAATTGATCGAGTAATGTTGGTTTTTCATGGCAAAAAAAGGTAAATTTTTGTCAATGGATTATCTTTTTTTTTTCTTTGCAGTTGATCGAGTATCTTTGTGTTTTTCAGTCCAAAAAAAAAAAAATTTTAGGCAACTGATCGAGTATCTTTGTTTTTTTATTGCGAAAATGTAAATTTTCGGTAATTGATCGGGTATCTTTGATTTTCATTTTAAAAACGGTAAATTTTCGGCAATTGATCGAGCATCTTTGGTTTTTTTTTCATTGCAAAAAATGTAAATTTTCGACAATTGATTGAATATCTTTTTGATCAAATTCCAAAAAAAAGGAAAATTTGTCGCAATAGAATTCGTGTCTTTTTGTCGAAAAAAAAGTTAAAATTTCGGCAGTTGATTGAGTATATTTTTTCTAATTAAAAAAAAAAGGTAAATTTTCGGCAATAGAATTCGTATCTCTTTCGGCAATTGATCTGTATCTGTTTTTGTTTTCATATTAAAAAAAGGTAAATTTTCGATGATAGAATTCTTAT
Source organism: Doryteuthis pealeii (assembly GCA_023376005.1). NCBI lineage: Eukaryota > Metazoa > Mollusca > Cephalopoda > Myopsida > Loliginidae > Doryteuthis > Doryteuthis pealeii. The sequence goes on from CM042177.1 coordinate 13,679,872, forward strand.
CTTTTGGTTCTAATTCCCCCCAAAAATGTACATTTTCGCAATACAATTCGTATCTTTTTTGTTTTTATTCGAAAAAAATGGAATTTTTCGGCAATATGATTACTATCTTTTTTTCTAATTCCAAAAATCCACTATTTCGATCTAAGGTTCAGCGTTGATAATTATTAGGAGTTTTCAAGTAATGCTAATCAAGGAATGTTGTCAATCAAAGGTAGTGGGTAAGCTAGGCGGTCTTTCATATTTTTCCAGACCCCAAAATCCACACCGAACCTATGTCCCCTGTCCTTCTTGCTGACTATTAATTTTGGGAAGCTCCATACGGACACGGAACGCTCAATCACCCCCGCCCCCAGCATATCCTTAACTGTCCCCTCTACTAGTTCCCGCTTGTGCAGTGGGGTTCCATATGTCTTTAGTTCGATATGGCTTGAGTCTAGGTGGATGGTCGCTAGTGTTGATCTTCATCCGAACTGACTGAGTTTGACCTAGCTCTTTATCCGAGTTGGCTCTTATATCACTGCTCTTAAGAACGTATGTTATCCCTGTGTTTCATGGGTATTTCTGTTTGTTCAATCTTGACTACTGTGTTTGTGTGACGGTCCCTAGAATCCGTTTATCACAATCTCGCAGATACCGCTCTTCATATTTCCTTACCCCTAGGTATTTTATCGTGGTATTTGTGGGCTTAGCCAGCATAATTGGAATCTGACATGTCCCATCAACCTCTACCACTGATTTACACAGCGTAATCTCCTCTTTTTCATAGGCGGGGTCGTCTATAGGGGTTACTTGAAATGTACCCCTATGCTGTTCCACGGGAGACAGCCTACCATGACAAGAGATGGCCGTACGAGGTCGGATAACAATGTCCTCGGTGGCTACCACAACAGATTCTTCATTCCTGCAGTTCCAAATAATATTTCTCTCTCGCCTGATTTCAACAAAGCTGGATTAAAGCTTAGTTGTGCCTTGTTCATTTCCAGCCAGTTTCTATCTAAAATCATTGACCTACAAAGAGTCGGTGCTACATATAATATTTCCATTGTCTTTACTTCTTCTACTGGCAGACATATCATATCGGATAATTCCATCTATCGTCCGTCAGTCTGTACTACCTTTAAGTCCACAGATTTTAAGTCCTTACTTGTGACTCCAATAGCTCTTTTTGTCTAATCATTGATATGGACGCCCCCGTATCTAATAACGCTTGCATGCCTTTCCCTACTATCTTTACCTCGCAGGCCATCTCGGTGCCCTGATCAAAAACTGCATAACTTTGGGCCACCCTTATTTTCATCTGAGTGGTCCTCCTGCATTTCCCTTGGTTCTTACGGGCTCCCTTCACCCGGGTAGGGTGCTCCTCTCTGGGGACATACCCTCCGTATGTGATCCAGTCGCCCGCACTCCTAACACCCTGGTTGTCTTGGGTCGGGGTGGCCTTCTCCAGCCCCTCTCATGGAGACAGTCTCCCAAACGATAGTTCGAATGGCCATGCCCCAATCAATCCCAAGCTACAGGAGGAGTTTCTGTCCACCCCGTACCTGTCCTTCTCGATCAGCTCATTTCCTGTGCCTGACATTGAGAGGCCGCTAGCCTATATTGTATAATCTTAGACTCTTTCCTGTCGTTGCAAGGCTGTCCTTGATGTGTCTTCCCATACGAACGAATTTTCTATCACGTTCATGAAATACTTAGCCACCTGCGCCTGCACAGCCTCACCTTCACGTTAGAGTTCTCGTTCCGAAAGCGATTTTTTGCTTAACTTTATTCTCTCGATTTTGCACTAGTACGGTTCGTCAGCGACAATTACTCTTGATTATTATCCCCTATATTCAACAAGTCGAATTCGTAAGATTTCACCAACTCTGTGTCAGTTGGTAAATTCTAGCCTTCTTTTTCAGAGCCTAAACCCAGTGTTGAAATTTGGCCTTTCCAGAAAAGGATCTTGGACCTATATTCATAATAAACTAAATAAACTAATGCAGTAAGTCAAAACAATAAAAAAAATATTTAAAAAAAAAAAGAAATAATTTTTTTTAAACGTTCCTAGAATGTTCCTTTCAGTTTCTTGTTGAATTTAAAAAAAAATCTACTGCCTTGATAAGTTCGTTCAGTCATAATCTTTGGAAAAAATGTGTATCTGACAGTTCCTTTCTTCTTCCTATCTTTTGTGTTTTTCTTTCTTTCTTTGTAACAAGTCAGGGTTCTGTCTGTTCAATCTCTGTTTTTTTGTTGTTTTTTTTACTTTCCTTTTCTTTTCTTTTTCCTCTTCGATAGGAAGAGGAAAAAGAAAAGAAAAGGAATCTCTATCACTATCAATGGTCGATATTTGGTCGCGGCACTAGATATGAAAATATCCGGTCTGCATTTGCGCATCTTCGTTGCACAATGTCGATGATCACACGTTGCAATGTTCTGTACTGGCCGATTCGAAAGGTACAAGTTAGAGACAGATTCACAAAGTTGAAAAATACAAACTTTGATAACAGGACGCTAATGGAAGAGGAAGTTGTGACACTTTGTGCAGTTTGTAGTGGGGCAGAGGACACTTAAGTCTATGTTGTCAGCTGGCAAGAAAGTTGTCTTACCTCTAAGTCAATTGATGGCTCCACTGATGTGGGTTCCTGGCTATTTTCTATCTACTGCTAACGGAGACAACCTTCACTCAAACGGCTGGTCTGAAACTGACTGCCTAAGCGCTTGAGCCGGCTGAATATATGTAAATTCCATCCCTACATACCCCAAAGTATTTACTTTTCTTCTCAGACTTTTTTTAACAGTTTGAGTGTCCCCACTTTTCAGACCATTAACTTTTTTCAAGACATATTTTCTCTTAAAACCTAGTTACGTAAAGATATTATCTGTATTATCAAGACATATTTGCTCTTAAAACCTAGCCACCCAAAGATATTATCTGTATTATCAAGACATATTTTCTCTTAAAACCTAGCCACCCAAAGATATTATCTGTATTATCAAGACATATTTTCTCTTAAAACTAGCCACCCAAAGATATTATCTCTAACTAGCTTAACTTTATAGTGGCCGTTTAATCTTAAACATTACTGATTGATCCTTTTTCTCCTTAAAGGACAAACACCCACCCATATACATGCACTTAACACATTCTATTTCCCCCCTTTTTTCTCTGACCATATTCTCAGATAACCATTGTATTACATTTATAACAATGGCCAGAGATCTAATCAGCTTCTTTTCTCCATCTTTTTTGGACCTCATCTACTACCAACCTACACAAGAGGAGACCTTGATGAATCCTCTCCTCCTGCCCTCTCATTAATTTGTCTGTCTATCACTTTGAAATTAATTTTACAAACTGCGTAGATATAATTTGGTTCTGGTGTTCATAGCCATTAATCCCTTGTTTGTTTACCAACTCCTCTTATACTTGGAGTATCGTTCTGCTTTTTCTCTAGCTTGTCAATAAACTAAACAATAAACTCCATTAAGAAGAATTATAAACACAGTGACTCAGATTCATAGAAGGAATCATCAAAGCCATCAACAACTGTGACAGAGAACACGAGGTGAGTGGCGAACGTCAAGGCCTGCCGTATCTCGAAGGAAGCGGGTTAGGCTTTGCCTGACATGTCGGACTGTAGAATCGAACCCGCTTCCTTCAGAATGCAAACATTGTCACCGAAGTCTAGAAGCTACAGTCCCGGATGTAAGCGCCAGGTGCCCGGATGATGGCTATGATGATTCCGGCGGTCGGGTTTGGCTCGAGAATCTCGTGCGTGGGGTGCAGACACCCGGATGTTGAAAGAAAAATTGTATAAGTAGAAGTGGGGTGACGACAGCAGCAGTTGCGATTTTTCAGCTGCTAAAGATGTTTGAGTTGCTGGTTTTGCGACGACGACGGATTTTGTGCTATAGATTTTGTGACGGCGACGACATTGTTGAACCCCCTCTCTTCAACAAGTCGAATTTATTTTTTCCACTCTATTTTCTTTTCTTTTTCATACTAGAAGCTATTTCAGCTTAGAGGTTGTATAATATCATCACATAATGGCGGACGCCATGTTCGACCTCAAACTCATTCCTGAATTCGACGGCTCCACATCTGTGGTGGACTGGGTCGAGAAAGTGGTGCTGACGTGTCGCTTATGTGGGGTCAAGCAGGTCGATCTAGTCATCCCCCTGCGACTGATGGGAGGCGCTCTGGACGTATACCAGCAGCTAAAAGACGACGAAAAAGCTGATGTTGTACTGATTAAGGCTGCGCTATACAAAGCCTTTGCGATGGACCCCTGCACTGCGTATAAACGTTTCACAACCCGGATGTTGATGGCAGGCGAGACGGTGGATGTCTTCTTTGCGGCACTGAAGAAGCTGGCGGTTTTGTTTGGGGGATTGCCTGAACGTACCTTTGTATACGCATTTGTGGCAGGACTCCCGGCTCGAGTGAAACAATTGTTGAGGGCGTCCACCAGTATAGAGGCAACGCCGGTGGAGCATTTGCTTGAGCGCGCACGGGCTATCGTCCGGGATGAGGCAGAGCTAGGGCAGCCAATTGCAATGGCTGCGCAGACGGCCCAGAGTGGCCATACAACTCCCCCCAGGCTGGACCATCAAGTCAGAGTGAATTGCTTCCGTTGTGGAAGGCGTGGCCACAGGGCTAAGGAGTGCAAGATTAGCACGGACGAAAGACGTAGGCGCATACGCTGCTTCAAATGTCGCGGCGTCGGACACATGGCCTCAATCTGCCGGGAAAATGAGCCAGGGGACAAGATGTCAACGCCGCTCTGCTCCCCGGACAAGAAGTGAACAAGGTGCAACCAATCATCCGAGTCCTCGTCGACCAAACGCCTAGCTCGGTGCTTCTCGATTCAGGCTGCTCTCGCACCATAGTGAGCGCAAGACTATGCCGCACCTGGAGGAAGAGAAGCATTAAAGTAACGACCATAGATGGTGATACCCGGGCATGCTGTGGAGTAGGATCAGTGAGGATTCATACTGACTCTGGTGCATCTGCTAAGATCAATGTATTGGTGACGAGAAAACATTTACTGGACTTCGACCTACTGCTCGGATATGACGCCATCAAGGCACTGGGCGGTGTCCTGATTACACGAGGTGGAACTGTGCAATTCCTGGAGGCCCCGGTGTGTGCCGCGCTTCACATCGATCTTCAGGGTAGAGTTCAATCAACGCCAGAAGATCTGGACTGCCTCGTGGAAATGGACGGATAAGGAGGCACCAACCAAACTACGGAATAGCGTCGCAGAGTACCCCGTATCCGCGAACGTTAGGAACGCATACGAGCAGGAGCTTGACGCCTGGATCAAAGATGGCTGGTTGATCCCGTACCCCGACCAAAAGCTTGGGCCTCCTAAAGGTCTGATCCCTTTAATGGCAATAGTGCAGCAGAACAAGTCAAAGGTGCGACCAGTTATGGATTACCGCGAGCTCAACAAATATATTGAGGCTTACACGGCTGATGCCAATGTATGTGCAAGCAAGTTGCGGGAGTGGCGCCAGAAAGGATCAAACGTGTCGTTGCTGGATCTGAGAAAGGCCTATCTGCAGGTGCGGGTCGACGAAACATTATGGCCATTTCAGACGGTGGTGTTTCGTGGCAAACGGTACTGCCTAACCAGGCTGGGCTTCGGCTTGAATGTGGCGCCACAAATCATGAAGACCATCATTGGTGCTGTGCTGTCCCAAGATGAAACTGTCAAAAAGGCGACGTCGGCGTACCTCGATGACATTTACATCAATGAAGATGTGAAGCAAGCGTCACACGTTCGAGCGAAATTGGCACAATTTGGCCTGGTTTGCAAGGATCCAGAACGGCTTGAAGACGGAGCGCGCGTACTAGGCCTGGATGTTAGGGGGGGGAGGCATCCTGCGATGGAGACGAGGAAGTGTGGTTCCAGGCATTCCTGAAGTTCTCACAAGGCGGACTGTTTTTTCCCTGTGCGGAAAACTTGTGGGACACCTGCCAGTGTGGTTGGCTTCGTGCAGCAGTGGGTGTAATAAAACGCCGGGCGAATGCTGTGACCTCAGGATGGGACGATGAAACAAGTGATGCCCTCCTCACCCGAATGATTGCAGAAAGTGTTGGGAGAGCAACACACGAGGACCCTGCCAGAGGAGAATGGTGCGTTAACGGGGAAGAAATTAATGTATGGGTCGATGCCAGTTCATTGGCGTTGGGAGTCCTGTTGGAGAGGGACGGGGCTGTGTTGGAGGATGCGTGTTGGTTACGGCCCATGAATGATGCCCAGCACATCAACTTAGCTGAGTTGGACGCCGTGCTGAAAGGCGTCAACCTAGCTCTACAGTGGCAGGCAAAGAGGCTGCACCTGCACACTGATTCTCTCTGTGTCTACCATTAGGTGTCCGACACGTTGAATGGCAAAGCAAGGATACGCACCAAGGCAGCAAGCGAGATGCTGATAAGGCGGAGGCTAGACACCCTAAAGAACCTAGTTTCGGAGTATGCCCTGACAGTCAGCATAACACTGGTCGCGTCGTACTGCAATCTTGCCGACCAGTTAACACGAGTGCCGCACAAATGGTACGTTGCTGTAAAGACGAGTACTGAGCCCGTTGGTCAAACCTGCGCTGCCATAGGGAGCTCGATGGACCGGCAGCAGATTAAAGACATCCACGTGCAGAGCGGGCACCCAGGCATCAAGCGGACGCTGTATTTCGTGAGACGCGTCGACCCAGCGGTGACCAAGGCAGAGATTAAACGAGTCGTAAAAGACTGCGAGGTGTGCCAGTCGATTGACCCAGCACCAGTACGATGGCGAAAAGGACGACTGGACATAAATGATGCGTGGCAAAGGGTGGTAATGGATATCACCCATTATGGTAGCAACCACTTTCTTACCCTCATCGACTGTGGACCCACCCGTTTTGCGATTTGGAGACCGCTGGCACGGCAAGACTCAGCGAGCGTTCTTAAACAGTTATCGTCCGTCTTTTACGAACGAGGTGCACCAGAGGAAATATTGACGGACAATGACACAGCCTTTTGCAGCCAGCAAGTAAGACAGTTTCTGTGTGAATGGGGGGTCCGACTACGGCTGCGATGCGCGTATGTGCCATCAGGCAACGGTATCACGGAAAGAAGTCACGGCAGTATTAAAAGAATTGCCGCTAGGAAGCAGTGCACCATTGAGGAGGCAACATACTGGTACAATGTGACGCCGAAGGACGGGGTGTCCCGGTAACCGCACCCGCGAATGCCATCCACACGTACCGGGTGCGGGTAAAAGGAATAGACGTTGCGCAGTCACCTGTCGACGAAGTGGTTTGCGAGCCATATGCTGTGAGGGATTCCGTTTGGGTGAAACCCCCAGGCAGTCGATGCACCACCCGATACAAGCGGGGGCGAGTGACTGGTGTGGTCAGTCAGCAATCTGTGCTGATTGACGGAGTCCCGCGTCACATACGCGATCTCCGCTCTGCTGTAGAGGTGGATTATTCATCTACCGATGAAGATGATGAGCCATCTGACGACGAGTTGTTATTGAATGTCGCCAATGATCCCCCCGAAGACACAACCGCTAGCCCGTCGGACGATTCAGAGGCAGAAGCCGTGGTGCACGTACCGCTTAGAAGGAGCGCGAGAACAAAAAGGCCACCCCCAACATGCACAGTGTGTGATCCTGAGATCAGGGCGAGTGTGACAGAGAACACGAGGTGAGTGGCGAACGTCAAGGCCTGCCGTATCTCGAAGGAAGCGGGCTAGGCTTTGCCTGACATGTTGGACTGTAGAATCGAACCCGCTTCCTTCAGAATGCAAACATTGTCACCGAAGTCTAGAAGCTACAGTCCCGGATGTAAGCGCCAGGTGCCCGGATGATGGCTATGATGATTCCAGCGGTCGGGTTTGGCTCGAGAATCTCGTGCGTGGGGTGCAGACACCCGGATGTTGAAAGAAAAATTGTATAAGTAGAAGTGGGGTGACGACAGCAGCAGTTGCGATTTTTCAGCTGCTAAAGATGTTTGAGTTGGTGGTTTTGCGACGACGACGGATTTTGTGCTATAGATTTTGTGACGGCGACGACATTGTTGAACCCCCTCTCTTCAACAAGTCGAATTTATTTTTCCACTCTATTTCCTTTTCTTTTTCATACTAGAACAACTAACCAAACTAAGGCTAAGGTTTCCACTCTACCCAGGAGATACATCTTAAAGGATTTATCACAAAACAATGACATACACATCAACCCCTCTGATAAAGGTGGAGGAGTGGTCATCATGAATTCCAAACAATACAAAGACAAAATGCTTGAACTTTTCAATGATTGTAACACCTACGAAATAATCCCAAATAGCACAATCACTTTCAACAAAACATTAAAAAACTAATTAGCAATACAGATAAAACTTGGCTATGGTAGTTATCATCCTATTATCCCCACTATTTATGGTCTCACTAAAACACAAAAAACAGGGATTCCATTAAGACCCATAATTTCGGGAATTGGAACCGCCCATCATAATATAGCTAAATCTCAAGCCAAAATACTTACCCCTTCTTAGGCACAGTTAGTAAATCACATATAAAAAATTCTAATAGCTTAATTGAAAAAAATAAGAAATATAAACATGAATAACAAATGTCTAGCAAGCCTAGATATTAAATCACTTTACACAAATATCCCCATTGACAAATGTATCGCTCGTTTAGAAAACTATCTCAATAAAATTAATATTCCATTACCATTAACCTGTAAACAAAATAATCCAAATTTGCAAACTTTGCACTAAAAACTGTTTCTTCCAATATAACAGCATTTTATATAAGCAGAAATTCGGCCTACGCATGGGTTCACATTTGAATGAGGTTTTAGCATGTTTATTTCTAGAACTTTTAGAATCAGGTCTTTTTCTGCTACATTGATGATATATATATATATATATATATATATATATATATGGTCTTCAGGATAAATTTGACATATTTGGTTATTTTTCTCCGTAGGTTGGAGGTATTGATGTACACTATGCATCATTTAAAAGTTTGGACCCTTTTCATTCATATACGTGATGATAGATAGAATGGATGACTGGAACCCACCTGAATCATGGAAGAGAATAACTTGTATCATGATGATCTGCACCGGCCATCAAAATAAGGAGTTAGTTATGGGTGCTGCCCAATGCTCCCTGAACACTGTAAAAACAATCAGGCATGAACTGGAGAATTTCAAAGGAGACTACGAGGCTGTGGCTAGAAGCAACATAACAGAAGATATTATTCCGTTCATACAACAGATTCCACGAAAATCTGCAGATAAAAGGAGGACCCTGGTATTGGAATTCGGGCTTTGTCACATGAATTGAATGTTTCAGCCTCTACCATGAAGCTTGCACTCAATGAAGACCTTCACTACTACTCATACAAGTGTCACAGAAGTGGGCCGGGAAAATCTTCTGACAAAGGCGAAGAAACTTCTGAACAAAGTGAAATATCCTGCTGAACCACAATCTGGTTCTTTTCCGATGAGAAAAACTTTTGCTAAGATCAAAAGCCCAACACACAGAATAACAGATGGCTTGCATACAGTCCAAAGGACACTCCTCGTGTCATGCAGACTAAATTTCCACAAACTGTGATGGTCTTCGGATCTGTGTCCTCTGAGGGTGATGTGATGCCTCCGCATTGTTTCAGAGAGGTTATCAGGTTGAATTCAGATGCCTGATAACAAGAGTAGCCAATGGTAGGCCGTATGTATGGCAGTAGGATTTGGCCCCCTGCCACACCTCTGGGAAAAATCAAAAATGTTTTTTGGGCGAATTTTTACGACTACATCAGTCCTACTATTTGGCCTTTGAACCCCCCAGATCTTAATCCCATGGATTATTATGTATGGGACGCTGTTGAGACAGACACCAATTGCCGTGCCAGTACTACAAAAGCCCAGTTAATCAATAGAATTAAGGTAGTTTTTGAAACCCTTTCCAGGGAAACTGTAACAGCTCGCTCCAGTTTCCGGAGCAGGATTGATGCTGTGATTGACGCTAATGGCGGTTATTTTGAGTGAAACTTGTTGACAGGAGTGTAACCTGTTGAATTTCTTTACAATCCATTAAATTTTGTAGTTGCCAAGCACTTTTTTCCCCCTTATGAAACTGTCAAATTTCTCTCGAACACCCGGTGTATATATATATATGGTGATTGCCGCTTCTTGACAGAATAAGGCCATTTCTACAAGTAGTTCAGTTGAGAGCAGTTGTGAGTGCGCAGATGGCCCACGGGTCCAGCTTTTTTTTTTTTTTTTAATTATGTACCCTGTCACACATGTGAGACCCTCGACATACAGGCCCTGCCACACAGGTCAGAGTTCAATGTAGGAAATGTTTGCATGGTGTCCGTCATGTGTTGCTTCAGAATGGAGGGCTCTAGTCAACTTACCTCATACTTCTTACAGCTATCATCAGCCTGTCTTTCCATGAGGATGTGTATCCAGCCCACCCCCTTCTGTCAATTGGTCCTTATAGCTGAAACTGATTTCTGCAAGGGCATCGATGTCGGCCCCATATCGAAATGCTCCCCTGTCACAATACTAGTATGTAGTTTCCCAATCTCTCAAGATCGGGAGGTGTCCAGACATTCCAGGAGGCTATTGTTAGCGTTGTTTTGTGTTGTAGTGTTTTGTTTTCAGCCCAGCTAATGTGGACATCCGTCGAAGCGATGGTTTCTGTCCAGCTTGATAGCTGATCCGGCATTTGTTTAGGTTATCTTTTCTAGACACTCCTCAAATGGCTGGGTGAACAGTGTTAACCAAGGGGCTGTTATTCACCTGCAACCTCGCCGAGGCATGTTGCTAACCCGTCAGGCCTACACAACTCACCGTTCCTCCATAGCTCTGAGACTTGTAGAAATATCTGCACGTGTTTTGTTTTACATGTTGTGCGCTTGTGCGACACGCACCGCATGCTCTCCTTCCCAAAGTCAAGTATCAGTGACAAGCCGAGGCATGATGACTGAGAGACTTTGGGGAACGCAGGTGGATAATCTGACGAGATCTACGGGTCCACCACACCGGGGGAAAAAAAAAAAAAGGTCGGATGTGAGCACGTCGAGTGTCCGATTCAAGTTTCTTTCTTTCCTGTCACACATGAACCTCTTTCTAGGTTTCCAATCGCATGCGACCGTATGTGATCGATAATCCCAGCCCTCGACAGGCAGGCCCTGCCACACAGGTCAAACATGTGGTCAGTCCCAGATGTAAGAGACGTTTCCATGCGGTGTCATGTGCCGCATACGCAGAGGCCACTTTAGGATGGGGTGCACGAGCTGCCTTATCTCAGTTCCATACAGCTACCATGAGGCTGCTTATACAAAAGAATGTGTACCCGGACCCCACCTCTGTCAATTGGTCCTCCTCGCTGAAGCGAACTTCCGCAGGCTCAAGATGTCTGCCCCATATCAAGGGTTCTTTGCCACAGCTCCAGTTCATTGTCCAGGGCCCCGGGAGATTGTAGCCCAGGTTTGTTGTAATGTTTTCTTGCTTTCATTCTATTAATGTGAACAGCCACCAGACGCAGGCTACCGACCAGCTTGATATTTGCTCCTTCCCAGATATCTGGGTGGGCAGTCCTACCCAGGGGCTACTCAGTCACTCATGGATGTAGAAATATCTGCACATGGTGACATGTTGTGCGCTTGTGCAACACGCTCAACATGCTCTCCTTCCCCGAAGACTGGAATCAGTGACAAGCCGAGGCAAGATGACTGAAAGTATTTGGGGAGCGCAGGTGGATGATCTCTCGAGATCTACGGGTCCACCACACCGTGAAAAAAAAAAAAAAAAAAAAAGTTTTTCCTAAGTTTTAACTTGTTTAAGTCCACAGGTACAATTTTCTATTAGAAAATTGAGAGCTTATGAAATGGATGCAAATATTGTACAAACAAAAATACACCGGCATTTAAGAAAATAAATTTTTACACTTAGCTTTCGTCAAAGAGCTGGCTATAGCATGACTTTGTGTCACTATAACTTTTGGCTGACTAACTTTCAACAACCAATGCCTATATAGTGAGGAAGTGGGGGTACTGATTTAGATTTTGGCCATTTTAACTTATTTGAGAGTGAGAGAGGGGTGAAATTGATTTTTTTTTTATATATATATAAATTCACCTTCAATATATATATATATATATATATATGTGTGTGTGTGTGTGTGTGAAAAATATAAATAGAAAAGGTAGAAAACCATCACAAATAATTCAATTAATATTTCATCTTTATTAAAAAAACTTCATCAGAATAATAAATAAAAATATAATAAATAAATAAAGATGAAATATTAAGTTGTACACATGAAATGGTTTTTATCACTTTATCTACCTTTTCCAGTTATATTTTTCACATTGTCGGATTTGTTTGAAAATGTTTATATATATATATATATATATATATATATATATATATATGTGTGTGTGTGTGTGCAGTATAAGTCTTCACATATGCTTCTAAATTATTTAGTAGAGAATTTATGGAAAAGGTAAGACATCTGTTTAATCCTAATTTTTTTTTGGATTGTTCAATTTTCAATTTCCTAATATTTTCACATATATTAAATTTATACTTAAAAAAAATCCAGTAAAAAATTTTTTTTTTCACAATAAGATTTCTCTTTGAAGGTTCTTTTTCCCCCACTTAAGAATTTTTTGAGAAAATTTTTTTCATAAATTCACAACTATATATATATATATATATATATATATATATATATATATATATATAGAGAGAGAGAGAGAGAGAGAGAATGAGAGAGAGTGAGGGAGGGAGAGAGAGAGGGAAGGAGGTAGATAGAGACCTCACCCCTATAGTCACTTACCATTTTTGATCCCACAAATAAGATTTTAAGGATCCTTACAATTGATAAATAATAATAATTTCATCATTCATATTTATTTTTCTTATTTGTTGCATTAGATCTGATTATTGTGTTTGACAAAATTGAAATGTAGTTTCAAAAGATAGAAATAAATTATTTTAACAAAAAATAACAACAAACAATATTTTGTAAGTTTTGACTATTATCTTCATCTTCAGTGATTTTTTTTTTAAACACTGAGATAAAGAAAATTTGGTTTATTTTTCAGCATCAAATTCATCATTTGGAAACAAAATAAAAATAGTTTGGATTTTCATATCAAATACTTCTTTTAATTTTTTTTTTTTATCATTCATAATGTACAAGTGAACATAAAATCAGGGATCAAACTAAATATTTGTTTCAAAAGTGATCCTCCATTTTATGACCTTAAAAAATCCATTAGAATACAATGTTTATACATTCTGCTGATTTTAAGGAGAAAACCTCCAAATCTTGTTTGGTATGGAATGAGCGCAAATTTAAACTACCCCCCCCCTACTGCAATAGATAAGGCTGCAACTGAAACATTGGTGTTGAAGGTGATCATCATATTTGTTAGGATTTTCTGAAAAAAACATGAAATTTACAATTAAAAAAAGTAGAAGGGTTAATTTAGTACATTATTGAAAAAATAATGCACAGAAGAAATGAAATGAAGAGTGTAATTGTAGGTTAATGAATATTCATAGATAAACAGTGACTCTCACTCTCTCTGGTACAGTTGTTGATTTTGTAGTAGCAGTTTTGTGAATTGATTACACTCTCTCTCTCTCTCTCACACACACACACACAGAGGGTGTTCATTAAGTCCTGTAGCAGTTTTTAAATTTAATAACTCATGCTGTAAAAACAATAGAATTATTTTGTAGTCATATAAATATTTTAAACATTTTAATTAACTCTTCTTAATTAAAAAAACAAAAAAAAACCCTGAAAAACATTTCTAGTAATTGAAGCAATATCATTATGGATATTTATGTAGATTTAGAGAGGACAAGAACTGATTTGAAAAATGTGTTGATAAAGATGGCAGCCATGTTGAAATGCAATAATCAAGAATAAAACTTCAAGAATTGAATATTCATTTGGTTTTTATTTGATCATTTGTACAATGGGAGTTTTTAAATTTCAAATCTGCTGCAGGGCTTTAGGAACACTAAATATATATATATATATACACACACACACATACGAGGATGGCTAAAAAGTTAATTTGATGACCTCATATTTGCTGTTGATGACTTTTTTGGCCAATGGGATGCAAATACTACAACACTGATGGAAGAAGTGTATGGACTGCAAGGGGGACTATATAAAAAAATAAAGCTCATTTAGTCTCATTCTATGAGAGATTCTGGATTCTTATGAACTTTTCAGCTGACCCTAATATATTTATGTATGTATGTATGTATGTATATATATATATATATATATATATATATATATGTATGTATGTAGTTTTGAGAAAATTTGTCACAAAAAAATCTGTGAATGTATCATTTAGTTTGAAGGTTTTTTGCTTTTTTTATTAAATCGTTTTTATGAAGAAACTGAAAGACAAAACTTGTCAAAATTATTGTTTTCTGTCAATGATAACATATTTCATATAAATGTATGTATATGTATGTATAAAATAGAATAAAACAGAGTTTCATGTGGCTGATCCTCAGGTGAGCCAGTATCAGTTGTGACTTTTTATCCCGTTTTATTCTATTTCATAGTTTAGAGATTGTCATATTGCTCTGAATTTTTGCACATAAAGTATTTTATTGATTTGAAGTACATTTAGCATTGAAATATATATATATATATATATGTATGTATGTATGTATGTATGTATTATTTTGGTTGTTAAATGAAGCATAGATTATCAAAAACAGACCAGTTGTGCCAGAACAGGATCAAATGTAATGTAAATATTTTTTCCTTTTTATGCAAATCCATATTAAAATTTTCAGTCCCAATGTTTTCTTTCAGCAGAATCCATAGCATATCGACATGTGCGCTCATGAAGGTTTATCAAAAAGTTACTGTAAGATGTTGTCATTTAAATGTTTTCGACTCTTATTATTATTTCGGAAAAAGTTCACATACAAAAAAATAAAATAAAATCTGAAATTTGAAAATGTCTCAACATTTTCCAATCTTGATTTTATATCATACGAGTTATCTCCCTTGCATTTTAAAGCCTAGGTTGTTGCTGCTGCCGCTATACGTCTACTTAGCAGATTATCGTAGAACTTTGGCAACGAATTCCGACACCAATCTGTAAAATCCCTGATCAAAATTCGAAGAGAATCCGCTCTGGGAGCTTGTCCGTCCCATGGAGAAATTTCCAGTGGGTGAAGTGCTTGGCTGCTGGCTTTGTGTCCCCAGGGTAGGCCCACATGGAGACACGGGTGTTGTCGTTCCCTTTCGCATGTGTCGATGCATCGACTGGAGGAATGTGTTCTGAAAGAAAAGACAAACAATTAGGTTTTCTTAAACTTTTTTTTTTTTAAATTCAGTCATATTATTCCACAGATTAGAAAAATTGTCATCAAAAAGCTCCATGGCCGAAGCCTTAAAATTTTAAAATTTAAATGAAGACATATGAAGAGGTGGGCATATTTGATAATAAAGTGACAACTTGAAACATTCAAAAATCAAAACTTTTTAAATGCTTCTTCTTTTTTTTAAACTCACTCCCATCAATTCTATAAAGATATGAATAATTCTAATTTGACATTTGTTTCTACTAAAAAAAAGAAAAAAAAAAGAACAAAATCTATTGAAATATTTTATTACAAAAACTAAAAGCAGATTTGAAGGATTTTTGGAGGCGCTTGCAGTGTAATGGTTATCATTGTAGGAAATGGACTGGGCAACCAAGTTCAAATCCTCAACTGTTTGCATTATATATATATATATATATATATATAAGCAACCCCTCCACACAAGCAGAATGTTGTGTGTGTGTGTGTGTGTGTGTATATATATATATATATATATATATATATATATATACATACACACACACACAGATGCTGATAGGTATGCGTCCAGTGTCCCTGATACACAAAAATCTAAAAGGACGCAGTAAAATCATATCCATGCATCCCAGTATTTTTCTTTTTTTCTTCCCTCACCATTTCAAGCTAACTGTAAATACATTTCAATAATTTCTTAGAAATGAATCAAACAGGATAGGTTACAAGATAGGAGTTAGACGACTTTAGTTGGGACTCATAAATTTTCCTCGGGACCCATTCAAAGCAAATATATGCATTCCAGGATGCACTAAATCAAAAAGCTATCAGCATCACTGTATATATATGTATATATATATATATAAGCACAATGTAACTTATCTACCATATCAATGGGAACAGTTGGCAGTTTTGTAGTGTAAAAACATTTTAGTTACAACATATGGATTCATTCATCTTGGCACTCCCCCTTTGGGTAAAGGTTTGTCTTTTCTTTTTTTTTTTTTAAAGAATACAAACGTAGAAACAAAATGGGTACAGTTGACCCCAAATTCAAATTGTCACTTTTGGTTATTTTATGCAGGAAATCTTTTTTGTCTTTTTTTCTTCTTGTCAGAGGTACATCCACAGAATCTTGAAAGATTTTAGAAGCATAACAAAATAATCCATTTACTTACAAGATCAGCGCTTAGTTCTCTCTTGAGCATTTGTTTGTCTCTTGCAGATAAACTTGGTTCTTTCAGGTAACGACATGCTTGGGACATGATCAACAGCAAAGAATTTTCAAGAACAAATAAAACCAGATTTCTACAAAGAAAACAGAAAAATTATTGACAATTTTAGAAATCTGGGATGAAAAACTGTTCAAAACTTTTGGCAATGATCTTCTTAAAAAATGTCTTCTTTTTATTTGTATGATCCAAATTATTTCATGGAGAGAGAGAGAAGAAAATATCTAAAATAATTTTAAAGTAGTGGAGATTCTATAAGAATATCTAAGTAAGATATAAGAATTAAGAAACATTTCTAAGAAATTTCCTTAAATATTTATAGGCATTTTTTTTCAGGAGATTATCATTTTTATCATATTTGTATTTTACAAAAAAAAAAGAAGAAAAGATTAAGTGACTGATGTTATCCTTGTGTGTTGTAATATAACAAAAGTTATTAAATGAGTAATAACCAAAGTAGAAGTTGGAAATGAAATAGAATCTTTATAACATTAAGAAAATACAATACTTGCCAGAAGAAAGGTAAACCACTGATATAAGACTACTCAGTATAATAGTCCTGTATTTATGAAGATTGGCCATACTCATTAATGTTCATAAGTAAGGGTATATAACATTTTGAAGATTATTGTTAATTTTCAAAATCTGTTTTTAAGAGGTAGGGGGCAACAAACCTTTTTTGAGAAAGTGCGTGAGTACATTGGGGATGATCTGACAAAATTTCCATCCCATTAAATTTTTTTAACAACAATTTATAATTTTTGTAATTATTTCACAGAGAAAGAGAGAAGACTTGAACAGTGTATTTGGCAACAAGTTTAATTAAAGCTGGAATTCACTTTTGGCCATAAAATAAATAAATATTGGAAATTAATAAATTTATTGGGGTTTCACAATTATATTTCACAATAATAGGGCCGGTTTAGCTCAGTTGGTAGAGTGTCCGACTAGGAAGCACAAGGTTCTTGGTTCAATACCGGCCTTTGCCAACTCAGTGTATAAATAGTATGTGCAGTAAAGTAAGGAGCTGATGGTAGGTGTGGCGCTCCACCTCGGGTGCAAAAACAATTTCCTGGATCTAGCACTAATGAAAAGGGGATAGATTCCCTTGCTGTCTGACTGATACTGACTTTAGGCCACCCCAACAACTTTTTACTTCACAATTACATTATACAATACATTCTGAAAAGCAATTAAAATATTGAAGGGAACAAAAATTGGGATCTTGTGCACAAATTTGTTTATAAGAGAATTTTTTATTCACTGAGACTTTTTAAAAAAATTTTTTTTTTTTTAATTTTTTTTTTTTTTAGAAAAGACTGTTTTACTAAAGTTTCAAAACTGATGAAGTATCTTTTTATTTTTTATGATTAGGTATAGGCACTTTGGAGGGAGTAGGGTGGATATATCACACAAGATCCAAAATTTGTAAGTAATATGACTTGATTTACTCTCTACACCAAAAAGATGTGCTGGAGGTATTAAATAAGGATCATATTTAATGAATTTATCTTTCAAGGATTCAAAATGGCTGATACAGGGTGTATTTTGCAAAGAAAAGTGTTCATGAATACATTCAGAATATGAGGTTAGGCAAAAACATTGTCTATTTAAAAACTAAAGTCTTGAAATATAAAGATGGGGGAAAAGATCTACTTACTTTGGGATTACTTGGCCAATCGACTCATTACCTTTCTGTGGAGAAGCAGCACGTGGGTCAACCTAAGAATAAAAGACAAATATTAGCATTATCATGTGAAAGAACAGAATAAAGAGTGAATGAAAAAAAGAAATGAAATGAAGGAAAAAAGAGGAAATGAAGGAAAAAAAAAAGATGAAATGTGATTGTTGTTAAGATCTGGTATAATGCCTTGAGGAAGAGTTCATGAATTGGGGAGGTGGATAACTTTTTTCTTTTATACCAGTTACAATATTTAAAAAAATGAATGAAAAAAGTGGAAATAAATAAAAAAATGGGGAAAAAAGATGACAATTAAACCTGCTCTCAAATCAAACTTATTTGATGGGTGGTTAGACCCCTGACAGGATGAAAAATAAAACCCATTAAAGGTCTGATGAACACCTCTTATAGGGTCAATGGGCCAAGTGCGTACACACACATGCTATGAATCAGAAGAAAGAATTGTATCTCACTGCTCAGAAGATTCATTGATACATTGATACATTGATCATTGATTCATGAAATCCTGCCTTGATGTTAAGAGGGCGGGTTTGAAGCTGTACAATTCCTTACTAACCTAAAATCTATCAAAGCAAAAGGATGTTTCTTCTAAACAACAGGAACCATCCTCAAGGCAGATAGAAAATAAGAGAACCACTGTAAAACTTAACAGATCATTGAGATGATCAAGCTTGCCCAAAGGTGACCTGGAACTGTTAAAACTTCATAGCTGATTGGACTTTATTGTCCAATTGTAGATTGATTGCTGCTTTAACTCAATGGACAAGCTGACCTTCATTCTCACAGGTCAGGAATCATTTAAAACAAATGATCATAGTTGTTGGATTGCCCCCCCCGGCAATTCCACCAATGGGTAATTCCATGTCAAATCACCCACCCCCTTTAATTTTTCTGAAATTTTGTCCAGTTATGGACTATATTAAAGTTAGAAGTTCCCCAAAATTTGAGTTTCCAATTCCAAAAATTCTGAGCAAAAATCAAACTATCTTCTTGGTACAAATAATGTTCAATATATGTGAAATAATAATAGAAAATTTTTTTTGTCATAGATGCAGGGGCACATTGGGATATTGATCTTGCTAAGAAAAAATTAGAAATCATCAGTAACTTAAAATTAGTTGACTTTAAGACTGTTTTGATGGCATTTTTGGATTCCTTGGTCAAAAATGCTTCTATAAACCAATTTTTAGGAGTAGGGAAGCTCTAGAACCTATTTTACAGACAAAAATAGGTTAAAAAAGGTCGCCATTTTTCGCAACCCTCTCCTCAAATTTGGAGAGCTAAAAGTTGACATAACTCCAGCAATTTTTGGAATTGGAAGCTCAAATTTTGGGAATATTCTAACTTTAACATAGTCCATAGCTGTACAAAAAGATTGAAGGTTTTTCTGGCTGATTTGAATGGAATTATCCCAGTATAGATTTAAGAAAAAATCATAAATTACCTTAGGCAAGAACATCATACACATGTTGATACAGGCTAGCAAGGTTCCAAATGTTGGCTGAGCATCTTGGTCAATGGAAGGAGCATTAAAGCCAATTGCCAAAAAAGGGTCATATTGGCTGATATCCATACTCTGCAATGAATCAAAAGATATCAACTTATCAAGTGATCAATTAACAAAAATCTTTAAAATGTTTACTTAGAAATTTTAAAATTGTCAAGTAAAAATCTGAGGTAAAAAGTCAGAGTTAATGTGAAAAGCAAATATGGTGATTTATACAAAAAAGAGAAAGTTATTATACAGAATGATTTACAGCAATGTTTACCAACAGGGTCCATAATTAGTATGCTAAATAGTTGTATTACAAAGGAATACTTGAAACCATACAACTGTATTAATTAGTTGTATTACAAAGGAATACTTGAAACCATACAAGGAATACTTAATATCAGATAACTGTGCAAATAAATGATTATAGATAAATAAATAAAAAAGTGCAATTAAAAAAACAGCAAATGGATCATTGAAATTGAACATTTACAAATGAATTCAAATTATGACATTAAATAACCCATAAGGAGTTGATGTGCCATTAAATAAATAAACCAAACAATGCATTGACACTTGCCTTTTTTCAGAGAAGCCATTTTTTTTATTAAGTTAAAGGGTTCTTAACAACTCCCTAAGGTGGAGGGGTTGGATAAATACAGTCTAGAGATATTATGATTTTGTGTTATAAGAATATTATGTTGATATTCTGGTCGTAGCAGGAAAACAAAGTATCTAAGTGTGATTCCTGAAGATTCATTTTACTGCTACTACTTTCTCATTCTACTAAAAAGGTACCACACAGCCTGAAACCTCTTGAAAAAAGGAATGAGTCAATTTCTGGTACAATTATCAAGATTGGTTAATTTTATGTCACCTCAATACTTGTTAGGTCAATTTGATCCCAAAGTCAGTTGACTTCTTCTATTCTTAATATATTTGCACAGTTGTATGTATTCCCATCTAATACTAAGTATTTTCAAAGAAATATCTATGCAGAAAATATTAGGAGTGGGGTTTAAAAAACAAAAACAAATTGACCTGTCATATTGAAAAGCAAAAGAGATTAATATTAAATTAAAATCCTAGACATTTACATTTAATTTTCTGACAATGTCCATGGGAAATGTATGAATCCATCTTGTCTTCCTCATCTACAAATATGGGTATTTACCCAGTGCACCAGAATGATATATGTTGTAGTAGTAGTTGTCATTAGTTCAGAAACAATACACACAGGTTGTATATTCACAGGGAGCTGTTTATTTCTTTGATGCTCGGGAGTTCTTTTTTAGAGGGAAGGACAGATAGAAAGAGAGAGTGGGTACTGTCAAATTACACTATCCTAATTCATGTTTGCTACTACTATATCAGACTCATCCGGGGGAACCAGGAGCCACATCAGACTCCCACTAGAGCCAAGGCGAAAAGGGGCAGATTTTTCTCCTCTCCAGTTTCTCGTCCCAGCATCACATCCGTGGCCGGTCAAAACCCAGAACTTCCGATTTTATTGTTAAATTTATTTCCGGGTTCATTCTACGGTCATTGCTGTTACCCCATTGTGTGTTTACTCTTCCAAATTTTAACCTTTGTTTATTCTTATTTCTTCTTCCTCTCTTTTTTCCTTTCAATCCCCAAATTCTCCATAGACCATAATAATTATGCTACAGTAGGGCAGATTGGGCTCTTTAGCTTTGGTACAATAACCAATCTAGGAGAAGAAAAACTCTGACTTTGAACCAGATTTACTCTGCTTAAAAAAATTGAACTTGTGTCACATTCTGTAGTGTGATAGAGGGGTTGGGTAAATATAAATGTACACTCACCTGATCCATAAGCATCTCACACAGGTCAGGGGTAAATTGACGAAGAGATGACAAGCAGATTCCAATAATGTTCAAGATGCTGAAGAGAGAAAACAAAACACACAATCAGAATAAGAGAACAAAATATTTAAACATATATACAAGGGGGAGTCAAAAAGTAATGCTATTTTGTTTAAGACAGGAACATGTATCATACATCAAAATGAAGCTGATCCTCTGTGAATCACATCCCTATTTCTTCACATAGTCCCCGTTTCTCTCAATAGCAATGTTCCACCTTTGAATGAGAGTATGTATCCGTGCCCCATAAAATTCTGTTGACTGTTCTTTGGACAAGTTTACCATACTCTCCATTTTACCATTTGTCTCCATACTCACCAGATTTAGTGCCTTCAGACCATCATCTCTTCAGCCCCATGTAATAGGGTTTGAGAGGCAAACATTAATAGTGACGAAGAAATTAAATCTGTAGTGAAGAAGTGGCTCAAAGAACAGTTTAAAAAAGTGTGTTGCTCAAAAAGGGTATGTAAATATAAATTTCACAAACTTTTTCTGGACTTTGAGGCACTGTGCTGATGGTTGTTCTAAGTCATCATGGCTGGAATGTTGAAGGAATGCAGAAATTGGGGTCACAAGTTGACCCTGACGTTTACTTTCAAGATCCTCTCTTGGTCCTGTGTGCTAAAGACAAAAAAGAAAAGAAAAAATTAAGATGAAATATAATTTAATGATGTGGGGGTGGGGGATAAAATATCATCTTCTGAGAAAAGTGCAAATTGTTCAATATAACTGGAAAAGAAACAAAAAACAAAAAACAAATCTTTGGGTGTTGATGTTTATGGCTTTTGCCATTTGAAATGACCAAGCATCCTGTTACTGTAGCAACAGGATTGAACAAATTCAAAAATCATAAAATTACACTAAAAAACAAAAAAATAACTTTATCTGCTACTAAAAGGAAATTGTTCTCTTTTTAACTGAATCTGGAGCCCTGAATTCAAATCTCAAGTCAAGAAAGGTGGTAACTTTCTCCTATCAGTCAGATTTCTTTAATTCTTTTATTGTTATTGTATAAACCCGTTAGTTCAGTAACTATTACTTTATTTTCCCCTTTAATTTTGTCTACTTGTTCAGGGTCTTCAGACAAAAATGTGTTAAACCTTTCATTCTACATTTTACTAGCCATTTAGCCTAGGTTCTTTGCGTAAATTGGTCACCCCACGCCATTATTTGTAATTAAAGAAAGCCAATTTATATGCTGTATGGTTTCCTTTTCAATGTTATCCATAAAATGTATTTCTTCATTTCAGCTTTTACACTTTTTTATGGTAAATAAACGTGTGGATATAAAAGGTCTTCAGAGTCCTTTCTGTGGAAAAGAGTTAACTATACGCCATAGAGATGGTTTTGACACTTTGGGAAAGTGGAGTTCATAATGGGATGGAAAAAAGAACCATTTACAGGTCTACCTGTGGAATATGATGCATATTTGATAAAATTCTGGGTAATCTGAACATTAGCTACATAAATGAGAGTAACCTTCCCTTGTTTATTTCACTTTTAGGAAGCCATATGTTTTGGTCGGCCATTTTCATTTCACTGTAAATCTACATTGAAAATACGAATTTATTTGAATCAATACAACTGCATGTTTTAACACGAAAATATCATAAAATGTGTTCTTAATTGTGCTTGCACATTATTTGAAATCAACTTAATTGTTATTAATGATATATGATTTTATGATATGTATGAATTTATTATATTTTCTTGGTTAAAACATGCAGTTGTATTGATTATGGTGAAATGAAAATGGCCAACCAAAACATATGGCTTCCTCAAAATGAAATTAACAAGGGGAGGTTACTCTCATTTATGTAGCTAATTACCAAATTCTGATGTGTTAAAATAATTCTAAGCATGGATACATAATCAGTTCCTTCAATTTAGTCTAAAACATTTGTTTTACTTGTGCAGCATAGAAAATTGTATACAAAATACATTCTGATAATTTTATGTCTATTTGATTATCTGCGTTTGAGCCTCCACACATGATGACAATGTTTGGTATGCGTTGTGATGTGTAAGGTCTTTTAAGTGTAGATAATTGAATACGCATAAAACATCTTGACAAAATAGACTACCATGAATGGAAGAGAGGAATAGGTTTGAAAATTAAACTCACCTCTAGAATGTGTTGCAGGTAACGTGGCCGTACAAGGAGGGAGACAAAAGTTTGGCACATGTACACTAAACTCGTCTGGAAAAAACAAACATAAAAAAAAAAGACAATCATAAATAAACATAACAATAAACATTTCAATTACAATAAAATCAACATAGGAAATCTCTTTTCAAGCTGCAGACATCAGGAGATATGCTTTATTATTAAGAAGACTACAACATTAAAACTAAATTTTGTAGAGATTTGTGGAGTGATTAGTCTTTAGCTGTCTTGTAAGCTGAGTATGTTCTGAGGATCCAGACTTGGTAGGTGGTTTAAATAGCAGGTTGGACTATTCCACTTGTGTATTTGGGTCATGTTCAATTCCTGGATCCTCATTGGCTGCTGGTTTTAAGGTGAACACTTTCATCCATATATATTTACCAACTCCTCTGCACAAGCAGGATGTGACACAAGGTCAATTTCTTAAGCGGAGTTTAATAGGTTTGAATTCAGAGTTTTCTTTCTCCAAGACTAGTCACCTATCCAAGGTTAAAGAGCCCAGTCTGCCCTACTATTTACCCATAGCTGGAAGTAGAATATATGGATTCATACCTTTTCTAAGGGTATTAGCACTATGTGAAATGCAAACAGCCTCATCCAGAATTTGAACTCGGGTTGATGAGTCCATTTCCTATGACTCTAACGATTACACCACACACCGCCATCCATATATATTGAACATTTGACTGTGTTCAGGCAGTTAGTTCAGAGTGTATTCGGTTACGTTCTTTTTTATTTTTCTTGTTACTGGACACTAGTAACAGCCTTCCCATAAAGGTGATTATGATGTTTATTCTACAAATTTATTAAACATTGTATCAACCATTGAACCCGAGCGACTAGTATTCAAGACTAGAGGTCCATTTAGCCGAGCAGTCAGCTTAATGATTATTATCATCCTAGGAAATCAAATTCTGGATGAGGCTGCTTGTGTTCCACTTTCCACTTGGGAAAGACATGGTTCTATCTGTTCTCCCTCCCAGCTATGGATCAAATCAAATTCTGGATGAGGCTGCTTGTGTTCCACTTTCCACTTGGGAAAGACATGGTTCTATCTGTTCTCCCTCCCAGCTATGGATCAAATCAAATTCTGGATGAGGCTGCTTGCGTTCCACTTTCCACTTGGGAAAGACATGGTTCTATCTGTTCTCCTCCTATGGATACAGGGGAAGGCAAATTGGGTTCTTTAGCATTGGTTAGGCAACCAGTCTAGGAGAAGGAAAACTGAATTTAAAACAGCTTTACACTGCTTAAAATTTGATTTATGGAGAGGATGTGCCTCCCCCATAGTGGAAGGGTTATGTAAATATATACATATATATATATTATATATAGCAGCTTGAATTCCATTCCAGGGAATCCTGTTTCAACATTGTTGTCTATAATTAACAAGATTATTCTATTATTATTAACAAGATTATTTCTACATTGCTACAGGCTGTTAAATAATAGATTACAACAATTCACATTTTCATCCTTTTTTTCAACCAGGAGCCACAGGGACTTACGGGCCATGGTACAGGACGGAGTTCTAAAGAACACAAAGTACAACAAAATTAAACTTCTCATCTACCATCTCGGAAGTGCTTGTTGTTTAATGGTTATTGTCATAGCAAATGGACTCAGTGACCCAAGATCAAATCCTGGATCATGTTAACATTTCACATAGCGTTAATACCCTTGAGAACTATTCTCCATCCTGCTATGGGTAAATAGTAGGACAGACTATTTAGCCTTGGTTAGGAAACCAGTCTAGGAGAAGGAAAACTGAATTTAAACCTATTAAACCCCACTTAAGAAATTGACCATGTGTTGCATCCTGCTCATGTAGAGGGGTTGGTTATTTTTTCATGAATTGTTGAAAAACCAAGGCAATAATGTAGTCTGCTGTAATTGTCTTCAACGAAACTACTATTGTATCATTAATTTTAAGTATCAGGGTATCTTCTTTTTTCTTTTATCCCAATAATCTACACACAGTTATAATATGGTTTCAAGTATTCCTATCTAATACTAATAATATATAGACACTTATATGGTTTCAAGTAACTATCCCTATTTAATATTAATATCATTTGTTTACAGAATTATATAGTTTCAAGAAAATAATAATAATCCTTTGTAAACAATTATAGCTTTTAGTAACTATTCTTAATACAAATAATTTCTACATTTATAATATGGTATTAAATATACCTATTCAATACTAATAATTTTCCAACAGATATATTGATCCATAGATGGAACCCTAACAGGTACTACCACTCCGGGTTAGAGTGTAAATAGGAATGATGACAGTGATGGAGTAATTTCACCCTCCCCCCAGAGATCCAGAACTGGAGCTTCACCACTGAATGCAGTTTAGTGTTTTTTTTTGAGTGGTGACTTAATCTTCTGCAAGGGATGAATTTACGTTAACAGGGTTTCAAAATGAAGTAATGAATAAGAGCTTATAATATTCATTTTGATTTTATACAATTTCCATGAAAAATAAAACTGTGCTATCTTTGGTTTAGAAAATAATCAATATTGGGGGTGGGTGGGTATTTATGGGTGATATTGTATATCTAACAAGATAGAAAGGAAAATAAGTATTCTTACTTACCATGAGTTTGCTAAGAACTTTTGGGAGGTGAAATTTCCAGTCTCTGGCATAGAAAGACATTTGGTAGATAAAACGGCATGTGGCATGAGCCTCTTTGAGAACAGGTTCTGTCAGGTTGATGCGAGCCAATTCTAAAGACTAAGAAAAAGAATCAGATTGAAGATGAGAGAATTATTTCTTTGGACATAACAAATAAAATCAATACTATTTCTCTGAAGTGGACACATGTCATAATGGATATATGTCTTGATTTAATGTAGTTCTAAGTGACAGTTATCTCTAGGCTGCAGGTTCAATCCTGGTCAAGGATGACAGTAACATAGAATAATAAGTAACATAGCATAACACTTGTACAGTATACCCCCCACCCCCCGTGGATTGCATAAAGAGTTAGGTTTGAAGTTTCGTGAAGGCTCCCGATTATGACAAGAATGTTCCAAATAAAATTAAGTAGCCATCTTTTCCTAGTAAGAGGTCAATTACAATGGACATTTGCAAGGTGTAAGAAGAACCCTTGTTAGTGAGTTTCATTCTCACTGGGTGTCCTGGCAAGAGAAGATGTGAAAACCAATTTGGGTAGAGGGTTTATATATTTATCATGGCATTTCACCTTGTATAGGCTTCATCAGATCTTAAAAAATCTTATGATTTTAGAAAAAATATTGGAGAACATTACAACTGTTTCTGAGGTTGTTAAGGCAATGTGATTAGGAACATCAATATTTATGAAACTTTAAAAAGTGAGAAATAAAAAATGTTCAAAATTGCTCTTATGACATTTATGGTATAAATTAAAGAATTTGAAAATGTTACTGTTGTGCATGAAGTGAAATGTTTATAATAAATTACAATTGAATTGTAAATTAAAATATAGTGAAATTTGAGGACAAGTTTTTGATATTTTAACCATTTAAATCTTTAATGGAAATATTGTTTTAATATTAAACTTGCCAGAAAAGGTGATTGTTATGAAATCATATATATATATACATATATGGAATTAAGCAGTATGATTTATTACACTTTTCTCTTGACTACTTATTGAAATAAGTCCCAACACAACCCAACAGAAAATTGTATGAGCTTGATAAGGATTTAAAAAAATCTGAAACACACGTTGCCTACTGTAAAATAAAATAAATAGAAAAAACAAAATTCAAACCACTTGCAGACCTGTTCATTATAAAACATTCACTTTTCTCTCATTTGATCCATAACAATCTATATATATATATATATATATATATATATATATATATAATGGTATGGACAAGAATTCCATGGCACTTCGTTACTAACAGTTTCTTGCCCATGCAGCTGTCAACCATATTTATATGTTAAAATGCATCTGATATAGTTGCACAATAAGACAAGAGTTGAGTAAATAATTAAAATCTAAATAAACATTAAAATATTAACAAAATCATCCATTACATATTATATTCTATATTCACAAATTGTACAAAAAAAGATAGAAAGGGAAAGAAAAAAAGGAAAAGGAAAAGAAAAATGAATACAAGGGAAAGATTTAAGAGAAAGAAAAAGAAAAAGAAATAAAAAAAATTAAAAAAAGAAATACAAAGAAAAAAGTCAGAAAAAGGAAAAAAAAAGGAAAAAAGAAGAAAAAAAGGAAAAAATGTAAAAAAACAAAAAAACAAAAGCAAAAAAAAAACCTTACCTGTAATAATCGATCTTGATGGACCCCAATAAAATCTAAAGCTTCTTTAAGAAAGGAATATTTTAATGTTGTCAACATTGATGCATAAAGGTCAACACTGAGACAAAAGACATTGTCCCAATTTTGGCTGTCAGCAACACTTCTCTCCTAAATAAAGAAAACAAAAAGAATTTTTTAATTTCTTGAGTGGGGTGGAGGGAAAATAAAACCATTATTGTTCAGAATAGAAGGATTTTCTTATTAAATATGAAGAATATCTTAAACAAAGCCAGTGACAAATAACAAGTTTTAAATAGTGAAAAGGGGATAGACTCCCTCACTGTCTGGCTGATAGGTCTCTCCGCAGACGTAGCTTTACTATTCATAATGGCTGACAATGCTTTATCTAAAAAATAAGAATATCATCCCTTATTATTGTTATCCAGATCTGGATGTAGGCAGTTGCCTATACAACAAATCTCTCTTTGCAATACTGATGTCATCCATGGACAAGGGTTTGATAGGACTTGGCAGGAGTGCTTTTGTTGGCACTGTTAGAACAAAGTTTAAGACTACTTTGGACTGCCTTAGGGATTCAAGAGTTATCCTTCTCTTAGACTGGTTGCCCACCAAGGCTAGATAGACCAATCTACCTTTCTACTAGTGTAAAACATAAACAACCAAGAAACAACAAATAAACAACACCAAGAGAGATCAAGAATAAAATAAGGAATGCATTTAGCAAAGGCAAAAGACTGGGTTTTCAGTTTGAGTATTTCAGACAAACAGACAGAGATATATAAGAAAGTTGAAGCTTTCTTAGAGCTTGATTGGGTTATCATACTAAAGATGACCAGGGAATTTTTCATTTCTCCCTAATCACTGTTGGAAGCCACATCATCAAAGTCGGCTTTAGATGAAAAAAAAAAAAACAAAACAAAATAAACAAGTAGTAAGTCGTGAACATATAAAAATGGTTTGGTTTGTTTTACGGCATATCCACCTCAGTGACAAAGTTTTGAAATAAATTCATTCTTGATGGATACTCAATATTTTTTATAAACACATTTTTCTATTTAACCCATAGATGGGACCCTAACAGGTACTACCACTCTGGGTCAGAGTGGACCAAGGAGCAATGGGGATGAAGGGGTGCTCCACATTACCCAGACTTGCAGAATGAGAACCTCATCATCAGATAGAGTTTAATGTCATTCCCAGGACATGAAGACCCTTGCCCACCGCCTTCTAGCACATTATATGATAAAAAGGGTTGGGGCTTGCCATAAGGGCAATAGGGTTGGGGCAATCATGTATGGCTTTACATGACCAGCTGATTGATTGGAGGGGGCCTCTCTGACCGCCCATCTATGTAGAGTGTTGCATGCTATGGACTGCTGATCCACCAGGATTCTGTCCTTAAGCATCATGGGTCATCACCCACGGCCAACAAGTGGCCTCATTGAAGAGGTCTTACCCCTCTACAAAAGTGCTGTTGATGTATTCTAAAGCCCCAGCCAACAGGGCTGGTCTTAAATAATAAACAGTGAGAAGCCATATTGCTGCAAGACATAACCAACCATAGAGAATTTCAATTTCAAAAACACTTACTCTGTTGAATGCTAACAGTTTTTGTTGTAAATCTTCTGCACTGTACAACGAGCTAATCGACAGACACAAATGATTAGCAACTTCAGCAGACATCAGAATCTTTGCACCCTGAAAATAAAAATGAAAAATAAAGAGATAAATAAAAGTGAAGATTTAGAAAAAAAAACCTAAATAAAATTAGGGATGGCTTTAGAATTTTGATTTTCTACAAATCAATGTATTTACTCAATCCCTCCACCATGGGCAGGATGTGACACAAGGTCATTTTTTTAAGCAAGTAAAGTTAGTTTGAATTTAGAGTTTTCCAAGACTAAAAAACCCAGTCTGCCCTACTATTTACCCATAGCTGTTGGGAGAAGATATGTATTTATGCTTTTCCAAGGGCATTAGTGCAAAGAGAAATGCTTAATTGCCTCATACTGGATTTGAACTCAAGTTACTGATTTCAATTCCCACAACAATAACTGTTATACAAAATTGGGCCTCCAATGGATCTTTGTAGCTCAGTTAATAGAGCAGCTGGTGTGTTTCACTAAACTTCACTTTAGAAAGGAATTTAAATCTCACTGAGAGCATATCTTTTATCATTCCCAATCTACCCTCACTATCAAAAAATGATGACCCTGTGGCGTTATTTTCGTATTTGCCTGGAGAGTTGTCTACCTGTTTAGTTTTGCTGGTTCCCGCTAGGGGCCAGATATATTTAAGCGGCTGATTTGAACGTCTCTTTCTCTCTTTTTACCTGTCAACCTACGAGACACCACTATGGGTTAGACTCTGTCTACCCCCTTCTCGTTGGGGCTTCAGCCCTTAACACTGGCCACTCACTGCTAGTAAGTCTCTTATACGATATATGACTATCCTTTAGTCATGTATCCGTAACTATGTTTTTATGTACATTTAGGTATCTCTTTGATACCTAAATATCTTGTATTTTACCATTCATGAATGTGTCATTATCTGTACTCTTGTATATGTATTTATAGGACTTATGCATGTATGTTTATGTACACCTCTATGTATTATGTACCCTGTTTATTCTGTGCTGTATATAAAATGTTTTGTCTATCAACCTTTGTCGGAGTTTTATCTTCAAGTATTATCACTTTGAATCTTACAACCCCAATGAGATGTGATAAAAAAAAGCAACTACTATCATTATTATGATTAATAATAATAAGAGTAAAGTTTAGTATAATATTGCGAAAGACAAAAACCAGTCAGTAAATAAGTGTTAATCTCCTAGAGAGTAATTTGCTAAACCAAGTCTGCCCTACTATTTACCATAGCAAGAGGGAGAATAGTTGTATTCATACCTTTCCTAAGAGTATTAATGCTATGTGAAATGTAAATAGTTTGTACAGGATTTTAACTTGGTTCACTGTGTCCATTTCCTATAATGGTAACCATTACACCATGAGCACCTTGCAAGAAATCTGTTTATAGTTTTGGAAAATTAAAAAAAACATCTTACCTGCTCAGTTTTAGAAATGGTCAGAAGGAGAGTCAGTGCTGAATCGACAAAAGGCAATCCTTGTTTAGCCTGAAACATAAAAACAATTAAATCAAATTTAAAAAAAAAAAAATGAATAAAAGATTATAAAATAAGAAAAAATAAAAAAATTTGCAGCAATGCAGGTCAATTGATTTTGAAAATCATTTTAAGATTTTATCTTCTCCACTGGAAGTGAAGGATGTTATTTTAATTTGGATCCTGTTCAAGAGCATCCAGTAATAAAGTTCCAGTTCTCAAGAGTTTGTAGTCACATCTTCATTGCTATTATTTCCAAGTAATGAGAAGAGTATTACACCTGTAATTAAATCTGTTTGAGATTTTTTTTTTAAATGTTTCAAAAAAATATCCTGATTCCTTGAATACATTGGGTTGCAGTCACACCAAAAATCGGTGATGGTTCTGTAGTTTCATAATAAGTAGGTTTTTTTTATCAGGTGAAGTATCTAGCCCCACACCCACTGCTTTTGAATTCAGAGTTTTTTTTCTTCTTCAAAATTGGTTATCTGCTCTACTATTGAGACAGAGAGGAAGGGGATTTATGCCTTTCCCAAGAGCATTAGTGGAGAAAGTGAAAAGCAAACAGCATTGTCAAGGATTTGAACCTGGCATTTTAAGTTCATTTCTATTACACCACATACCTCTTAAGCTTGAGAAAATGTCTAAAATCATTTTGAACTCCATGGGTTCTTAAAACATTGATATTGCAACAAAGTTTGAAGTGTTTACCTGTTTCAAATGATTGTGAAGATTCACTTTTGAAGTTTTTATAATTGGAAACCATAATTGTGATTTTGGCATAAAATAACCTGACAAGGGTTAATTTTCCATAAATGATTTTAATTTGATCTTAGTTAAATAAAGCTCTTAAAATTGTTCACACTAGTTTAATTATGTTAGTCATTTTAATGTGTGGCTTTTAATTAAGTTAGGTAAAATATGAGATTGTTGTAGAGTAGCTAGCACCCTTCAGCACTCTACCAGATGGACTGGCTCATAGCCTTAAATAGTCTATGATTAAGGACTTCAACAGTTGATTAATAAGCTGATTAACTCTTAACATCCTGTTGAGAATTTTTTAAGTCCAGAGCCCAATTCCCATAACCATTTATCAAAAAATGGCCTTTTTATTTAAAGTTACCTGTTATTTCCCTTAAATCAAAGACTTCTAAATATGTTTAATATTACATTTAAACAAAGGCTATCATTTGGGGTAGATTAGGAAAATGAATGTGACTTCCATCCGGGTGGAATGAGACGGTATGGGACATTAAAAGTTAATATTTGGATTGATCTTAAAGCATTTGGCTATACCGCATCTGACCCTCCTCTATTTTTTGTAAATTGTCTTGATAATTATTTTGTAACTTATTGTTTTTTTTTTGTATGTATCCATTAGCACCAGATACTGATGCAGAATAAATATATTAAGCTCTCAATTTCTTCTGTGTATCATTTCACCTCAACGATACAACAGGTATGACATGAATAGACTGCAGTCTAGAGACAAATATGACATATCTCACCTGAATCCAAACTTGGATAGTGGTCAGTAAAGTTGGGATCAATAAATGGTTATGTAATACAGGAATCCAAAGGCTCGGGTCATCCAGGTTTAAGATAATTTCTTGTAAGAGAAGAACACTTGTCATCAACAGCTGTAAAAACAAATCACATAATAAATATTAAAACATGATCAATTTAGAAAGAATTTATAAAAGTTGAATTAAAAAAAAAAAAAAAGATTTGGTTCTCATAGTGTAGAAGTTTGGCTGGTTAGATGATGTCTCTCAACCCAACATTGTGTTAGTTAAAAAGAAATCTATTGGCCAAAAAAGGTTTGGTCAAAACCATAGAAACCATAAAGTAAAAAAAAAAATCAAAACAAACCTAAGAATAAAATTGTATGTCTATCTTTATTGGCAACAATTTCTCTTGATCCAACCATAGGACAAGGGTGGGGCATTTGTAACACTTAGCTCTTTGGCCTAAGTTAAGAAGACCCGAACTATAGAAAAAGGATGGAAGATGAAATCTGGGTCAGTTTCCTATTCCATTCTATATCCTAAATGCCAACATTGCTGCCTATGTCTACATATGGGGATATGTGTATGGATGATGTGTGTATGGTTGTGTGTATTTTTTACATATTTACAAAGATATGTGGACACGTGTGTGTGTATATATATATATATATATATGTGTGTGTGTGTGTGTATATATATATATATATATATATGCATTTACTTATAGACAGGAAATTTCACCTATTGATATTATAGCCCAATTTACCTTAATTTACCTGAATTTGTAGTTTAATTCTAATTTATGTTCTAAACATGTCTAATTCAATTTGATTTTTTCTCAGTTTCTTTTAAACATGTCTTCCATTGTATTGTAATAGTGAGGGATTTGGAGAATGCTATGTTAAAAAGATACATACCAGAAGAATCCTTCCAGCAGGGCAAAGAAGAGTGACAGAAAGTGCATTAGATTCAAGAGTGGACTAATTTGGAGTTGAAAAAATTTAGTTTGTTGTTTGGTTTTAAATGAATTGTTTGTGACAAGTCTCATTATTTTTCAGACACACCTCATATATATATATATATATATATATATATATATATATATATTGTAACGTAGCGGCATTTTCACACGACTAACTCGCAATATGTAACGTTGTGGGTCTTTACACCGCTATACTAAATCGTATATGTAACGTATTGGTGTTTTACTGTGTCTCACAGTGCCTCCAAATGCACGGCACTATTAAATTCACACAAGTCGCTGGACGCTCACAAGGCATGTACACTTCTGGGGTTGTTTACAACTCCACACAGAGTCTCTAGTAGTCGTCGTCTCTATTAAGCGGATTCTTCCACACTTCTACGCGTGGTCAGGGAAAGGTATCACCTTACGCACGCCGCTGGCTCTTAGTCACAGTCAATTGACTATCTCCACGGGTGTCTAGTGGTAAGGGGGATATCGTCCCATTCACAATAATACTGTCGCAGTATTTTTCGTAGTAACGATGACTATAACGCTGAGTCTATTTTTCATGAGTTTATTGGAGTAATTTCAATTTCAGC
The DNA here is from genome assembly GCA_023376005.1 of Doryteuthis pealeii. Classification (NCBI taxonomy): domain Eukaryota; kingdom Metazoa; phylum Mollusca; class Cephalopoda; order Myopsida; family Loliginidae; genus Doryteuthis; species Doryteuthis pealeii. Next base: position 13,714,167 of record CM042177.1, read on the forward strand.
TTCTTAACTTCGGGAGAGAGAGTGTCAGTTTAATTGATATCTTCCTATGGTCCTTTCAGTCCTTGTGGGTGACAAACTTTCGTCAGTTGGTAAATATTAAGGCCAGCCCTTTTTTCGTCTTCAGCGACAACAGATTATTCACGGATCTCAGCTTCCAGCACCAAACTCGACTGTCCAACTCCGCCCGGCCAACTGCCTTGACAGTTGCTGACTCTTCTAACTCTCTCGGGTTCCTAGTCGGGTTCCTTATATACTATCTCAAAGGAAGAATCCAGAAGGATCTTTTTCTGGAACAATCCACTTCCTCCTAGAAGGAAAAGAATATTCGATTCGAATCTAATGATCCTGGTCAAAGAGAGTTCATGGCCTTTTAGATCAAAGGACGACTAGCCGTCAAGAATACTGGGTTTTTGTTAAACGTAGACCCCACGTCGCCGAAATCTCGTTAAGGTTTTTTATTTCTTTTCGGGCCAATTCTTCAAAGACCACCCAGTAACATCAGAGAATCAGTACTACATTTTTTTAAGGTTTCTCTCTGTGTCTGGCACAAGGCCACAAATATAGGTGTTCCCGGGTAGGGCCTGTCCATTATGCTACAATATATATATGCATGCACATTCATATATGTATGCTAATAAAGATATAGGAAAAATATTTTATACAGTGATAAACAAAGATACATACACATTGATGAACTCACCTTTATTCTTGTTTGTTGCTTCCCTTGTAAAATGGCAACTGTATTTGTGGGGTCTGCATTTTCTACACTCTTTGTTTTGATCTGAACAGGGAATAAGTTTCTTACACATTCCAACAACATTGAACACACCACTCTCAAAAGTGATATTAGACATTGGTCGGAAACTAGAAAGGGGTGAAAATAAATTTTAAAAATCATTTTAGAATTCTCATGACTCTCAGATTAACAAAACAAGAAAATTCCAAGATAATTTAATAGACATATCAATAATCTTTTATAAGTGACAAGAATTCTTCAAGGACAATAATAATAAAGAGATTAAAAAGGAATTGGGTTAATTAAAGTTTGACTTACTATTGACATGTTCTTGGTTTGGTAATTGTAGCAAAGTGGTGAGTGATGCAACAAGTCCAATTTGAACAGCAGGAATAAGACATTCTTTGTTGGAGAAACTAGTGTCCAGTGCCAGTTGGAGGTCTTCAAGAATGTCTGACCATTTGTTCATTGAGCTGGAAGATAAATCAAACAATATCTATAAAGATTGTAAACTGATTTGGTTGAGAGTACACAACTACCCTACCCATCCTCCAAAGAAACCATGAGAGACACTTGCTTATTAATAATAGGCAATCCATTATCTATCTACCCAAACCCTATGCACAAGCAAGGTGGGACACAAGGTCAAGTTTTTTTAAGTGGTGTTAGAACAGGTTTGAATTCAGAGTTTTCATTCTCCTAGACTGGTTTCTATACCAAAGTTAAAGAGCCCAATCTACCCTTACATTTACCCATAGCTGGAGGGAGACTATTGGATTCCTACTTTTCCCAAGAGTATTAGCATTATGCAAAATGCAAATAACCTTGTCCAGGATTTGAACTTGGGTTGCCGTGTCAATTTCCTATGAGTTTAACCCTTACACTACAAACACCTTCTAAGTAAGGGGAAGTCCCTTGTGGTATAATTATGAGATTGTAGTTTGAATTGAGTTTGAACTTCAGTAGTGCTATTATGTTTACTTTTGGACTAATACCCTTGTGAAAAGGTATGAACTGCCTTATACCCCCCTCCCTCCTCATGCTATGGGCTAAATAGTATCACTATTGTTGTACAAAGATGCCTTTGGCATTAAATAACTCACAAAAGTTGATATACCTAAATAATGTCCAAAATTTGATAGTCATAGATTCATTAGCATTTTTATGATTGCCATTTGAACACAAAACATTTCAAACTCCATGGCAGAGATATTTTTCATTAAAGCTATCCCATCATTCAATTAAAAGAAAGGCTGTGATTGGTTGCTATATTGGTTGCCTTTTATTAGTAGAATCATCGGGTATGATCTCTTAAAATCTGAAACATCAGGCTTACAATGTATAGTAAAACTAGACAAAACGTGACCTGTTGGGTCACCCATTGAGTTCTGGTAGATAATTGGGACTAGAGAAAAGTGAGTTTGCAAAGTGAATTAAATTTTAAAAGAAATTTATGGATGGAGAATTAAAAAACAACATTAAAATCATTTTGTAAGATTTCTAAAAAAGGGTATGTTTGACCTGATTTAAATTGAAATGGATCTGATTTTGGGAATTTTATTAAGATCAGGATGTTGAGAAGCAACAGGCTCACTGCTGCTGAAAAAACTTAACCTACAAATAAAGTGGGAAGTTAAATGTCACTTTCCAATCTCTCTCTTTACACACAGAGAGAAACTAACATATATAATGAGGAGGTAATCAACATATACATAGAGAAGAGACAGACAGAATGTGAGTAAGAGATGGGTCAGTTTTTGACTTAATTGCAAATTATGACTAATTAGAAACAATTAAAATGGAATTTTTTTCAAACATAACTCAGTCCTAAAACTAAGGAATATTTTGAGAGGTGTTTTGTGTCATTAAACTAATCGGGAAAAAAGCCTTTAGCAAACAATAATTGATTCACTCAGCTTTAGTATAAGAGATAACAATTGGAGCTTATGGTTTCAAATTGTTAAGATTTAGAAATTCCGTTTAAAAAGAATTAAAGACAATATAAAACAGATGAGTAAAAAACTTCATACTTACCCAACCCAACTTGTTATGATTGTAAAATATGTGGCACTTGCAATGCAGGCCAATTTCAGATTATAAACAGAGATGTTGTCTTTAACCTGAAAATAAAATAAACAAATAAAATATATAAAAACAATTAGGATCTTTCGAAGGATTGTCCGCCCTGTTTTTTAAGATGACTTAATAACACACATAGAAGCCCTGGCAGTGACTGCATCCTCAGCAGTGGGGCAAAACCACTCACTAAAAGGGGTGTCCTGGGTATGTCACTAACTTTCACTTAGTGGTGAAGCTCCTATTCTGGAGCTCTGAGAATGTGGTGTACGCTATCATTCCATTTTGACCTGTAGTGGTAGTACCTGTTAGGGTTTCCTCTATACCTCAAATTAATCTGTTTGAAAATCATTAGTATTAGATAGGAATACTTGAAACCATATAATTGTAGGCAAACATGTCATTGGAAGTTACAGCACCTCCTTCTGTCTGTAAAGTCCAATGTTCAAAAAACACTCTTGACCACAGATATTGCATATGAAGGCTGTCCCTGAAGATGTTGATATGCTTTGTGGCCACCACTTCTGGACCTTTTGGCTTCATGGTGTTGCACCAGGGTGGCTTCAGACATGAACAGTCCGCTACGGAGAACCTGCCGCAACAACATGACTATTACTATTAAATATTAGCCACTTGAAACCAAATAATAATGTATAAATTTTTAGTATTAGATAGGAATAACTGATATCATATAACTGTGAATTAAAGACAAATAAAATGAAATTTTAAAAAAAATTCAATGGATTATTGAATATATCAAATTATAATCAAACAATTACAAATTAATAAAATTTCAGCATGAAATAACCCATAGGGAGTTGATTTGCCATTAAATAAATGAAACCAAACATATGGGGTTTGTACTATAAATATTAACATGATTTTTTTTTTAGTCTTGAGTTCATAGGAAATTTCCAGCTAGCTGACTACTTAATAAATTAGCATCAGGTTGTGCTAACAGCATGGGCCCCCATAACTCTTCCTTGCCAACCATCCCTATCGGCCATCACTCCAAGAAGGTCCTTTGTTCAGCATCTAGTATCTGTGCAGAGCTGACTTATGTAGGTCTTTGCTGGCTGATCCATAGAACATCACTTATAATCTCGTCCTTGCTTCTCCAGCAGTGTCTAGCATGTCTTGTTTCCGCTTACTGGGATGGTTTGTGTGATAAGAGGCCATACAGTTGCTTTTATGTGGAGTGCAGCTTCCAGGATTTGTTCAAGACAGCATGCATCATCCTTGTACAGTTCCCATGCTGCTTTTTCTCCAAGAAAGTCCAAGTGGTGCAGCCAAACAGTAGTACTAACACAGTTACAGCTTGGAAGAATTTTCACATAATCTTATCAGAGAGATCAGATTTCCATATGATTGATAATTTATTAGGTTCAGCTGACTTGATGGACACAAAGTAAGGGTATAATTTAGCAGTATACTTACATTGTAAATTGAACCCTCAATAGAATCTTTAAAGTCCTTTACATTTTCAAAAACATAATAAACTAAAAATATACACTTGGATCTTATTAGTAAGCACAGAAAATATCCTTGAGTTATGGAATGATAAAAGAAAACTGTGATTATTTGATGATCACCCCTGTAACGTAGTGGGTCTTCGTTCTTATAAATGGGCTCATTTCTTTGAGTGTGAAAAATGACACTTAAATCAAGATCCGTGATAACTTTGTGCAGATTAAAAACAAATTTGAGCGTAATTCTTTTCTTTGTCAACAAATTCATTATGGCTGTGATCATCTGTGGTAGTCGTCAACCCAAAGAGAGATAGAAAGATGTTTATAATAACAGAATCGTCATAATTATAATACACTTATAACTCTCCATCCGTCAGTAAACTGTCAAACCTGGGATAGGAAAGAAAGAAAGAAAGGCGGCTTTCTTGGATAGGCTAAACAGTCTGCATGTAGTTTTGTCTCTAGACACTTTCTGACCTGCACTCCTCTTTTTGGCCTTTCCTCTTCTGCTTTGAATACTCAACCCTTCTTTTATAATTACCATTAATCAGCTGATTATTTTCTTACATCATTATTTCTGTATATTTTAATTCCATTGTATATTTTTATATTGTATCATATAAGTACATTGGTATTTTAACCAAACAATCCTTTACAATTGTTTTTAATTCCCCAGAATATTTAATATCAGTATTTTCTTTGATTTGGAACTCAACAGTTCACAAAATGCATTCCAACTAGATTCTTTCTTTCCAAATATTTTTCTTTCTTTTTCACCCATAATTTACTTTTACTAAAACTGATTCTTTTGCAACCATTAATTATCCAAGTTCTTGTAACAACCCCTCCCCCATAGAAAAAGAAAAAAGAAAATTTTGGTCAATTATAATTCTTTATATTAATGAACTTTACTAACTTATAAAAGAAAAAAAAGTCTTTGACTTACCAAACATTGGATGCTGCTAAGAAGATCTGACAATATCTGCATCTTGAGTTCTTCCTTAAGAGTAACACCAGGGATCTGAAATTTAAAATTATAAAGTTAATAAAAATATTTAATCTTGTTACCACATTATGTAGCAGATGACAGATACATTGTCTCATTACATATAGGCACCTGTGTGTAGTGAGATGATTTAGAAATAACCCTGACATCACTGGGTGCAGAGTAAGGGAAAGTGTGAGTGTGATTGAAAATCACCTGTAGACATTTTTAAAAGTCAACAAAATATCTCTAACAAGAGAAATAACAACAGATCATATGATGAAGATGAGAGAGAAGAGACAGGGCTTCAATAGGCAGTCAGTTGGACAACATCAATTCTTTCTTCAATACATTTCCATAGTAAAATAGCTTGGATTAATTTAAGACAAACTCTTTCTTCCTGATTTTTAATCCATCTCTATAGTATATATATATATATATATATATATATATATATATATACACACACAGGAATGCTGATAGGTATGCGTCTTGCATCCCTGATGCAGTAAAATCATATCATATCATAAAATCCTATCCATTCGTCCCAGGGAGGCAGCTAAGGATGCAATTTCTCCATAAAAATTGATACATTGCTCACAACCAACCTGTAACAATTCAGGGATGCAAGTTCTCTGCTAATTGTCAGAAATTAGCTTCATTTCTTTTAAACAGGAAATTTCCAATACCAACATCACAAGAGAATTGTTGGCCTCATGCCTAACACATATATTGCTCAACTATGCTGTAAATACTCCTGTTTTTTTTGTTTTTTTTAAATGGTTCTTTTTTTTCTTCCCTCACCATTTCAAGCTAACTGTAAATGCATTTCAATATTTTATTAGAAACAAATTACACAGGATGGGGTACAAGGTAGGGGTTAGATGGTTTTAGTCATTTCATCAAAGAAAACTTTCCCATCTCCTTTCTCTTGTTCATAAATAATAACCCTACAATTTATTAAGAAACTTTAGTTGGGACCCATCAAATTTACCGGGGACTCATTCAAATCAAATCCTTAAATTAAAAAGCTATCAGTATCACTGCATATAATAATCCTATTCTGTCAATAATGCTCAATTTCCTGACAATTGACAATAACTTTAAACTCAATTTGCAAAGGTTTACCACAAAAAATATAACTTTTGTTATTGTTAGTGGTGGTATTGGTGGTAGGGAGGAGAGTGAGTAATTAGAGGAAATAAATTTCTCCATGTTCTGAAGCAACTCAAACAAGGGACCTTGAATTTGAGTTTTAGACTCTACAAGTAACAATCTATAATATTAATTAGCTTGTAAATTTTAGAAACTTGGTTCCCAAGGGAAAATCAACGGAAAAAAAAAGAAAGAAAAGAAAGAAAAGAAAGAAAAGATTTACCTTTAATTTGGTGATTGTTATCAACCAATTCTTCCAAGATTTAAGCAGCAGTAGAATTGGATCATCTTTGAGAGTGTCTGCAGTCAAATAAGCATCCATATTTTCTTTCTTGGCAACTTCGGTTAGTGACTTTCGAATGAACTGAATAAAAGACAATTTCAATGGTAAAATTTGATTCATTTCTAAATGTTTGATTGTAATCATAACTATATTTTCAACTAGCAGAGCTACCTGGTATTGCTTGGGATTTAAAAAGTTAAAATCCAGGTTCGATACTGACACCAATCAACTCAGCACATGAGTAGCACAGCTTGGATAATCTGATCTGTGTAGTAAAGCATCTAAGAGTTGACAATAGGCATGGCACATCACCACAGCAAAGAGTAATCTTACTGGTCAAGCGAAAAGAGGATAGGCTCCCTCACTGTTTGACTAATACCAACAGTAGGCCACTTTGCAGACTTTACTATTATATATAGATTAATAAAAATTCTTTTTCTATATATTTGTTTCATTATCTTTTATTCTTTATATATTCTTGTTTTATATTCTTAATTTTATTATTTTTCTTGTTTGTATTTTTGTCTTTTATTTGCTTTTTATTATGGTTTATCCTTTATTAATTTTAATTATTAATCATTTTGTTAATTAATTTCTTAATATATCATTGATTCATTCACTTATTATATTTTTATCCAACTTTTCTTATGGAAAATGAAGGGTAACATTTTTTTAACAACCTCTTGGTTAGGGTATAGATCTTATTGAACTTTAGTCTTTGTTAATCTCCAATTTTCCTTTATAAAATGATGTGCACTTGGTAATCGCACAGACAAATATTCAGACAGAATCTTTCTTATATATATATATATATATATATATATATATATATATGTTCCGGTTATTTCCTATAAGTCTAACATGATAAAAGGGGAACTACTCTTGACTGATAAATTATTTATTTTCCCATTAAACTAACCCTAAACCCTTTCTTTTTCCTAGTAGATCAATAAATAAATAAATAATCTATCAGTCAAGAGTGGTTCCCCTTTGATCATGTTAGACTTATAGGAAATAATCAATGTTTCACTGTGTTTTCATTTTTTCTAATATCAGCCATTGTAGTTAATAAATATTTGTTTACATAGTAATATGATTTCAAGTATTCCTATCTAATACAAATAAATTTCACACGGTTGTATGTTTTTAACTATTCCTACTTAACACAAATAATCTATACACAATTATATGGTTGCTCAGTAACTATTCCTATTTTATAATAATCATTTGTTTGCACATTTATATGGTTTCAAGTATTCCTATCTAACACAAATAATTTTGTAAGGCAATTGGACTGGGAGAAGAAAAAGAACTGTCTTCACTTTTCATTTTCAACAAACATTAATGGTAAACTGTTGGAAATAAGGATTTTTTTTATTCTTCACAGAATTCAAAACTTACCTCAGACCAATATTGAATCCGATTCTCTTTGGAAAGAACAGCCATTTCAGCTTTGAAACTCTCCTCCACTTTATCTCTAGAAAAAAAAAAAAATATGCATATCAAGTTATATATACACACACACACATCAACAAAAAAAATGAAACAAAGCAATTTATATAATGTTACAAAACTTAACTGATATTGATGAAAAAATTTTTTGTCCCCCCCCCCCAAAAAAAAAAATTTTTTTTTTAAAACTCAATTTCAAATAAAATATATCCTTTTATTATTTTCTAGACTTGCAGAAGTTGTATTAACCTAACATTAATAAAAAAGGAACCTTATAAATCTTAAAAAAAAAAAAAAGAAAAAAAAAGAAAAAAAAGAAAAGAAAAAGAACCCCCAAAATCCATCCCTTTTTCATTCTTATTTTCTTTATATTTTCAAATTCAGGTTTATACTAACCATTGTGGTTAATAATATTGGTTGACCACTGAGATGTGATAGACACAATACAATTTTAAGTTATTTCCAAGAGTTAAAATGAATATAATTTTTAACAAGGGTAAAGAAATTTTTCTTTTAATTCAGAAATTGTTTAATTTCTTTAATTTTTCCTTTTAATTCAGAAATTGTTTAATTTCTTAACTGGTAAATGACTTTTGTGCCATCAAATACATACACACACACAGGTGTGTGTGTATATATATATATATATATATATATAGTGACTAGGACTTTACAGAAGGCTATCTCCTCAATTCTGCCAAAAATGTCTGTGGGCATGCATGTTGCTCATCAGGCCAGATTCACTCTCACAAGCTTTGCTGCATATATGACAAGAAAAATAAATGTCTTTGGCATTGACTATATATATAACATGACGTAAATTAAGTCTCATCTTGGCATGTAAGAAAAGACACATGGTAATGTTTTTAAAGTTGTCTTTACAAAAGGAAAAAAGTGCATCTAGTATGTTATCAAAATTTAATAATAGAGTGAATGATGAATTTAAACATTATAGAAACAAGAATGGTTGCCTACCTTGGGACTGAGTAACTCTCATGGGCTAAAATCATGAACACATAAGCCACAGTTTTTATATCAGCCAGCCAACTGAGTTGAGCCTGAAATAGAAGAAAAAAGTCAAATTTTCTTTACAAAACAGTTTGTGGAACAACAAGGTTCTAATTGTAAATGTAAACCACCAAGTTAAAAAAAAAAAAAGCAGCTCTGTAATTCACCACACAGATCCAAGGTGTGTTTAAATGGTAAATAGATTTTAAATGTGAAAAAAGGAGCCTAAACCTTTTTTTAAAGAAGCTTAAAATGTAAAAAACAAAAAAGAGATGGCATAGATTTGTTTAAATGGTAAATAGGCTTTAAATTTTGAAAAGAAAAGAAGAAAAAAAAGCCTTCAATGGTGAAAAAAGCTAACAATATAAAAAAGGGCCTAAACAAAAATAGACCTTAAAAAAGAAAAAAAAGAAAGAAAAGTGTTCAATGTAGAAAAAAGTTTATATATATATATATATATATATATATATATATATATATATATATAAGGTTTGTTATAAAAGTATCGAGATTGAAGCTGTATTTATCAGGATAGAAATGACCAATAAATGGAACATTAATTTTTTTCAGATTATAAGGTATGTCAAAAAAGTACCAAGTTTAAAACTGTATTTACTAAAATAGAAATGAACAATGAATGGAATGTTATTTTTTCCAGAATACAAGGGATGTCAAAAAGTACAAAAAATCTCAATACCTTTTTGACACACCTTGTATATTCGAATATTTTAATAATATCATATCAGGTAAAATCTTCATTAGCTAATCGAGAACAATCATTGCTTTCCATGAAACTATTTAATCTGTATAATTTTCATTACTATCAAAATGAAAAGTCCTAAGAGAAAGTAATTTCTTGATGAAGATGTGGGGTTGGGAGGGGAGTTGGTTACTTACCTCTTCACTGTTTTCATCTTTTTCATCGCCAATGTTCCGCTTTAAGGGTTCACATATACTGGGCCAGAAGTAATCGATCTTTCGAAGTACACTCATTGCTGTTTCTCGCATTCCACCCCAGAGGGCATGCAAAAATTCAATGCATGCACACAAAAGGTTTGGAGGACATTGATAAGTTTTCTGAAAATAAAATAAATGTTCAATATTCAATATATATATATATATATATATAAAAGGTAGGATAGCAATGATATATACATATATTCCTATATAAAAAATGTTGTTCTGGTTCCAACGGGAGAAAATTCAATATTTTATAAAAAAAGAAGGTCCGCAAAATGTATTTTGTTCTCAGAAAATTTAAAAAAAATTATTTTTGTTTTACATATGCAACACGTGTTTTAGATCTTCTTGTATCTTATTCAGGCTATGTGTGTGCATGTGTGTATGTAAGTGTATTACTTGCTTACGTCTTACTAATGATTTACCAGACTAGCTTGCTAACCATCACCTGACTATCAGGCGACTGTTTAGGGCCTCTCATATCAATAATAATGACAGAAATATTAATGCATTTATAGATATTGGAGGTACTAAGTCATCTAATGAGTATATAATTTAATTATAAGAATTTGTAGATTTTAGTTTTACAGAATTGAATTGATAATGAAATTAATAATGCAGTTGTCATTACATCAAGTATTGAGGTTTCATTTAGAATTTTAAGAAGAGTTTTTATCTAACAGTTATCATCCTAATTCTTTTTTGAAGAAGATGAATTCTAGAATTCTAAAAACTGGTGGTATTCCAAGAGTTGTTCAGATTACTGACCTTATTGGGTTTTTTTTTGGTTTTTATTAATATGCTGTTAGGTCCAGAGTTAACGAAATCTAGAGTTACTCCCTTTGATCAGTAGGGGTTTGATGTGAACCCAGAAGTGGGATTTCTGCCATGACACTTTTGGATTAGGGTTCAGGCGGTCAGGACGCACATGCACATGGTTGAGCTGGTTAAGTCACTTTTAGAGTAAAGCATTCACTATCCTGTGTTAAATAAAACCTTGTTAATTTCCAACAACCTGGTCTTGCATTTTTATTCAGTGCTTCGTATTTTATCTGTATGTAAAAACATAACATATGCCTTCTATAATTCTATAAGGAGTTGTTAATTCAAGAGTTGTCTGGATTACTGATGTCATTCTTTTTGGTTTACTATCCAGTAAGCATATTGTTACTCTAATGGAGAGAAGAAGTCTATGTCTTTCCAATAACATCCCACAAAATAGACTTTTCTTGCACTTTAGTTTTCACAACCTGATCTCATGACTTGGGACAGTCAATCAGAACCCTTGTGTTTTCAAGATACTGCAGATATAAACGCTTGACTTGCCCTCAGTGACCTTGCATCGATCATGCATGATGTAACAGTTAACATCTTATTATAATGGAGATTATGTGTTTGTCTGTCTGAAGCCGAAACTATATCACTACTCAAGTCACTATCCATTTAGTTATTATACATCACATTCTCCATGAATCATTTTTATGTTAGCCTCAATTATTAATAAAATTGTTTTTCATTATTGATACTGCTGGTCATATCTACGTACTAATAAAATGCAATTGTATTTGTATGTACAACAAATAGCGGTTTACAGTGTGAACGACAAGCCTAATTTGCATATTAATATTTAAAAATTGATTTTAATAAATATGTGCTTGGTATTGTTGATTTCTAATTATTTGATTTTTTCTTAATGAATATGAGCAAAAAACTCGGGGATAAATCTTAAAAGAAATCCTTTAATATAAAGAAATAACAGTAATTTTATTCTTTACTTCCTAATTTAACTAAATAGTTAAATTAGGAAAATTCAGCAATAAAAGGAGGGAGTGATGAAAAATGATGGAAGACTTAGTTTCAAAGTTGTTCTATTCTTCGATTATACCCCCTCTGTTTCAAATCATTTTATTTGGATTTTTATTTAGTTTCAAAAGTATTTCAAATTTAACATATTTCATTACATTAAAATTCAAATACTTGCACCCGGAGGGTGCATATATTTGCTAGTTGTAGGAAATGGACCTTGTAAGCCAAATCCTGGATGAGGCTGTTTATATTTCACTTGGTGCTGATATCTCTTGGAGAAAGCATCAGTCCATTGATTATCCTTCCCAGATATGGATAGGGCAAATGTTATCCTTTATATGGAAACGGTCTAGAAAAAAATCTAAATTCAAACTAGTTGTACTCTACTTAAAACTGACCTTGTGTCGCATCCTGCCTGTGGTAGAGGAGTTAGGTAAATATGTACAATAAAAAAAAAAAAAAAACTTTCTGTAAGTTATTTGAGTTTAATAAAAATAACAAAAAAACTTTCTACATATTTAGCAAAATGACTTACCTGTTTTTCTGACATGATTAAATTCATCACTGTTTTAAGACAACTGGAATTTCCCAACAGCAATTCCTTTAATGAGAAAATATTAAAAAGACATCATTAAAAGTGTTTTTAACATTAAAGATAAAAGGTGTATTAAATAGACTGTAATCACATAAACAATAATCTTAAATCTGGACATTGATGTTACTTGAGCTCATATTTTTAACAATTTACTATATATATATATATATATATACACATATATATAATTCAGGATATAAGAAAAAATTTAGTATTCCAACAGTGGAAATCATGGGTAAAAGGTATTGCCTCACCCGTTTGGGGTTTGGGCTCAATGTCGCACCCCTGATCATGCGGTCCATCGTCCATACCGTGGTTGCGCAAGACGAGAGAGTTGAGAAAGCTACCTCTTCATATATTGACGACATATTCGTCAATGAAGCTATATGTTCTGCATCCCACGTAAAAAAGCACCTTGAGCGGTTTGGACTTGCGTGCAAGGCCCCAGAGCAGTTAAGATGCGGCACACGCATGTTGATTGCATGTCTGGGAGGAGCGCAATAAACTTCGGTGGTGTCGTGGAGGTGAGCCACGACGCCCCCTGATGTATTAACCCGTTGGACTATTTTTTCTGTGTGTGGAAAATTGACGGGACACTTTCCGGTGTGCGGTTGGCTGCGCGTTGCAACCGCGTTCATAAAGCGAAGGGCAAACGCTGCAACCATTGGATGGGACGATGAAGTGCGAGACCCCCTCTTAAGTCGAATGTTGGCGGATGTTTTCGCCAGAGTGGCGCAAACAGATCCAACACGTGGTGATTGGTGCGTTGATGGAGAGGACGTCACTGTGTGGGTGGACGCGAGCTCGTTGGCCACTGGTGTTGTTATTGAGAGTGGTGGAGCCGTGGCTGAAGATGCGAGCTGGTTGAGACCGATAAGCGAGGATAAACATATCAACTTGGCAGAACTCGACGCAGTGTTATGGGGCATTAACCTCGCACTGCAGTGGAAGGCAACGACGATTCACTTGCGGACAGACTCGGCGTGCGTGCATCGCTGGGTCTCAGACACTTTGTCTGGAAGGTCGAGAGTGCGAACCAAGGCTGCCACTGAAATGTTGATCCGGCGTCGACTCGGCACGCTTGCACAACTGGTCTCAGAGTATGACCTAAAGATAGACGTGGCACTGGTTAAGTCTCACGACAACCGAGCCGATCAGCTCACCAGAGTGCCGCAGCGATGGCTGGATGATATGCAAAAAGAGTCAGAACCCGCAGGACAGGCGTGTGCGGTGGTTACAGGGGACCAAGAATCTGCCCGTATACGAGCCATTCATCAGTCCAGCGGACACCCCGGTGTGAAGCGCACGCTGTATTTTGTAAAACTGGTCATCCCCGGAGCCTCCAGGGCGGCAGTTCAAGCGGTGGTCAGGGATTGCCAGGATGGACTGTGGTCCCAGTCGTTTTGCCATTTGGAGGCCATTGCAGCGGGAAGACTCTGCCAGTATCATCCGGCAGCTAGAGACAATCTTTTGCGAACGGGGGCCTCCTATCGAACTGCTTACCGACAATGCCGCAGTGTTTTGCGGGGAAAGATTCACCGGATTTGCAAAGGAGTGGGGTGTCCGGATAAGATTCCGATGCGCCTATGTACCATCGGGGAATGGGATAGTGGAGAGATCCCACCGCACGATAAAGCGCATCGCCGCGAGAACAGAATGCTCTCTTATGGAGGCTGTGTACTGGTATAATTTGACACCGAAAGATGACACCATGGCGTCAACAGCACCAGCCAACATAATATATACCTACCGCACTCGCGTAAAGGGCATTGATACTGCTCCACCGGTTGACGCCACAAATTCTGACACATACGCTGCAGGGGACGCTGTTTGGGTGAAGAGACCACATGGGCGGTGTACAACACAGTTCGAGAAGAAAAAAGTGACGAAAGTCTATAGCCCTCATTCAGTCCTTGTGGATGGAGTACCACGCCACGTAAAAGATGTTCGGCCGGTGCGGGGAGCAGAAACCCCTATGGTGTATGAGGGGCAGATGCAGGAAGACATGGCAATGTCAACTGAAAGCGCAAGCAGCGTCCTCGAACAAGACGAGCTCAGTGATACCTCAGAGGAAAGTACCACTGAGGAGATAGCCGAACCCGCTCCACTGAGACGAAGTAGCAGGATTAAGCGACCTGCTCCACATTGTCCTGTGTGTGATCCCCAGATCAGGGAGGAGTGTGATTGTTGTGAGCAAGATACGCGACATCATGCATGAAAGCGTCCGTGATTTGCATGCGCGTGTTGTGGAGCAGTTTGGAAGCGTGCTGGGCCGAGGTGCGCTGATGCAAATCTGAAGCTCTGCAGATTGCCCAATCGGACGCCTCGCCGTGTCCTATATAATGAGTGTATCGGAGGCTTGGGCAGTAGTTCATAAACCTTGCAAGAAGTGTTTGCTGCCAGGTCCGTGCGAAGGTTGTGAAGTCGGTTCGAGAAGCAGTTACTGCAACGGTTATCAGTATTGGAGAATTGGAGCGAGATACAGTTGGAAGTAGTTGGACTATCGATTGGAGCCTTGAGTCAGACTTGACCGTGACCCCCCCACCCCCTCTGATTATATTTAAAAAAAAATACAATTGATCAAATCTCAATTCCTGTGCCTATTAGCACAGTTGATACTTGAAAATTCTACAAAAACAAAACAATGTTTTCTCTGTTGTATTTTTCAAAATAAATGTCTTTGACCCAGGTTAAGTGCCTAGCTAAGTCACCACTAGCATCTTTGATGTTAATTACTGGTCAACAGAACATATCACAAGCAAACAGAAAACTTATCTGCAGCTCAAATATTTTCGTCCTGATGTCATATTATTAAATTTCCTTGGAAAAAAGAAAAAAAATGACTGAGTAACTGATGAAAAATGAACAGGTCAGTTCAGTGCAAACATGGGCAAGAGGGAGAATGTATCAGCAACGTTGAGCTCCAATTTTGAATTTGTTGGTGAGAAATTGTAGTGCAAATTTTGAAAAGATCTTAAGGGGTCCCTTTCTTAAACATGGAGAAAAAAACAAATGTTAAATTCAAGAGAAAGTTAGAAAATGTTATTGACCTTTTTTCCTTCTTTGTTTGGCTTTTCCAATTTGAGGTTAAGAAAAAGTTCAATGAGTCCAGGTTGAGTTACAACACAAACAGACAACAATTCCAAAATGGCAACTTTCAATTGTAAATCCTGAAAGAAAAAGAAATTGAAGAAAATAAGAAATAAATATAGAAAATCTTATAGAAAATATTTTTGTTTATCTAAAAATCACTTTCCAATGATATTTGATACTGAAAAAATTCTCTCAAACACAAAGGTTGAAACATAAAGGGTTTCATTCCTATAAAACAAGTTTTAGGCAAAATAGAATAATTAAACTGGTTATGGAACCCAAATTGTATAGAATCTGAGTATTAAAATATACATTAGGGCATTTTAACAGAGAGGATATAAAACAAAGTTAAATCAAATTTAATATTATCATCAAAAATGTAATAATCACCTTTATTTTCAATAACTGCAGCCCAACAAACCCCAAAAAGATAAGATCATTAGTATAGGAAATTTTTTCATATCCTCCATATTCACCAAATTTAGCACATACAGAGTTTCATTTGCTTCAATCACTAGAACATTTTATAAGTGGTAGAATATTCAGAAATAAAGAAAAAATTGAAAACGATATTTCAAAATTTTTTTGAAGAAAAACCCAAATTTCTTTAACAGGGAATAAAAAAAAATGCCTTCTAGCACAGATATGCTAAAACGGGTTGGGGGTGGGGGTGGGGTGCTATAAGAGCTATATTGTCAGAACAATCATATAAGTGCTAGGGCTTGATGTGACCAGCAGAGAAGAAACATTTATTAGACAGTCAAACAAAGTTATTTCCCTTTTTTACAACAAACCCAAGAAAAGATCATTAGTATAGGTGAGTCTTCAACATCCTCCACACTTACCAGTTTTAGCATTTACAGATTTTCATTTGTCTCAATTACTAGAACATTTTATAAGTGACAGAATATTCAGAAAAGTGATAACATTTTTGGGTTATTTCCTATAAGTCTAATATAAACAAAGGGGAACCACTCTTGACTGATAAATTATTTATTTTCCCATTAAATTAACCCGTCTTCTTTTTTCCTAGTAGATCAATAAAATAATCAGTCAAGAGTGGTTCCCCTTTGTTTATGTTAGACTTATAGGAAATAACCCATGTTTGATGATAGCATCCAAATGAATTTAACATGCATTTGTTTTTATATCTTGTTTGTTAAAAATATAATCACTTTTCAAACCCTCTAATATATTCCTTTATTGCGGGATCAAGAAATTGTCAAACTGACAGTCATGATGTGTGTGTGTTTGAAAAAAAAAATTTTTTTTTAAAGTGATTATACTATATACAATAGTATAAAAGAGTTTTTGAAAAGAAAAGTAAAATTTTGAAAGTCAAACCTCAGTCACAGCAGATAAACGAGACAGCATTTTGTCTTTGATCGGTTCTGCATGATTTCCAAGAATAGCAAGAATAGACATCGGGGAAACCTGATAAAACAAAATCAAAATAGAATTAGATTTTTAAAATTACTCTTATATAAAAACTAGAATAATGCTTAAAAAATAAATGATTATTTACAGTATCACCCATAAATAAATACACTCTATCAATTCTTTAAATAAGTAAATTTTCTTCTAAACCACATATAGGATAATGGCTAATAATATCTGTTTTGATTGTTTAGTACTCCACTAGAAATTATAAGAATCCTGCTATATTGGATTTTGAAGAAAAATAAGCTTTTTATAAGAAATTGGTATTCGTGAGTGATATTGTGTGTCTATGTATGTAAAAATATAGATACATATACAAACAGAAGTAGTACTTGTACATTTCATAAAATTATATATGAGAGTGAAAGAGAGAGGGAGTGTACTTGTTTTTGGATGGCTACATATTCATATTTTTGGTTATGAGTTTCAATGATGTAGAGTTTAATAATAATACCTAATAATATTCATTTTGATTGTATAAGGTTTCACTAGAAATAATAATAATATCCTACTATATTAGGTTTAGAAGAAAATGAACTCTTTGTAAAAAAAAATTGGTAGCTGTGTTTTTTTAATTTTTTTTATTTGTTTTATTCTGTGTGATAAATGTATATTTAAAAAGCAAAAGCCAGTAAAAATAAAAGAATATTGAATAAAAGTATGTTACCACTGCAAGCCTCTTTAACAGAAGAATAGCCATGGTGGGCAGTTTAGGTGCATGTTGGTGGTATATGTACTGGGCAACAGTCAGAACAATATGCTGTTCCTGCTGACTGGCGGCTGGCAAGGATAAGGCTCGCTCCACTGGGGATACGGGAAGGTCGGGAGCCTTCAGCAAGAGGAGACGGTTTAAGACTGAGAAGGAGATCTGGATTAAGTCAATCAGCTCAGTGCTTTTGTTTTCAAAAAACCTTTAAGAAAGAAAGAAAAGAATACAGTTATAGACAATACAAAGGTATGGATGCAAAAATGAGGCTAACACATGATGTAATCATTTCAACTCTTAAATACTGTTGAGTACAAGTACAGTGTGACAAATATTGGAGCATGAAATTTATGTGCACATAAATTCTATGCACTTATCCTTAGGCTTACCTCCTTCATGATACATCCTCTGTAGCTGCATATACATATACATATATATATATTACAATGGTATATACAGGAATAACCTACTCGAGTTTGACTATAAGGATCTTCAGTGTTAAATCCACTGAATCAATCAAGATATTGATTAAGTCAGTGGATTTAACACTGAAGATCCTTATGGTGAAACTCGAGTGGGTTATTCCTGTATATACCATTGTAATAAATTTGCACTACTTACATATTGAGCACTTTATATTTGTTATATCGCTGTCTCATCATTTTGAAACTTGTATCAGCTAACCATTGAGACCAATTTCACTGGTAAGTCACCATTTTCATATATATAAATATATATATAAATAATATTTGATGATTGTGAGGATACAGACTAATGGAAGGAATAATGGGATCAAAATTATATATATATATATATATATATATATATATATATATATATATAGGTCTTCTCCTGTGTGATCTTTTCAGTTTGTCACTTGAAGTATCCATATAGTTGTTTTGCTTCCCATTTCTGTTGTCTAGTTTATATCATGATTCTGTTTGTCCATATGTTGCAACTGCTGTTACTGGCTGCTGCAATCAGTCTTTCTTTGCTCTTTTTAGTGTATTCATAAAGTCCTTGAATTGTTACATCTACACAATCCTCAATATTCTTCTTCTTCCTCCTCCTTTTTATTGATATGTATATGTAATTCTGGGTAGTGGCACAGATACCAACTGCTTGAATTTTAATGATTAAAATTTGTGTTATGTTTTAAAATATCGTGGATTTCTTAAAAATATAACTATTATTGTATTTTGGGGTCACATTACAAAACAGGATAAAATATATTACTGATTTGTAGCTAGAAAAAGTAAGACTGAATTATATCCAAGACTCTATTGAATGTATTTACCCAACCCCTCCATCATAGACAGAAGGAGACACTAAGTTTTTAAGCAGAGTAAAACTGGTTTGAATTCAGAGTTTTGCTACTCTAGACCACTTGCCCTACCAAGGGTTGAGCCCATTTTACCCATAACTGGGTGGGGAGATTATTTGGATACTTTTCACTATGTGAAATGTAAACAGTCTCATCCAGGATTTGAACTTAGGTGGTTGAGTCCATTTCCTATGACGTTAACCATTATACCACACATGCCTCTCTAACGTAAACTGAAAGAAATTTTAATTCTTCAAAACAAATAATTTCCATATTTTATAACGTAGTCTTCAATTTATTAGACATTAAAAAATGACCTCTTCATTTGCATTGATTTGGATTCATACTTTTCCCAAGGGTATTAACACTATGTGTAATGTAAACAGCCTCACCCAGGATTTAAAGTTACATTATGACTCTATTGTATTCAAATAAATATTGTATTTAAGTCATAAGATCACGTTGACAGGTATCCCCATCCCCAGATTTGAATTGAATGATAATACTTACCCCCCTTGTTCTGTTACTGTATCATTGAAGGCATCAACACCAATGGAGATGACATTCAAAAGTGATTGTCCAGCCTCTGTGTATAATAAATTGTGCACACACATTTTCTGCAAATTTGGCCTGAAGGTGAGAGGGAGAAAAAATGTGAGAATATAGAAAAGATTATAAATATTATCAGGTTAATGTTAAAATAGCAGGTGTTAAGAAATGAAAGTTAGAGTTACTCACAGTTTTTTCTTGGAGACAACTTTTGGTTTGGCCATTACATCTAATATCTTATGGAATATCTCCAGACATTTGTGACCTGCAAAAGAAATAGATATGACAAAACAAAATCAATAAAGAAAAACACAAAACATAAAATCTCTCTTCATAAATAATTTTCATATAATTTCATAATGTAGACTTCAGTTTATCATCGATATTAAAAACTAACCCTTTCATCCCCATCAAGAAATCCTTCTCTTTCTATTTTATCATCTATTAAAATCTGCTGACCTTCCGAACTTGTTTAGTTATCCTTTGAATGCTACTATACACAAGGTTCCAGGTTCAATACTGACCCTCGCCAACTCAGCGTATGAGTAGCACAGTTTGGATAATCAGATCTGTCCGGTAAAGTGGGGAGCTGACGGTAGGTGAGGCACTCCACCTCAGCACAAAAACAATCACACTAATCTACTGCTAGTGAAAAGGTTATAGACTCCCTCGCTGTTTGGCTGATACAGACAATAGACCACTCCACTAATTTTACAACTTTTACTTTTTTATACACATATATCCATGTATACACATACACTACATCTATGTCCACATGCACCTATATATACATATATAACCACCACGCCCATATGCATACATACTCCTATTGACATACTTACACATACACGGATATGCATTATTGCATCTAGGGACAGAAGAGCTTATAGTGTTACAATATTCTGTCTGTAACCCAACAGTGTTTCTAACAAAATGATGAAAAAAAAAAAGAAGAAGATGAAATGCGATAGAAGAGAGGGAGAGTTCCACTTACCAATTGCTTCCCTTCTTGTGGCATTGTAATATCTCCATTTATAAAATGATGGAAACACTTCAGTCAAAATGAAAAGTACTGTAGCTGATATTTCATCATCAACAGGAACTTGGGATAAATCCTGCAGGAAAAGACAAAGACATATTGAACTCTCATAGATAATTAAATATACATATATATATATATATATATATATATATATATATATATATATATATATATATCAGGGTGTTCAGAAAGTAATCATGTTTTAGCAGACAGGTTATAAATTAATGGAAAAATACCTTATTTAATTGAGTAAAATTAATTAAAATTTAAATAAAACACACACACACATCACATAGTATAAATGGGGACGCTAACATAAAATAAATTTTCCATTCATTAAAATTAGTTTCCAAGAATTTTCGGGAAAAATTATGTCACATAGTTTTAAAATTAAGATGCTGACGTTAGTCAGCATTTTTAAGTATGTATTTTTTCCCTCATATTTGAAGATCAGCAAAAGCAGCCACATACTAAAAGCAGAGGCTCACAGACTTTTGTTTTCATTAATAATTTATTTTCCTTAAACCAACGAAAGCCCTGAGGAAGGTTTGTTAAACAAACCAAAACAGTGCAGCGTCGGCTTATTAAACATCATTCGTTAATGAAACTTGTGTTTTTTTTCAATTTTTATAATATTACACATACACACACACATATATATATATATATATATATATATATACACACAAACACAAAGTATATTTATAAATATATTAAATCTATTATTATATTACTGTGATGTAAACTATATAAACAAAGTTAAATAATAGTATGTGAGTACATTCATATATATATATATATATAGTCAAACATATATGAAATGTCACCAAATTTTGCTCATAGAAAAAAAAAGTTTACCATTGAAATAATCCTTTAGCCTTATATTTACATAATGAGGCAGAAAATGGGATGAAATAATTCTGTAGTAGATTTGATTTGTGCAAATGATTCAAATTCTCTAAATTCTTGGTAAGCATTTCATATGTTTCCTCTTGCAGAAATGTCTTACAAACAAATGCATGAGAATTTTTTTTCTTTTTAGAAAGACTTAGAAGATAAAGAAGAGCATAATAAACACGTTTGACATAGGAGATGCCAGTGAATACTTACCATAACAACAGTAGATATAAAATCAAGAAAAGCCAATGACAGAGGGTATCTTCCTTGGGGACATTCAAAACCAGCCAAAAAGGTTCCATACATCCCTGGACGCAGACCTTTGGAACTTAAAGACAAAAAATAAAAAAATAATAATCATGTATTTAGCCAACCCATCTGTCATGAGCAGATTTAACACAAAGTCATTTTATTTTCAAGTAAAGTTTAACAGGTTTGAAATTCAGAGTTTTTCTTCAACAAGACTAATTGTCAAATTATAAAACCATAAGGAAACATCCCTTCATTCATTATCTTTTAGATAAGGTATTCTAAATTGTTAGAATATTGTCAGCTTTCTTTTAGCAACAACAAAAAATAATAAAACATTACAAGGAAAAGAACAATCTAAGATGTTTACAATTTATTTATTAATAAAATTAAAAGCCAATTAAAACTCTGATCCATCGCAAAGTTCATCAATTTTTTTTCAAAATATCACTAATTGTTTGAGCAATAAATCCTGAAAATTGCAGTTCAATAATATTAATCATTTTATTTTATGACCATTTGAAGTCGAACCTAATTTTTGAAAGTTAATTAATAATTAATTAATTAGGCGGGATTACCTATTAAATGTAAGGCTAAACAAATCGAGAAAAATCAATCTCTGTATGTACATTTCGGCCTATTAGGCCTCATCAGCAGAGCTATAGATACGAAGACCGCCCCGTGTGTGATTTGAAACCTGTCAAACTGACAGGCAAGCATCTTACCTCCGTTTGACTTCAATTAAGCACATATTCTCCCAAATATTGTCGGCTGAAAATAGCCATATCACAAACATCGTCTGTTTGTTTACTTCTCCTAAGTTCGTGTCGAGGTCACTTAAGAGGAATATAAATACCTACTCCTTAACAAAACGAAGAAATCTGCTAAGTCCGTTTGGTGTGGAGGTAAGACGCTTGCCTGTCAGTTTGACAGACAGGTTTCAAATCACACACGGGGCGGTCTTCGTATCTATAGCTCTGCTGATGAGGCCTAATAGGCCTAAATGTACATACAGAGATTGATTTTTCTCGATTTGTTTAGCCTTACATTTAATAGGTAATCCCGCCTAATTAATTAATTATTAATTAACTTTCAAAAATTAGGTTCAACTTCAATTAATCACATATTCTCCCAAATATTGTCGGCTGAAAATAGCCATATCACAAACATCGTCTGTTTGTTTACTTCTCATATATATATATATATATATATATATATATATATATACATACACACACGCACAAAAAATAAAAATAAAAATAACACCAAAAAAATCAGAATCAAAAGATAATAACTTCAGGGGAGATAAATTTTATTTATTTTTTCAGAGTTGACTCCCTTGATAAAGTAAAACGCTATAAATTGTCTCCCTTGATTACCCCGCCAGGTTCTTTATTTTCAACGTTTAAGTTCTTAATCAATAATTTCTAAAGAACGATTTTGTGGGTGAAGACACAAATTTACTATTATCATGATTATCATAATAATACTCTTTCCGAGTTTTCACAACAGTACAAGCCAGTGATCTTCATTAGTGACTCTCCTCAATATTCTAGCCAATCTGAGTCATGCTGTGGTCTGGACAATCTCAATGCATTCACAGATCTCAATTTCTCCCACTCACTTTTTTATTTTATTTTTTAGGTCTTTTGGGATTGTTTCAAGGGCTCTGACTATGATTGGTATCATTTATCTCCATGTACCATTTTTTTTTTCAATTCTATAAGTCCTGGTTGGTCTATCTTTGTTGGGTTATTTAATGCCAAATGTAAACAATTTCAAATAACAATTCCTATTTCATAATTCTTATTTTCAAACAATTATAGCTTCAAGTAAATATTCTTAATTTGAATAATTTGCAGTTTCATGGTTCCAAGTAACTTTCTATTTAAGATTAATTTGTTAAAAATTATATATTTTCAATGAACTTTTCCAATCTGTTTCTAAGAATTTACAAGCCTTTTATGTGTAGTTCACAATCATTTTAAACAGATAAATACTTCATACTTAGAATATCAATGTTTTTCGAGCCAATATATTAATAAAGTTTATAATCATTTTAAATATTATCTCAAGCAGATCTATTTGACCCATAGATTGGAACTCAACAAGTACTATCCCTATGGGTCAGAGTGGACCTAGGAGTAATGACAATGAAGGGGTAATCCACACTCCTCAAACTGCCAGAAATGAAGCCTCACCACAGGTTGAAGTATAGTGTCATACCTAGGATACAAGAAGATGAAGGATAATACTAGTAAAAATTAATAATGATTGATAAAGCTAGTAGAATTAGGAAAATGAAGGATAATATGAGTCAAAATTATTAATAACGAGAAAAAAAAAGTGTAAAAATACATTTTTGAAAGATATTGCCGGGGGTGGGGGGTAAATAAATAAAATAAACCATTTAATATTTTAAAAAATCACTTACTTAAAAAACATCATATTCACT
Source organism: Doryteuthis pealeii (assembly GCA_023376005.1). Lineage (NCBI taxonomy): Eukaryota > Metazoa > Mollusca > Cephalopoda > Myopsida > Loliginidae > Doryteuthis > Doryteuthis pealeii. The sequence goes on from CM042177.1 coordinate 13,738,447, forward strand.
CCACTGAGATATTTGTTTTACAATAGAAGGGACCTCCAAAACATTTCTAAAAATTTAATTATTCAGACTCTTATCTTTAGAGAAAAATTAAAAAATCATACGAGTAAAATATATTTTATTTGGATTTCATAAAATTAAGTAAGGGGGGATCGACCTAGTAAAAAAAATATTTCCTCTAATATATTTTAGGAAAAAAACTATTTTAAACATAAATTCAATATTATATCAATATTAAATATTCAATTTAATAAATTAAAGGTGAATAAGTATACAAAATTTCGTGAAAATTTGACTCTTTATTGATTTTTATGGAATTATTTTTTAAATGACTTTTATTGGTAAAAAAAAAATATATTTCCCCTAATATATTTTCGGAAAAAAACTATTTTAAACATAAATTCATCTAAAGGTGAATAAGTATAAAAATTTTCATGAAAATTTGACAGTTAATTGATTTTTCATAGAATTTGGATATTTTTATGTAGTAATGATACTGACTATAAATTAAATACTCATTGATAAACTTACTTAATTCCTGAAATGACTGTAACATAAGCAGTGATGTAGTTTCAGTTACAGACAAATAGAGACCGAATGTCTATTATCAATATATACTGGGGAAAAAGATGTCCTTACCTGAAAACATCTGTATTTCCAAGATGTTCTGTGAAGTAGGGAAGCAATCCTGTTTGTTTTATATTTTGCCATACCTATAAAACCATAAAGAAACATACACTCAGTTATTATCTTTTAGATAAAGCATTCGCAATTGTTAGAATATTGTTAGCTTTCTTTTAGTAATCAAAAAAAAAAAAAAACATTTCAAGGAAAAGAACAAATGCTGTATTGTAAAATCTAAGATGTTTATAATTCATTGGAATGGATTTTCCAGCCAATTATAACTCTGCTCTGCTCCAAAGGTCATTCATTTTTTTTTCTCAAATTTTCACTAATTGTTTGTATCCGTGTGAGCAATAAATCCTGAAAATTGCAGCTCAATAGTATTAAGTAAAGTCATCAGGGTGGCCTAAAGTCAGTATCAGCCAATCAGTGAGGGAATCTATCCCCTTTTCACTAGCACTTGACCAAGGAGATTGTTTTTGCATCTGAGGTGGAAAACCAAACCTACCATCAGCTCCTTACTTTATTGCACAGATCCCTGTGCTACTCATACGCTGAGTTGGCAAGGACCAGTATCGAACTAGGAACCTTGTGGTTTCTAGCCGAACGTTCTACCGCCTGAGCTAACTCGGCCCTTTAATCATTCTTATTTTATAACCATTTAAAATTCTAGGAAATTTGTTTTCTGTACTGTACACAATTTAACATTTAAATGAAGACATTCACTTTTTATTTAAAAGACTGGTTTGAAGTGAAGCAAACTAGATAGTCCCCATGTCAGCCTGGATACAATCTTAAAATGCATATTACAATTATTACAACAGAGATAATAAAAAAGAAAACATTTTTTTTTTTTTGAATACATTTAATAAAAATTAAACTTTTCTTTGAAAGGTAGAAATTTTACCTTGTGGGGATGTTTTTTAGCCACTTGGGTAAGCGTTTCAACACACACAGCAATGAGATCCAAGGGCGGAGAGGTGAGTCCAGCAAATCTACAAAAAGCAAACAAATGAATAATAATTGTTTAGAATATTGGACTGTTGACTGAAAGGTCCAAGACTTGAGTTAAGGAAGGGACCTGAATTCAATTCTTTACACCCCACCCCACACATTGAGGGGATGGGGTGAAAGTATATTTATTACTATCTGGTTGCTTTATGAACAAATATCTGAATTAAGTGAAATAACTGATGTTTAGCATCCTATCCATTTCTAGTGATTTTATTAATCATTGGGTGTTCAATGAATAAACCAAACTTCATTAAATATCAGAATAGGTGCAATGGATAGATGGAAATGCATTCCAATAGAAATTGTTCCTCATTGAGTGTTCAATAAAATAATGAAATACAAAAATAGTTCAAATAATGACTATCATTTTATCAATGTTTTACTACAGTTTGAAGGACACCAGCCTTCTAAAAGAAGGTGGACTGTTCACTAGGAAATAATGGAAAAATGGCTGAGTTTTAGGGACAGTACAAAGGAGCGGGTCATTGAGAGGGAGAGAGATCTTAAGACTTGAGCAAGTGTCCCTCTTTTGTCATGTATTGCTGAACTTTGTTGGTGTCTTTTTTTTTTTATGTACCACATTTTCTTTTGGACAGTGTATTTATGTTGTTCCTGTTTTTGCTTTATTTTCAATATTATACTGCCAGCAACCTTTGGATTGAAGTCACCCACTTATTGAATAAAAACAAGAAGATTTCTTTCCTTCATGTTATTAAGCTTTATTTATCTGGTCTTCATGTTTTTTTTGTTGTTCTTAATTTTTATCTGTTTGGGTTTTAGTGAAATTTTGGCCACTACTGGAAAGTTATTAAGTAGTATAGCTTTGAAAGGCATTTGAGTTTGAGTTTTGATTAACGGCATATCAACCTCTGTGTGTCATTTAATGCCAGAAAGGGTTATGTAGAATTTGTTTTTCATATGGGTTTCAGTCTTTAGAGTAAATGTTTTATAGTGGTATTCAGTTATATTTGGTCAGTTTTGGTGAAAGAATTGGTCTGGTAGGTGGTTTAGTAGAGTCAGTTTCTTAAAATACATACACACAATAAAATACACGAACACAATGTCTACAAAATAGTGGAATTTGCAGGAGTTCAAGTAGAAATATCTAAAACTAATCTTACCTGTGAATGACTTGGTAGCAGAGATCTAAAATGTCTTGGAAATGGTCAATGGATTGGGGAACATTGGACAAAACGGATTTTACAAGACTGACCACTTGGCTGGCTTGGCATGTCTGATCAGCAGTGATCATATCTGAAGAAAGAAAAAAAAGTCATCAAACAACAGTTATTTCAAACATTTACTAACAAAGTTTACATTTTTCATATAGTAAATAAAAAAAAAAATTGCTCTATCCACCAGCATTATTGTGTTCCCTTTACAGTATTGATGATTAATTAATACTACTATTGTGTCCCAATTACGCATTGGTCATACAAAACTAACACACTCCTATATACTCAAACAAGAACAGCAACCACAATGTGGAACATGTCAAACACCTTTGACAGTTAAACACTTATTCATGGAATGCAGCTTTTTTGCACACATCAGAAACCGTTATTTTAAATCAAACAATATGAAAGATCTGTTTGAAAATGTCAACATGGAGGATATTCTCTCTTTTTTGAGGGAAATAAAATTATACCATAGAATATAGACATGAAACAAATCAATACCATATAACATAATCCCCAATAATGCTAACACATTGATAAAACCAATTACTAAAAAGTATAAATATAAATACACGATATGTATTACTTCTTAACCGTTAGGCATGACATAACCCCAACCGAGTTGATATGCCATTAAAATCAATAAACAAACAATCAAATCTAAATAATAATTTATAAATATAAAATTTTCTTTATTATTTAAATTATCTTCTTAACCAAAGATACTGGGATTTTATTATTTCTAGTGTAAATATATATATCATCATCGTCAGGTTGCACTGGCAGCATGGATATTCACAACTCTTTCTCCAACCATTCTATGGGTTATTGCCTCTAGGAGGTCCTCTGCACAGTGACCAGAATCCACACAGGGCTGATTGATATAGGTTTTTGCTGGTCCAGCCTGGTGAGTCCATGTGTAGGTGTCCACACAAGAATGTCACATATGAGTTTGTTTTTGTTTCTCCAGCAGTATCCAGCATGTTTTATTAGTCTTAATTTGTGTGATACGTTATGGTGAAAGTGCAGATAATTTTTGACTCTCCCTTGTACGAGTTGCTGATACCATTAATTTCCGTTAAATCTTATATACATTCTACTTTCAGCAAAAAATAACCAAGCACAAAAAAAAAAATCAGTTTTATTGTAAGACACTCTTTACTGTATGAAAAGCTAATCAGAGTACCCAGCATTGCTTGGAATAAAAACTATGCTTTTTTACATTTAATGGCATATCAACCTTTGTGGGTTATCTAATGTCAAAAACTGGCCTTGTAGAAGAACAGTAGTAGTAGTAGTATTACTACTATTCAACCCATAGCTGGAAGGATTAAGGGGTTCATACCTTTCCCAAAGGTATTAGTCTAAAAGTGAATCTAATAACATGACTGGAGTTTGAACCCACTAACTATGATATCACACTCCAGCACGTTAGCCATTACACCACAGAGACTCCCTCACTAAAATATATAAAATAATATTTTAATCAAAAATTTATTCTAAAAAAGTTTTGGAGGATTTTCTGCATGCATGTTTTATGAGGAGCTATGTTGAAGCAACATTTTGAAATTTCCCTTTTAAAAGAAAATTTACTAAACTTATCAAATTAAAAGGACAAACATATGAATTAAAAATGTCTAAATCTTCAATATTGTCTATTTAGGCAGCAATCTTTCATTAGAAAAAATTTTGAGTAAAGATGGTAGACAAATTAAGAAATTATTGTCTTTCATCTTATTTATTTACTAATCCTCAGAGCACAAGGTCAACACAAGCGGTTCAACAAGTTTGAATTCAGAGTTTTCCTTCTCCTAGACCAGGAGTCACCCAAACTATGGCCTGCGGCTGGATCTGGCCCATGAATGCATTTTATCAGGCCCACTGCACATTATTTAAATATTGGCATTCTTTGATAATGTTTTGAAAATAAATAGGTTGGTTAAATTGTTTTTATGCATCTTAAGCCACTCATCCATAAATATAACCTGGAAAGATAAATTTTGTTTTACATCTTTTTCTCAGAGCTTTTGTTCTGGCAAGCAATATTGAACACAATAATAATGTGGCCTGCACTCGTTATTTTATCAATTATCGCCTAGACCAATTTCCATACCAAGATTAAAGATCCCAGTCTGCCCTATTTATCCATAGTTAGAGGGAGAATATTGGATTCATAACTTTCCCAAGGGTATTAGTATAATACAAAATACGCAACCACAGCCTCATTCATGATTTGAACTCGTGTCATGTCCATTTCCTATGACGATAAGCATTACACCATTATTTCATCTCATCAGTTATAATGACTATGTCATATTAGGCAAGGATATAAAATCGAGATATTTCATCTTCTTATATTTGCTTTCCAGATGAATGGAGACCTTCCTGATCAATTTCAAGCAAAAAATATAGCTCTTTGGCTATAAAGTTCAGGGTTGGGATGAGGGTGATTATGATCCTTTGAATGTCATTTTTTTTTTTCTGGGTGAATTAGACCTTCTTGTTCATTTTAAATGAGAATGTTCCAATAACTCTGGAGTAAGAGTGACCTGTCCTCTCCCCTCAATAGCATTTAAAACCACTCCTTGAATTGGAAGGAGTTCAAACATGCTTTGTTTCATCAACACTGGTTCATTACCAAAGAATCAATAGGCAGTTATCAAGCAAGGAAACAATGAGAATTATAGATTAATTTTATAGAGTAAGGCAATTCTATTTCTCTGAAATGAACACAATATGGGAACCTATAATTAAAAAGCTAGATTAGATTAAAAAAACAAAAAAAACAAAAAACAAACACTCAATTATAAGTCTAGCCAAAACAAGACATTCCCAAATATTCACACTGGATTATCCAATTGGACACCTGGCCTGGTGGATAAAGGAGTTAGGTTAAGACAGTTCTAAGTGACAGTTATCTCTAGACTGCAGGTTCAATTCTGGTCAGGGGCAGCGTAACATAGAATAAATATAATTAACACAGGTTAACGCCTCTACCCGAGCTATAGTTAGCGAATGAGAACAGGATACCCCTTGGACTGAATAAAGGGTTAGGTTCAAAGTTCTGTGATGGCTCCTGATTATGACAAGAAAGGTTCCTGAGTCCGACAAAAAGGCCAAGGGGCACTTGGCTGAACGTTGTACAGATAACAATGAAGATGAGGACAATAGTCTGAGTAATACAAATAATACAAAGGCAATTCTTTAAAAATGAAAGTTGTGTGTGTGTGTGTGTGATAAGGGTCCCTTTTTTTCTTCTTGCATTCCCTGGTTAGTGTTTAAAACAAAATAAGTAACAGCAAGTTGGTAAGAGCAAAATCCAACAGTAAAAAGAAGAAAGAAACGAAACTCACATTGTGAACGAGACACCTGGAATAACAACTCCTGGATTTCACATGTTAGCACCTTCCAACAGTTATAGTAACAACACCCACTGAACTAGTTGACTCCTTTGTAGGGCTAGACAAACATAAATAGAAAGGATAAAAACAACAGATTAGGCAAAGAAAATGGATTAGACAAGACATGTTTAGCATTTTTTGTTGAGAACAAGAATAAGAAGAGGATTCTTATAGAGGGCAAGGGAGAAAGAAGGAAGTAAAAATATAGCGAAGAGAAAAAAATGTGAAATGAGGAAAGAAAGAAGAGGGGGAGGGAGCTCCTCAAAGTAGTTTTTTCGACAAAGAGAATAGATTCCTTTGGTTTTGAATTTAGAATTTTCCTTCATGTGAAGTTTTCCTTCTGCCTAAGACCAGTTGCCTACAAAGCTTACAAGCCCAGTCTGTCCTATTTTTACCCATAGATGGAGGAAGAATAAGTTGGAGAGAAAAAGAAAGAATGTAAAAGGCAGGGGGGGGGATGAAGAGATCAAAAGAGTTGTTTTGTTCTTTGGTTGCTTTCTTTCCTGTTGTTGTTGAGATGACCAGAGAGAGAGCGAGAGAGAGAGAGAGAGGAGAGAAGAGAAGAGAGAGAGAGAGAGAAGGAGAGAGACGAGAGGTGGTGGTGGTGGTGGAAGAAGAAGTGAGAGCAACAGAGAAAAAGAAAATTCGTAAAGGAAAGGGAAAAAAGGAGTAATGTACGAGAAGAAAAGAACTATGAAAGATCAAAAAGATCAAAAGAAGTGGCTGAAGAAAGAGGTGAAGAGAACAAAAAGAAAGGAAAGAAGTATGATGAGAAAGGAAAGAGAGCCAATAGAAGAAACGTGAAGACAACAGGTCGAGGGCTCTCAAAGTAGTTTTTTTTTTATAAATGAGACAGAGATTGCCCTTTTGGTTTTCTTCTTCCTAGTACCAGTTGCCAAATACCAAGGTTAAAGAGCACAGTCTGGCTTACTATTCACCCCAATTACTGAAAGGAGCAATAGTTGGATTTATACCGTTATTTAAACATATTGACACTTGGATACAAAGTCTTGTAGAGAAAGACTTAAAGTTATTACTTAAGGCTTTCAGGCTGCATCAACCTTTTCATTATCAGCTGCAATGGGGCCAAAAACTATAACTGTATGAAGGTC